>ML170167.1:0-217495 GCA_004355085.1 Rickenella mellea | reverse complement strand
CCTTCGTTTCTGATAAAGTTGTACCAGACTCTTTCTTGGAGTGTTACCTATTTTCCACATTTCCGATTTCCGCTCCCGTCTCCAATCGTACACCCCAAGAAAGAGTCTGGTTACGAGACTACCTGATGGCTGTGAGACGACCAACCACTGATAGCATCTATGAATAAAACTTCTCCGTTGGAATCCGACACAAGACTTCTTAGTTGCGGAGATAACTGTGGCAACATGAAGGTCTAAGGTTAATAAGAAGGGCTGTTATAATAAAAAAACGTGGATGAATGGTAATGTGGGAAGATTTCTCGGCATGCCGGCATTTTTGGCCACAAGGTGGCCACGTCGTTCGTCAGAGTCGCGAACTTGTGTTTGGCCAATGCCTCTGCCTCGTCAATTCCTGCAACCATATATCTCAGCATTTGCTCCTCATCGTGTGTTTGTATACAGCATAATATCTTCAGCAGCTCTTCTAGCGGTCATTGCAAATGCTCTGAGGAACCACAGCAATTTCTATGCTGTCGCGGTATTCCTGTCGAAGAGTAATGGCACAGTTTTGGTACGGAACACAAATCGTTGAGGAACGACTATCTGCTGAGATCTTCAAACCTTTCAGGTGCTGGCTAATTTCTGTTTCGTTATAACTATCATCCTGGGTCGGCTTCTGCAGCAGATATTCTTCGGTCCTTTGAGAAGTCAAGAGGTCGAGGTCAGTGTCATCTATGCAATTTTTGTGACGGGCAACTCACACCAACGCAGCGACTGTATGACCGCATGTGGTTCTTCATAACGGAATCTCTGTTAGCCTTTACCATCTTTCGAGACGAGTTCGACGCTCCCTTTGCTCTCATGTTCGGCGTGTTGCTCTTCACGAAATGCTTCCACTGGCTCCTCTCTGACAGAATTGAGTGGGTATGTTACTCGTAATTCATTGTTATTCAAAACTTAGCTCATATATTCAGATGGATCAACGGCCTTACCCCGGCCCTCCTCTGTTGTTCCATATCAGAATGGGTGCACTCATGGCGGTGTTATGGGTGGCTGATTTCCTTATGTTCTCGTTCGCCATTGAGAGTATTTTCATGAATGGTGTTGGGGGGATAATCCTATTCGCGAGCGAGGTACGTGGTGCCACATCATGTATGCCAAGTGGACTGATTTCGACTTTGGCTCATTTAGTACGCGATCCTTTCGGCAGGCCTTCTGAACTCCGCCTCCAAGTACTTGATATCACTTATTGAGATCAGACGAGCTTCTCGCCGCGGAGGTGAGAATGCACCGCCTTGGGAAGAGAAGAGCATGTGGATATTTTATGTCGAGCTGGCCACGGGTGATAACATATTCCTGTTCCTCACGATTTCAATCATACTCACGCCGTTCTTCTTCAGATTTTTGGAAGCTTGTCACATATCTGACATTCTTCATGGTTGTTCTGACATTCTATGGCCTTCCGCTCAATATCATTCGGGACGTTTACATCACCGGTCGCGCGTTCTTTGTGCGGTGCAGAGACTTAATCCGTTATCGGACCGCCACCCGAAATATGGACCAACGATATCCAAATGCCACTGAGCAGGAAATGACCGCGATGAGTGATCGGACATGCATTATTTGCCGTGAAGAGATGGTTTTACCGTCATTGCCAACACCACAGCCACAAGAAAGGGAAGTCCCGACCGTACTTCCGCCACCGCCGCCACCTCCACCGCAAACGGATGGGCCAAACACCACACCAAAAAAGCTTCCCTGCGGGCATATTTTCCACTTTTACTGCCTACGCTCTTGGCTGGAACGGCAGCAGAACTGTCCCACATGGTGTGTAGTCCTGATCTGTGCACATGGCGTGGTTTCTGATTTCAGCGACAGCCGACGCACAGTGTTAGAAACGAACCCTGCGCAAGCGCCCGCGCAGCTACCACCACCACAGCCGGGTGCTGCTCCCCAGCAACCCGGCAATGTTGGTGGATTATTCGGGCGCCTAATGGGGGTTGCCGGAGCTCCGCCTATTGTTCCCGGACAATTTGCAAACGGCGCTCTTCCTGCAAATCCCTGGTTGCAGCAGCAAGCGCCACCCGGAGTTCTTCCTCCTCCACAGTTGGCGCCTCCGAGGCGCTTCAATGGTTTTCAAGCACCAGGAGGGAGGTGGCAGCCCTGGCCCGTAGACGCCGAAGACCACGTGCAGGCACCTCCCGCTGAAACGGGAATCCCACCAGCGCCTGTTGAACCTGCTGGTCGTCCACATGAGCAGCCAGCAACGGATCAAGGCGCACGGTCACCACCTGTGGTCGCAGACGCATTACCGAGTAACCCGAGAGAAGCTGCGGCTCTTGCAGCCCTTAGGCGCTCGGGATCAACGCCTTCGACATCGGCAGTGAACTCTGCAAATACATCAAGCGCCAATTTGCGTGATAGTCAGGCCACAGCATCCGCAAGCCAAAATGTCGTTTCGGGGACCCTGTCAGGCTCATCGAATCAACCGGCCCAAACGCCAACGCCAACAACCACAACCACATCAGTGCCCGAAGCTGCGGGGCCATCTCGTTCAAATTTGCCAACCTTGATCCCTCTATACGACCCGAACATCCATCAGTTCTCCACAAATCGGCGTGCCTTCCCTCCTGAAAACGAGCAGATGCCAAATGGAGATCTTGGCCAAAACCCATTTCTACGTCAAGGCGGCATACATCAACCAGGTTTTGGCACCATTCCAAATGGAGGATATCACACCACACCCAATCTGCAACCACAATATTTCTCCCCTTTCCCGCAAGAGAGCGGAAGTTCCTCCGGAACACGCAGCACTTCTGCAACGCTACCTCCAACTTTGACCGACGAGCAGTTGAGCCGTCTAGACCGACTGACGAGGGATGCCATCGATGAACGTTTAAAAATTTTAGAGCGTGTTCAGCGTGCTACATGGAGTTGCATTGAGGACCTCGTCCGCGTTCGGAGTGTCTTGCCGCATCAGAATCAACGGACAGGTCAGAGCAATGCGAGTTCGGCGCCTGGTCCGTCTGGTAGTGCATCATCAAATGGCGTGCCAGGATCGGTGCCATCATCATCCGGAAAATCGCCTGAAGGGCCATCGAACTCTTCACCGCAGCAAAACCAAAACGCTGCGACGCAGACGTAGTAGAACAGTTTGTGTAGGTTGCAGATTGTGAAAATGACAAATTATCAACACTCCTTGCAGAATACATCAAGGCGAGTTTGCTAAATGTTCTTTCGCTCTGTGTTGGACCATATCACCATCCACAAGTGACTTATCCACCTTGGAGTAAAATGCTTTCAGCAACTCGCCCTTCCTTTTGTGTGGGTTTACGTCCTTGAGATTTTGCTGAGAGATGATGTCCCGTAAAATACTGTCCACTTCGGCTTCTGACTTGAGAGGCGGAAGAAATGTTGACAGAAGATCAGCCTCTCGCGTCTCCGTCTCTGCCAAATCTGTGCGAGAGGCAGCAATGTATTGCCTCGCGGAATCATTCTGTCCGTAACGAAAATTATTGAAATATGAAATATTGACGCCAAATGTAATGGACTTACGCGGCGAACCACTGCTTTCCGAACAATGGAAATGACGGTAGAGTTGTTTACTTTCTTGTCCACTACAGTCTTGTCTGCTGCGTATATCTCGGACAGGACGGACTGTGACAAATTTTAAGGCGTTTCCTGTAGTGCGAGCCAATTCGACTCTTACTCGAATTGTAGTGGATGAAAACGTGTCCTTGGCCTATCCCAGTGAACACTTCAATTAGCCAAAGCATCATGCAAGTACCTTCATGGCCTTTTTGACCTCAGTGGCTAGACGGACGCGAACATCTGCATTCCAATAGGTAAAACGCGATTTGTCGCACACAAAATCTTTCAAGTTTTACCTTCGCCCACCACAGTGCTCAGCGACCGCGTAAATCGCTCATATCTGCAAGCTAACGGAAAACTTTGACGAAAAAATTGTCGAGCAAACATAAGGAGTCTCAGGGTCTTAGGGCCGATTGGCCAGCGCCATTTGCTTCCGACGACTTCCGAAAATGTCCCTTTGGAGCTAAGCACTCTTGAGAAGTTCCACGATTCCACGAAGGACGAGTCAAAATTCTTGCTGAGTTCATTTCAAGTTTCCGATATAAGTCATATGTGCACGATTCGTATCTGATTGTATCGGGAAGCACTTGCGATTTCTGGCGATTCACCTGACCCGTTCGACAGCCACCACATCTAGTGCTCAATCTACAGTACTCCTCAAAAAATGACAGACTCACATGGACCGCTATTTCCGCAATCAGGGGAGTTCATGCAGTCAATCCGCGATTCATGCCGCCGAGTACGGAAAGCAGCCCACATTTCCGTGAGTCAATTGCGATCCTTTCAGTGCGGACGACACCGTTCATCTTCTTGTCAATACAGATCGAGCGCTCGTCAATTGAGCGGCTTCTGCTCTCTCCGTCGTTCATAAGCTCGTTTAGGAGAGTGTCTAAGTCCCATGGTCTAGCCTTTCCACTACAATTTCCATCTGTAGTGTCGGAACTGAATCTCCTTGCTGTCCTGGCGCTTCTAAACTTCGCGTCCGGATATCGTGTTCCCCTTCATGAACAAACTGGCCGCGGCGCTTGGGATAACATGCGTGCGCTTGCTTTTGGTATGTTCATCACGTCAACGAACGAACAAGACCTACTATCCGCACGCGGAATGAAGGATGCATCAGAACAGAAGATTGCAGAACTTTTGGGTGTGAATGTTCATATCGAGAGACCACATGAGAAGTTACCTGGTGTCACCATTGGAGAGCTCGGAGGTCCTATCTATGAAATTGTGAGGTTGATAGTGCAGACGCTTAATGAAACTGGCGAGATTTTGCTATCGGCCGGCTATCCAGACCTTGGCACCTTCACCTTGGAAGCTTTGAAGGAAGGCCAAAGGTCTGCCAAAGGCACCGGTCCAGACGTGGACAAAGTGCTAGAGCACATTGTACGCGCCATTCCTGGTTTCCGCGACATGGCCCTCATTAACGGCGAACGTGAGTCACTTATTTCCGTACACCAAAAAAAAACATCTCATACATTCCGTACAGCGGTATATGTCTTCAAGAAGGCGTTATTCCTTATCCACGCAATCAACATTCGCTTCGGATCTGTATCTCCATCATCCTCACAATCAGTTCCCATACCTGACACATCTTCCTTGCCTGTCTTTTCCGACAATGTGCTCCCCTCGATCCTTATCCACCTTGGCGTACTGGATATCACCGCGGCGCCAAAGTTGGCGGGCGTCTTTCCAGACGCTAACAAACATTTAGACGCGCTCCTCGCAGAAGCGCGTTCAAATGAACCTGGCGCTGAAGTAGTCGCCCAAATGCCGGCTCATAAACCCCTGCCCCCAAGCGAGGGACCAGCGCTTTCCACTGAACAGGCGTACATACTGCGCGCAGCAGCGATCGATGCATGTGAAATGATCGTTGAGATCGCACGTTCATCCGATCCAGTCGCTCTGGGAGCGGGGAATGAGTGGATAAAGACCATTGCTTTACCGGATCTGGATATGTGGTTGTGGGCAGTGGCAAAAGACCGGCCAGATTATCGAAAACTGGAGCGGTTTGTCCTGCGAAATACCGTTATGTTTTGAAACGGTGACGATATCGTTACGCGGAGCGCCGTGCTCGGAATGTATGGCTGCTCTGTTGGATGAAGAAAATTTGCAAAAATGAAATGTGATATTACTTTTCCAATGTTGGACTACATGAACGGCATGCCGGAAAATTAGGATAAAATGAATTTCCGTCCATGATCGCTATCGATGCATCGAAGGCTCTCAGGTTCATTTCTTTGCTGAGCCTTTCCCTCGTGTTCTTGGGGAAACCGCTCGACGTACGTATTATCAGGCAAATCGACAAGGATGTGTCGACGGACCATGGGCATTCAATCGCAATTGATCAAGCTTCCTTTGGCGCCTTGGCGAATATTTCTCAATTTACTCAATCATTTCATCGCCACGCATCGTTGAAGTCCTGCGTTTTCCGTGCATCAACAATGATAAAGTCACCACAAAATGATAAGTCAAGGTTTACTCAAAATGCTTTCTCTCATGAGGTGTTCTGCGACGTCTAACGTAATATTATTTCACTTCGACAATTGCATGAACGTGCCCAGGTCCTAAATGATCACTGAAACTACGGTCCAGGTTGGAGCATTGAAGAATTTCGCAGCAGTGAAAGCCAGATCATGTAGGTACTTGCTTGAACAAAGGGTTGAGAGACAAGACAAGAGAGCAGTCCCGACAATTTCTCCACAGAAGCCATGTATATCAGGACCAATTAAGTCGGTCAAATTCAGAGCGAGCATTACCAGAATCATTCTTTCCTCGAGGTAGTCAATCCACTGAGATATTGGTGCTATCTCTTCGGCGAAAATTTTCATAGTATTGGATAGTATTCCATGTCGCATTGGCCACCCTGATGACAGAAACCTGGATAAGTCATAGGATTACACTCTCATCATCAAATACTCCAATCTATGACAAGCACGCATCCAATACCGAACCACAAATTATTTGGGCTATTGGGAGCCGGTCCTAGGAGATTCCATAATTTTTTCCTTTCCAGGCGAGGAAGGAGGTTCAGAACGAGTCCGTGAACATTTTTTACTTTTGAGGGATCAGACCGATATAGTGAATTTGGAATAAGTTCACATGGCCACAGGAAATATTTTCCGCGAGTATACGAGAAGCGAGTCATCGTGGCCGTTGATTGGCCACTTCATTTCTGACCATTGAAGAGTACCCTAGCAAGACCTCGAGGATGAACGTGGCACAGATAGGATGCCACGATTTTCAGCCAAGCGCGGGTTGTCCAACTATCTTGAACATAATTACTTTCTAAGTGCAGAGGTGAGTTTGCGACATGAGATGGCGTGTTCAAAAGGTTGCGGCTTGATGATGTCAGGACGATGACCTTTTCGGGTACGCAGATAATCACGTGGCTTTAGGCACTCTCTTTCCTTGCGTCGATGAGCTCTTCGACCACCAGTTCTCCAGTCAAGACTGTCTTTGCACCATCAACTTCACCAGCAATTCCAACACTCATAGACTTCCTTAACAATGTACCTTCTCCTCTGGTCTCATCTCTTGTAACTCTATCTCCGTACATTACTGCGATCAGGTGGACCATTGAAGTCTTGAACTGGAAGTCGTCATATTCGGACAGCTGGCTCGCTCTTGCCGCTTGGTGGGCCGTTTGTTTACTCTCTGGGCCGGTGTTGAGGTGAGTTGAGAGTTTGTGCCTCTGTTAGGAACAATGCGCATCCACACATTGCTATGCAGTTTCCTTTTCCTTGCGTTACGTTGCTGTCGCGTTAGCTTCATCATGAACTTTGTCTCAGAGTTACGGGAGAACCTGCGCACTCTATAGCAACCATTTTGTTGGATGAATGATTCAGTTTGATCCCAGAGGACTCCTTCACGTACACTTCACCCCAGATCAACCCCGTGTCATTTTGGGGTGTTGATTTCTATTCTTCTCTACGGGCATGGACCTGATGTACGGGAGGTCTCAATTCGTTGCCTGACTCGTGTCGGGGGCGACGACGACCGTTCTCTTCAGGTTGGCGCTTCACACGGCGTTTCAGCAAGTAAATTAAACCATTACGCACGGGTGCACTTTGGCTTCTGAATGGATACTCCTTGGCTAAAGTACCCTGCAGATGTTTACGACATTGACATGCAAAGTGCATTGTCCTTCGTCAGCCAATGTCCACTGCCGTGTTTTCTTTACCTCTTGAGCATATTATAGCGATTGGAGAATGCTACGAAAATAACTCTCTTGGAAATCTGTTTCTAGTTTTAGTCTATTGACTTTTTTTATCAGAGTATCACGCACATTCTGACTTGCTGAACTATTAGATATGCCCTTCCGGTTGTATTTATTAGTGCGATCGCGTCAGGAACGTGGCTCCGCCGAAAACCACAACCACGCCCAACAACTGAACAAACCTTGCAATCCACCATTGTCGACCTGACCGCCATTGAATCAAATATCCCATCCCTACCCGAGATCACCATTGTACCCCTTCATACCCTTCTTCGTGCCAGCGCCATCCTATATGTGCCGTACCTTGTCCTAACATATATTGTCCGTCTACGTGTCCTACTCGCGATCACCGGTACCATACTCCTCACATGGCGTGCGCCATGGGCACGCACAGTCCGTCTTGTTCTCTGGCGCAGTGCCTGGGTTCGCTGGTCCCTCTACCGCATCTGGTCCCGTCTCTCCGGTCAACCAATATCCCAACATTCACTCGCTATCACAACGAAAACACGGTTCACCGACGACCTACCAACGCATACCTCCCGTTTCGTGTTCACAATATTTGAGAACCAGCGCTGGTGGGTAGGGCTTGATTGGACGGCCGCTCTCCTTCCAGCCGAACGGCCTTCATGGAGCGCAGCGTCCCAACAGCCACTAGCACCACCGAGCGCGTTCGCGCTGCCACAGTCGCGCAGTGTCGTGATGGATGACGGACACGGTGGAGTTGTGAGGCGGACTGCGAGGTGGACGTGGGAAGAAGGAGAGTGGCGCGTCGTGGTAAAACGGGTTGATGGCGGTTTACGGAGGGTGGAAAGGATGGTGCCATCGACGAGCGGGAAGGACGACCAGCCTGCGTCGCCCAGCGGGAAAAAGTTTGACAAGACGGTGAAGAAGATGAAGGAATTGGGGAGCGGGCGGGTGAGGAGTGGTAGCACTTCGAAGGACGGGGAGGTTGGGGACGTGGAGACCCTCGGGGACGTACAGACAGTGGTGGACGCTGAAGAGGAGGGGAGGGATCATGTGGACGGTGATGAGCATGAGTCGGAGGAACCGTTCACTGACGTTGATGGGTGGGTGTATGGGGACAATCAATGGAAGGGTTCGAGTCCGCAAGGTGGAATCGGGAAGGTCAGGCAATTATTTCGGTGAAATGACCTTTCTTCTGAAACACCACTTTCATTCACAGTACACAAGATACAGACGATGGACGCGCATAGCTGTACTCAGCGAAATCGTAGAACCTGCGACGGCAGCGGAGGTCCAAGAACAAATCAGACGCACGCAGCAATCTGTCAACGCCTCCAAAATGACTCCGAATTCCTCTCCGACGTTGACGAAGAGGGAGATTAATACTTCGGCGTCGGGAGTTGTAGGTGAAGGGTCGGAGGCACCGGCATCGCCTGTTCAACGGCAAAGGTCGGAGATGGGGTCCACGGAGGAGGAGAAGCGGACGCTTGGGAGTCCGAGTTTGAGGCAGCGGTTGAAGGCTGTTGTGCATGCTAACACCTTAATATCGTGACGAACGCTACGTACTGGGACAAGGTTCTACGTATATTCATAATATATGAAATCTAATCCGCTTACGAGTCCTGGAGTGCAGAGAAACATGTATAGCAATCGCGTGTCTGGCTGGTCTCGCTACTCTCTTCTTGAGTATTTGTCTGTAGTGTCAACGCTAGGTTTGATAAGTCATTGGAAGGCTTATGGAGCTGAGGTCAAATCACATAATTAACTGGGACTGTAATCAATTTTTATTCAATTGAACTGTATTGTGCGCCTTGGTTTTCTGAGTTACAACCCATTATACCAAAGAAAGATATTGTGCTGCACAACAGAATGCATATGCACTGGTTCTCAACTTCAATCACGCAAATTCGAATCCTTCCGAGCGCTGTAACGTATACAATCTCAAGGCTGTCTCTCCAGTAGTGAAATCGCCGCGATCCTGGCTTGAAGATCCCGCGCATTTACACTGTTGCGTGCTGGAACCGCCTCGTGGAAATCCCCGAAGCGATCCAAGATTTCATCTATAACTTCTCCAGCTCCACTCTCATGCAACGCGTGTGCCACTGCAGCATGCAATGCGACGAGCTGTCGGTTTGGCAACGGAATGCCAGGTTGTTATGTTGAATGATCCTTAAATACCACGATCTCACTATGAGGTTGGCTGCCTACCCATGATTTCAGAGCTTTGATTTTGTACGTATGTGTATCCTGAAAATGGGATGAAACAAAGAGGTATTGGTTGCAGATTTCCAAGTAGACTCACATGCTGCGGAACCCGAGTTCGTTGAATGCGCGGTTTGAGTCGAGGCTTAGTGACATGCCATTCTCGATCCAACGGGAGATTTCATCCATCATTTTGGTAGATAGATGGGTATAATTGCGAATAATTGTCCATGTTATATCGTGTGCGGTCCTCTGTAACATTGCGTCAGAGGGTAAAGACATGAACGTTGGCGTAATTCAAGCCTCACGCCATCTTCAGCAAACATTACAAGCGAACTTCGTATGAAATGGGCACCTTCTGTAAAGGTTGCCCTTCCAGCGTAGCCTTTAGGCACCCACTTCAAATTTGGAACTCCACATATCACACTTTCCCCCGTCGCGCTGGAGCAACTATTTCATCAGGATCAGAGTCTGAAACAAGCACGCATCCAGTTCAAAATATGATCTACCAGTTTATGCCGAGTCGGTCTCAAGCTACTAGCAGTAGCCGTCAAGTTGCACATCGGACTGTCTGAAGGATATTCGGAACGAATGTGAGAGGATTTGCTGACTTTTCAAATTCAGTAGACGCCAGAAACTCTCAGAAAGGCCCCGGGGCTGGGAAGGCAGTCCGTGAACAATGTTCACGGACGATGTTCATGAACAGAGTGGTCCAAAATTAGTCTGCCGCTGATCCGGCGACCTGATCTGGACATACCGCCGTGATTACCCGGCCATTCGTGAACATTGTTCACGAACGTCGTTAACGGACCGTACCCGTCGATAACATCGGCATGCCACCTAAGTTCCCACTGAAGGATAATAAATCATTTTATTTTATGGGCATATACGATGCGCATGACTCCGAGTCGAGCTCGATACTAGTAGCCGTTGGGTTAGCGAGATGTAAGACTCGGATAGGCATTCCGAACGCGCGAGACCACAACTAATCGGATGCCCCACATGTAAAAGTCCGGAAGCACTGTAATATGTATCAATTTAATTCTATACGATGATATAACAACAGTTTTGAGCTTAATTTGGGCAATGATACATTTGAATAACCGTGACCGTGCATAGTATGCGCCTAATGGCACGACCCTCGCGTCACGTTGCTACGGGGGGCTCGGTAAGTTCGTTCTTCAGGGTTATTTCGTAAGTTCTATTATTATTTAGGTACCGTCCGTGAACATTGTTCATGAACAATGTTCACGGACTGACTTCCCAGCCCCCAGGCTGTTCTCGAAACTCTTGAAATAAATCCACATGGGTAAAGAAAGTAGATCAGCCAAGTTTCGGTTAGGGCCCGTTCTGCTGACACGGTTGCGAAACCGTACGGTTTGCAAGTCGTACGGTTTCAAAACCGGAGGCCAGGCAAACCGTTGGGGCAAACCGTTGTCACATTTTGTCACCAGTAAATGGCAGTAATTACAGTAAAACATAGTGAATACGTGACACCGTTTTCGAAACCGCTGGGTGTTACGGAACAGTCCCTCCGAGATCAAACCCGTACGTTTACCAAACCCTCCGGTTTCCAAACCGTCCGACTTCATTTTGGCGGGCACCGGTTTTGAAACCGTGTCAGCAGAACGGGCCCTTAGGTCCACCAGAAGCTTGTGGCCATGGACGGCATGGTGGCAAGTGTTGAAGGCACAAGCGGTATGTCTTTGGCCCTCAGTGCCCCCGGCCATTTCAGCGTATTGAAGCATGGCGTCAAGGATCGACGTTGCCGCAACTACTCTGAAGCCGTATTCTAGGCAGTTCTCGACGTCGTTCCTGTCCTTCAGCCACGTAATTTGCTGTCGTGCGACGTTGACATGAAGTTCTGTTGGGTACGGTCCTTCCATATTGTGTTTCAACTTATCATTGAACTCCTGGCTAAGCGTAGAGGCAATGGAAGACAGCGAGAAGTTTTGACTGTTCGGCATGAATGGCAAGTCGAGGTTACAGTAGTCACTGTTCGGGTGGTGAGGTATCGCCACCCGTCACAGAACGCGTGACATTATTGATAATGTGACAGACGCGCGGTCGCTCTTCCGATCCTTTCTCTTTGTCATTTGAGTGGGATAGCCGTCCTACGTGCATGTTCTCTATTTATGCGGTTCAAAGTTTTGCATTATGGATTTGTATATTCTCAAGTTTTTCCCTCTAGTAGCATAGTTGCCGCAATCCTGGCTGGAAGATCCCGTTCACTTGCACTGTCATGCCCTGGAACGGCACTGGCGGAATCCTCAAAATGATCCAAGATTTCGTCTATGACCACGGCAGCTCCACTCATATGCAATACGTGGGCCACAGCAGCATGTAATGCAACGAATTCTCGGTTTGGCAACGGAATGCTGTGTGGTGGTTCCGAACGGTCGACAAAAACCACGGTTTCACTCGGAGCGTCGAACACTCTCACTTCAGTGAAATGTTTGATCTTGTAAGTATTTGGTTCCTGAGAAAGGGATGAGGAAGATCAAAACAAAACAGGACGTCCCAGCGAGATCTGCAGACCTGTGGAATGAGACACCACTCCAGTTCGTCAAATGTGCGGTGTGCACCGATGTCCAGGGTCATGCCATTCTCAGGCTCGTCAATCCACCAAGATATTTCGTCTATCGTGTTGGCGGACATGTGGGTGTAATGTCTAACAATGTCCCAAGTTACGCTCGATGCATATTTCTGTAACATCGTGTCAACTTGAACGTAAACATAGGAATATTTCAAGGCTCACATTTACGCAAAGTGATCTTCGGATGAAATGAGCACTTTCTGTAACGCTTGCTTTTCCACGGAAGCCAGGGGGTAGTGATTTGGTACTCGGAAGTTTGGTTATGACACAGCGGCCGCCGTCGCGCTGGAGTAACTATTTCATCAGGGTCAGTGTCTACGACAGATATACATCCAGTTCGAATGTACTCGATCTGCCACGTCAGTTCGATTTCCAGGAGCTAATGCTAAGCAACCCGCCGGGTCCTCTGAATCAGGTGTCGTATTCTCAGAAGGCGGCTCGGAGGGGATGCGAGAGGCTCTTTTGACTTTTCAAAACTCAGTATAGACGCCAGGAAAACTTTGAAATGAAATCACATGGGTAAAGAAAGTAGTTCAGCCACATTTCGGCAAGGTTCAGCAGAAGTTGGCAGCCATGGACGGAATGGTGGCAAGTGTTGATGGCACATGCGGTATATCTTTGACCATCGACACCTCCGGCCATGACAGAGTATTCCAGCATAGCTTCAAGGATAGGTGCGGCCTCGATATATCGAGTACCGTATTCTATACAGTTCTCGACGTTGTTCCTGGCCTTCATCCACCTGATTTGCTCTTGTGCAACGCTGACGTGGTCTTCGGTTGACCAAAGTCCTTCAATATTGTCCTCCAATTTATTATTGAACTCCTGGCTAAGTGTAGAGGTGATAGAAGACAATGTGAATTGTTGACAGTGAGACATGAATGGCAGGTTATGGTTAAAGCGAGTTTGCGGATCGCCTTTTATGGCGGCATCACGGCAAAGAATGCCACACTGGCACGCTGACCAAGACACCAAAACGCGTGACTAAGAGTGTGACCGACGCGTGTTGGCTTCTCCACTCCTTTCTTCTTGATTATTTGTCTGGAGCTCTAGCTGAAGGGGCATGGGCGTACTAGGCTTATGGGACGTGCGTATAAAAAATTTCCCCTCTATTTTTTGTACTGTACAATACGCTCATTATGCATTTTTTGCATAGATCATTACACTGTCTGGCCAATCACGTTCGCTCACCCACTTGGCGGTCGTAGACGGTTTCGATTCTAATGCCTCGTCAAAACGCGCATACCGCGTGGGGATCGATGCAAGTATATGGTACAAACACGCAGCATTCAGCAAGGGAGGTGAAAATCCTGAGCTGCGGCTTTTATTCTTTCGTGCGGTGAAGCTCGCGGAGTTGCCTTTGCTGCCGCTCTTTGTGTTTGATGGTCGGGAGAGACCGAAGGTGAAAAGAGGGAGTAAGATGGGGAAGGCGGGGAGCCATGCGTTGACTAGTGGGATGAAGGAGATTTTGGATGCGTTTGGTTTTGAGTGGAGAATGGTACGTGCTTATTTTTTCCGCTGCTTCATCAGGGTTGCTTTTAATACGTCATTGGAAGGCTCCTGGAGAAGCTGAGGCCGAATTAGCATATTTAAACAGGACGGGAATTATTGATGCAATTATGACGGACGATGTCGATGCCTTTGTCTTCGGCGCCACAACCATTATACGAAAGTAAGCTATTGCGCAGTTTACTGACGCGCATATGCACAATTTAAAATTATAAACTTATCTTTTCAGTTCGAGTCTACAGCTATCTGGCAACAAATCTAACCCAGCTCTTGACTCCAATGGTAAACCTAGCAGTCACCATGTGATGGTCTTCAAAGCTTCTGTCATTGCCACGCATCCTGGCATTGGCCTCAGCCGAGGTGGAATGGTACTCTTCGCGCTTCTCACAGGTGGCGACTACGACAAAGGTGTCGATAAATTTGGAAAAACGATCGCGCATGCCCTCGCGCGCTGTGGCTTTGGCGACCAGCTCCTCCGTGCCTGTGAGCGGCGTCAAGAAGAAAGTCTACACCTAGTCCTTCCTCGATGGCGAGCCGCGGTCAACATGGAACTCGCCACAGATTCATGCGGTTTTCTAGGTCGCACATACCCACGTCTGCAGCTCCCTGACGCGTTCCCTGACCTGAAGTTGCTTGAGAACTACGCAACGCCTGTGTGCAGTGCGAAGCTAGGAAGGCAAGGTGGTGGCGCCATGAGAGGCACGGGTGAGATGAATCTCGGCAGGATAGCAGCGTTCTGCGAAAAATATTTTGAATGGGGGACACGGACTTTGATCGTCAAGCGATTCAGGGACTTGCTGTGGGAGGCGGCCGTGATCAGGATCCTGCGCCGTGCCGCGTTGGAGGCAGACGAGAAGGAAATCGAGAGACGAATAGCAGCTGGTAATATGGACCGTCATGTTCGTGGCCCTCTCCGTCCGGAAAGACGCGATGCGGTGGGGACGCCGGCGACGCTCGTGAAAAAGTATCTCAACATCTCCGCCGCTGATTTACGCGCACAAGCATTCGCAAATCGTGGCCCTCAAGGCAACCATGCACAAGCGATCCCGGACCCCCACCCTCTCATCGTGAAAATCCACTCCTCACGCCAACACGTCTCGACGGACAAAATCGTGGAGTACCGTCTTGAGATCGCGCCCCACCAGCTTGTTGACCTTACGCGCTCTGGTATTATAGGCAAGCGACCCGATGTACCCCAGGCTCCGTCTCATGATGATTTTGATGACATTGGTGGATCACAGGAAGTTGCTAAGAAGAAGAAAGGTGGGACACCACCAGACCCGTTATCACCCTTGAGGATGTGGTGTCCTGCGTCGATGCTTTGGCAGGTGCATCCGGCTCTCGTGGAGGACTTTGAGTTTGGCGCAGAAGAGAAGAAGAGGAAGAAGGACGAGAGGGGGAAAGGCAAGGGCAAGGGCAAAAAGCGAGCTGCCGACAGTGAACTGGAGGAGACTGATGATGAACGCGAAGAGGCCCCCGCCACTGTTGCTCAAAAGGCACTTGCTCAAAGGACCAATGCTGCAGGACCTTCCAATTATCCAGCGACGTCCGAGACTCCTTTGAACGTTCCGGCGGATCCAAGACCTCCTACGTATCAACCAGCCCAAGCTCTACCTCGACCTCCTCTTGCAAGACCGGCCATGCCTCTGAATGAACCCCCTGGTGCTCAACTATCTGTGACCGCACGATACGATAACGTCCGCTTCGGCCCCGCCTCGACGCGAGGCTTCCTATGGGCATTCAGCGATCCCGACAATCCCGACGCTCTCCCTCCCTGTGCCGACACTGCCGTTCCTGACGTTGGATTCCTCGCAGGGTTGGCGAGCGCGAGACGTGAAGTGACTTTCGGGGACGACGCTGATAATGGCAACGAAGAGGATCAATACGCGGACGAGGAGGACGAGGAGATGCCTTTGGACCCCATGTGGGATAGGCTGTTCGAGCAGGTTATGATGCCAGGAGGTCCGAAAGGGAAGGCTGCGAGTACGTCGAAGGCAGCTGGCAAGAAACGCGCACGCGTGTCGGATGCTGGGCTTTCTACGACGCGTCATAGCGCGACTGACGCGCCTGCTGTGAAGAAGCGGAAATCCGTCCCCGCGCCAGTTACGGCACCAGCCACACAGCAAGCGTCAACGTCCTCTTCGTCCTTTGTGTCCCAAACGTCTCGCAGGCACACCGTGACTCCTCCACCCGCACCGCCGCTTTTCCTTTCTTCTCCCCCTGTTGCCCGTGCACATCCCAAGGACACGTCGGCCGTCATCGTCCTCGAGTCCGATTCTGATTCCGAAAGTGATGGGTTGGACATTATGTTGCCTTCGAGTTCGCAGACCCTCGTGGCGTCGCAACCACCATCCAGCAGCCCGCTGAGCGATGTGAATAAAGGGAAGAGAACATATCGTGGAAGTTCTTTTGGCGGCGGTAGTTCATTCTCGAAGGACGTGGAGATGGTGATTGACCTCACTTGAGGCGCATGATGGGATTGTTGATTTATTCGTATTTTGTCTATTTGCAATACTTGACTTATCCAGCACTCTAGCATATATATATTATCTCTCATGATATACATCCATCACTCTTGTTTTGTAGCCTCTACGTACTCTATCTTGTGTCTATCCACTTCACCTTTTTATTTCTACCTTAAAAATAAATATGAATGCGTAGTATCACAGACAACTACATGAAAATTAGTCAAGAACCAAGTCCCTTGTTGGAATATTCTTTAGGCAGGAGGAAGAAATGTGCCCCACAGCACAAGTGATACGGCCCCCCAGACGACACTCCATGCAGTCCATGCCTTTGCGCATCGCGGATGCTCCAACCATAAGTGCGCTGCGGACCAGTATGTGAAAGGTATGGCAGCAGCGAGACGTAATATAATCTGCGTGTGCGCCGCAAAAAGTAACATGAGCGTGAGGATGAGTGCGTAAATCGCATGCGGTGTGATCTGTGGCGACAGGAGTGGTGAAATGGATTTCTGATGTAGAGACGGAGGTGTCGTTGTGGCAGGCGATATGCGAGAACGGAGACGGGGTAGAAGGCTGTAGTAGATATGGTATGTCGATGAGTAGAGTAGAAGCACGAGAACTGGGGTTGAGATGATGAAGTTTGGGATCTGCGAAACTGTCCAATATCGCAGGAAGCCGACGTTCCAATACTTTGACTGAACGTATGAGTAGTTTGAAGGCGGGAAATTGTTACACCATGGTGGTGAGAATATGGTACCGCAGAAAGATTTGTATGCGCAGTATTGATGGTAGATGAATGGAGTAGATGGGATGATGCTGAGGATGGCACATTGGATTATTATAGAGAGTTTGGCCTTGACACAACTCCAGTGTCAGCGTGGTATAATCTAAAGAGCTGGGAAACACACTTTCTGGCGCAGAAGAATAGGATCAACGAGCATCCCCCAGATCAAGAAACCGCCGAGGAATACGCCATTCGATCTGAACGCGCCTGCCACCGCGAACCCAAGAGAAGCACGCAGCCATTGTTTGTCCACACATTGTACCATGCCTTAAAAATCAACTCAGAATCACAAACATGCCATTGAACGCTTGAACAGCGCACCATAATATGACCAGAAGGCGAAGAACGGCTCTGTGTATCCCGCGTGGCGGAGTGTCGCTGGACTCGAGGACAACAATGATAATATTGCAGTGAGCATCGCAAACGACGGAGAGTCGAAGAGCTTTCCAGTCAACCGATAAATCAGAAAGACACCATCGCAACTCAATGACGCAAGCGCGCCCATGACGAGTAATTCTTCAAGACGGAATGGTTTGTGCGGTTTGCCTAACATCATGTCGAGCAGGTCAATTGGGAGAGAGAGCAGATTGGATATGTATGGCGCGCCGGGGAGGAAAGCCCACTCATATTCGTAGACGTATCCCTCTTTCGCGATGTGTAAAAAGTGAAAGGCGTCCCATCGCAAAAGCGTCGAAGCCCATGTCGAAATGACTGGACGCCATGGCTCTGATCTTAGAATGATTTCTGGGGACGAGTCGAACTGCGGCAAGTAAGTTGTGAAGTAGAGGGTCACTGCTATGAGCAGTCGAAGAGTCAAGGACACGTTGCGTAGTATCGTTTTGTGCTTTTGGATGAGGGAGACATCAGGTTCCATAATTAGGTAATCTACGCTATCTGCTTTACTCTAGTATGTCGTCGTGGAATATAGCGGTTTGGGGTACACCGTCTTCACGAATCACACCTCTGTACATCCCGGAGCTGTTCATCGTTAGTGAGACTGTGCCCCAAAACAATTCAGTTAATTTTCCGAAGAGCATTTGCGGAACTTACAATTTCCTTGCTCATCCAAGGCAATCACACCTCCAAGACCGCCGTTTAGTTTTAATTCTTCAACAACAGACTTTGAAGCCTTTTCCACAGACTCATTTAGAAATTTCATGCGATGCGCAAGAGTCGCTGCGGTATCACAGCGGATAAAGTACTGGATAATCCGTCATTCATGTCTAATACACTGAAGAATGGTCATAACTCACGTCGCCATCACCAGTACCAGATACTCCAACAGCCCTACGACTTGAACGACGCGTCAATTTTCTAAAAGTACGCGTCCACCAACCCTCCACCGGCCACTCTTCGGCCCAGAAACCCGCAGACATCTGAGGAGTATCGCCAATCCTGCCAACAAGCTTATTCGTCCGTCCTCCGGTAGAGGTAACAGACGCGATGCATCCGTTCTTATCAAGTGCAACCGCGCCGACCGTTCCAGTCGGCGTCAAGTCTAACAGTACGCTGGGACCATCATCGGAAGGCTTTTGACCTGGTGGATACGGCTCTGCGGGTAAACCGAGACCACGTCTGTGCTCTAGCCAACGAGATTCTGTGAAGAAGTATGACGGGTCGACAAGCTGTTCGCCTGTATCTGCGGCGAGATTTTCGGCGACGGGTCCGGAGAGCATTGTGTGTGGTGCCTCAGTGGGAGAGAGGTATAGTGCGCGAGCTGCTTGTGATGGATTCCGCATGCGCGTTAGGAGGGTGAGGCCGAGTCCTCGTCTGCTTGCTGGGATCTCAGGATGTGTGGTTGGGGGTTTGGACAGCATGATAGACGCCTCCAGCTCGTTCTGATAATAAGGAGAAATTTACGGCGTCAGATGTTGGTGCATACACAGACACTCCTAACTGACCCTTCCAGCAACATTGAACACAGCACCTTTCGCACAATTAAAGAGAGGACAGTCTGAAGGATGCATATTCATCGATAAGTTTCTAAAGCACACATGTTGAGCTTGACATACCCTCTAGAACTGTAACGGCTGCAACAGCTGCATCCATAGCCTCGCCGCCTTCAGAAAGAACGGTATATCCAGCTCTCAACGCGCGTTTCAGCGCCGAGTGGTACTCAGCGCGTTGGGCTGGTGTTGAGCCTTCCTTCGTCATTGTCCCAGCGCCTCCATGGATGACGAGGACATGTCTGGAGACCTTGTTGTGTGGCTTCGTCCCAGTCGTTGATGTCGACAAGAGTGGTTTCTCGCCGATGGTTGATGCAGTCTCCGCCATGGATCGTGGTGAGAAGTACAGTGTGAAATGTTAATGGATAGTGACCACATGTGCAGTGTTTCGCACCACAACCGACCGCATGCTCACTGCAAACGACGTCGTGACGCTTGACGATCGTTTTGGAGAAGAGGGCCGGAGACTAACATAACCGCGGATCAACAACCTGAGCTCCCAAGCAAGGACAACGACCTGAATGACGGAGAAATGCTCGTCGAGATAACCACGTGGGATAACGAGCAATTCTCAGGTTCGCAGTGAAAGAAGTTTAAGAACAGCATATTCAAAGTTGCTGGGACACATTTAATTTCCGATATTCTTTAAAACCTTCGATGTGTTTGGTTCTTGAACCTACGCCATCCCTCAATAAATGGCGTGCATAACTGAATAGCGGAAAAGACCGATATCTTGGAAAACAAATGAGCTATCGACTCAGTTCTGCCAGGCGCTTCACCAAAGACTCGACGCGACCCTCCAGCCCAGCAATATTCCCTTTGACAACCTGCCCATTATCGTCGAGACTTTTATCCACTCCGTCCACAGCCCTCGTCAGTTCTTCCAATGCAGCACGAACTCTCACTTGTTCTTCCTCGAGGATCTCCAGCGTACTCTGGAATTCGGCAGCAGATGTGTGTAGAGCGGATAACGTACGCAACCGCGTGAGGATGTGCGGTATGTGTGGAAGGTTCGGCGCGAGTCGTGCGAGGATCGGGGCTAGTTGTTCTTGGAGGGGGGATGGAGCGTTTGGTGCGCCGGTCTGCGATGATTGTCGGCGGTGGGATGTCTGTTGATGTTGTGATGAGGATAGACGCTCCAAGTCCGATAGTAATAGTTTGAGACGGCGAGAGATGGAATCGAGGTGACGAGGTTGGGTCAGCAACGTGAGTTGCGTGTTAAGCTTGCTGAGAGTTGGCAGTAATGGTGCGGGTAGAGGTGAAGACTGAAAAATATCATGAATTAGTCGACAAAAGGAGGTATGAGGGTATAGCACCCACCTCGTCGAGAATGGTACTTGATGAACCGACCAATGCTTCAAGCTCACCGACGCGTTTATCCATCACACTAATATCCACATCCACCTTACGCTCCACACTCTCCGTAACAACCGTCGGCTTCGCGTCACCTGCGACTTGGGGTTTGCGTTCCTCCAACACAACCTCAACGAGCCGTCCACGACCCTCCTTATTCTTCCTCACTTTCTCCAACCGTCCACGAACATCCACGAGTCCTCGCATAAGCTCACCAGGGTCTATACGATTATCATCATGGTCATCATTAAGAAGTGGATTTGACGGGTCCTCGAGTTCGGATTCAAGGGAAGAGAGCTCGGCTTGTAACGCCCGTAAACGTGTTGACAGACTTCGAGGTTGGCCGGGTGATGTAGGGGATGTTGGTGAGGGTGGGTAGGTATAAATTGATCTTTGCCGATGATCTGGTTATGCAATGGATTTAGTGAGGTCCGCAATGAAAAGTCGAAGGGATGCGCACCTCGTCGTTTTTCGGCCTTTCTGAATTTCTTCCCTGCCTCGTCGGCATTAAGGCTACTCATATCAAGCTCTTCCTTTCCATCCATCTTTCCTCGCAGCCCATGTACAGAGGGACGCGTCGGGAGGGCATTTTCTGCATCACTTGCATCACCCTACACCAACCATCATTATACAGATGCTAACTAGCAGTCTACGACTCACCCCTTGTCGCGTGTCATTAAGCGTGTCCTCGGTTTCGTACACGTCTTGTGCCGTATCCTACACCAAAACATCAGCCTCAAATGCGAAATTAAGCTTGTCAGAATACTCACAATGTCTGGCAAATTCGAATACTTGTTCGCGCTCATCGTTGCAACTCTCCAAAGCCTAATCGGGAGATCTCGTCACATTTGTGACGACACGTACGACGCTTCCAAAAATAAACTTTCCACCAACCACAAAACATGGAGCGGGACTGGGACTTGATATCGTCCTATGCGGGTCTCCTAAGCCTTGCGACATTCTCAATATACGCGGGCTCATTCAGCTCTCTCAAGGTTCGCACTACTATTCCTCATAATCATTGTAAAATTATTAACAAGATCGACTCGAATTTGCGCAGGCACCGCGAAAGCAGAAAGACCAGAAACAAGGCATAGTTGACGAGGACAGTGACGACGAAGATGAGATCCCCGAATTACTCTCTTCTTCAGACGCGTACTGGTTCCCTGTTGTGAGCATCTCCTAGGCATCAATCCGACGAGCGCCTCTCATTGCGTACGTGTCATTTAGCTTGGATCGGTCACGCTATTTGGGTTGTATCTCGTTGTCAAGTTCTTGGGCAAGGAATGGATAAATTATTTACTTGGGTGGTATTTCACGGTCGTCGGTGTTGGGAGCGTGTGGAAGGTGAGTTCTCCAGCGTCGTGTTTATTAATTGTGGAAGCCGATGGTGTCGTAGAGCTCCATCTCGTTATCGAAGTTCCTCATTGGCTCGGAACAGTGGAAGACATTTTCGAAATATAAATTCTTAATGCTGAAAGGACCATTAGGTACGTCATATCTGTATTTTATTTTTGGGCGGGAATTCTGACATTAGATTATTCTAGAATTAGTGTCACTCTCGTTCCGCACTCCTTCACTAATCCTCTTCCCACTCGCCATCATCCCATCGGCCATATACACCATAACGGCAGGAGAGCGTAAATCCGCCATCCTCACCGACATACTCGCACTTTCATTTTCGCATAGCGCGCTGTCCGTCCTAAAAATCGATTCATTCCAGACCGGGTCGATCCTGCTGGCAGGACTGTTCTTTTACGACATATGGTGGGTCTTCGGAACCGAAGTGGTGCGTATCTATCCTTCATAGACCTTTATTGCTCGCAAACAGACGAAGTGCTTACAAAAAATGCAGATGGTGAAGGTCGCCACATCACTCGACGTGCCCATTAAAATTCTCTGGCCCAAATCCCTCGCATTTACCACCGAGCGAGGGTTCACGATGCTTGGACTCGGCGACATCGTCATCCCCGGGCTCTTCATCACTCTCGCATTGCGCTACGACCTGCACAGATCAGCACATAAGCAGCCGAGCCGATCATTCGCTAAGCCGTATTTCACCGCGGCGATCTCGGCGTATGTAGCAGGGCTTGCGACGACGATGGGTGTGATGCACTTCTTCAAGGCTGCGCAACCGGCGTTGTTGTACCTCAGGTTCGTCTGGCTTTCTCGTTTGTATTTTCCCCGTGGGGAGGATACCAGATGTGAAATGCGAACTATGCTAACATCTGATTTTTTGGCATTTTGTGTTTGATTTTTGTTTTGATGATGGTAGCCCGGCGTGTATACTCTCGTTCGTGATAACATCACTGGTGCGGGGGGAGTTCAAGTCGGCATGGGAGTGGAAAGATGAAATTGATGCGCCATCTGAGAAGCCCATCGATATCAATTCGTTGCCCGATCATCCCATCACCATCCCGGACCAAGTTCAAGAAAATGGAACTAAACCAGAACAACTCAGCGTTCCGGACGGAGGTGTTGTTGAGGGAGAGAAAGATGGCGAGCCTTTGACTGACGGCGACCAGGAGACGAAGGCGAAAAAGAAGAAGAGCAAGAAGAAGTAGAGTGCGGAGTATATCATGTCTGTAGGTTTTACGGGATGAATTCGTAATGATCTGCATGATTTGCGAGTCAATTTTTCAGTTGTCAGGGTCCTCATCGCGGAAATGGTCAAGGTGAAGGGAGCATTATATGCGCACTAGGAACGATTTTACCGTGGGTGGGACATATGAAAAAGCAATTTGACAGACGATTTCTGCTGGCCAACAACGTTCGAGATGTGAACTTTCCTATGAGCCTAAACTCCTTCCGTGCGGTAAACATTTTTCAGAATATCATGATGTCGTGCTCTTTTGTCGGATTTGCGCACAAAGACGATCATCCCCATTCGGCTATCACAAAATCAAGGAAGCTCTCTAGTAGGCGCCGGCCACCGCGGGTAGAATGCACGTTCATCCGTTCATCCGTATGTTTCCGGATGCGGCGGCAGGGTGAGAACGGGTGCCCGTAGGTGACACGATGCAAGCTGTGGCGCAGAGTATGGGCGTGTTTGGATCTAAAGTCTCCATTGTCCGGAGGGAACGAGAAGGGGATGATCGCCGAGGCGCAGGTAGCCGCCGTTTGCCTATATATTTCCTCCGCATTTCTTGAAAGAAGAAAGAAAGAAAGGACAAGGGGGACGCGAGTATATGCGACGCCTTCCCTCTTCGACGGGTTAATTTATGGGTCTCCCGAAGGGGAGGAAAGAAGAATGGAAAAAATGAATCACGTCTGGTGGACACTGGACAGCTGCCGGGAAAAGATGGGGCCTTTTCTCCAACTTCCCGGAGCTGGGCAAAAGCGACCGCTTTGATGAGTGTAGGGCGTTTTCGTGACGAGAACCGGCTTGAGCCCATTTCTCCCGCCACTTTTCCCGGGACCCGCCACTCACGCTGCGCGCGGGAAGACAAGGTTTGGCGTTACGAAATGCCATCAACGTATGGCATTGAAGTTACCAGATGGGCGGGAGAGCTACTGAGAAGAGCTTGGCTGAGTATGGAAGAGCCTAGGCACGAGGTATACTAAGGATCGTTGAGTGATCTGAAAGTGAAGAGCTGTAAAGTATTTGGCAACACGAGGAAGGCTGATTTCTCCGAGTGTGCTAGCTGCGAGGCGAAAGGCGAGGCATGCTCATGTGATTGTATGCATTATTACAGTGATAATGCTGCAGTAAATTACCGAAATGGGAAATTACCGATGGAGATATTGTTTCATAATGCTTGCTAGCAGTAAATACACGTCGTATATTGACCGACTGTCAGATGATGGATGGTTACATACAACAGATGTTCTAGGGAAGAGGGAGCAGACCGGGAGAGTGGGAACGAATGCCTCCGGTTGGCTCGGTTGGCTCGGCCCGATGCCGGGTGTTTACACCTGTCGTAAATGGCGGATGTCGAACGCTGCTTGTCCCTGACTCTCGCGCGCACCATCCTCGTCGTCGTCGCCTGCGTCCTCCAAGACCATTCCGTCGACATTTCCCAACACCGAGCTCGTCGTTGTGCTCGTTCTTGGCTGCTTTCTACCTTTTAACCCCGCTAACGGCAGCTTGTATGTAAATATCACCCTCACTGACGTCTGGTTACTCAAACCCACGCTCGATCCCGTTCCTCATCCAGTGCTCGCCGTCTGTTATGGAACCGCCGTCTACTTCTCAGAGACTCTTCAATGATCCAAATCACAAGCGTCCCTGGCCAAACGAACGGCCAACTGTCAACACTCTTCTAGGAAATGTTGCCTCCGCCTCAATACCCGTACCAAGCCCGCTGCCCTCATCATCGACACTCTCAACCCCAAATTCCTCATATTCTGCCTCACCCTGGACCCAGCCTGTCTCACCGGCCCCCCAGTCTGCGATGCCCTATGCATTCTATCAGGATGCTGCGCGACATGCTGCTCACATCAACTCGACAAGCAGTAGCCCTCATGTGAACCCATCCATCGATTGGAGTTCTGTCCTGTCCAATCCACTCGATCCAGCCATGTTTGCTGCATTGGCGGCTAATGGTGCCCTGGGTCCCATCCCTGGCAAGCCATCGTTCAATGGATCTGTCAACGCGCCACCCTATATGCAACACAACGGCGTACCAACCACAGCCCAAATGAGTCCCGCAAGCCAGCTTCCACGTGAATCGTGGTCAACTTCCACAACACCACCCTTTTCACCTAGTAGTTACATGTCAAACTCGCTGAGGAACTCCCCGTCACAATCGCCGCAATCCTCCGGCAGCACTTCACATGGGAAAGCCAAATCACCACTCAATCAGGGTTCAACGAGTCTGCACAATTTCACGCCAATCCACCCCAGGCCTGCTGAAGGTGGCCTCAGCGCTAAGCGTAATGGCGATCCTACTCGCATGGACGACAAGTACCGCAAACCGGCGCCTATGCGTCCCTCCATCGCGAGTCGCAGAAGTAGCCAAGCCAACAGTTCGTTTGATGAACAGATCTCTGCAACGATGAGACTTGGCATGCCCCCTCCGCATCCACCCAACATTGGTACGAGTTATCCTTCTACGCATTACCCGTCTTCTGGGGAGCGATCTCATGTCGGACTGCCGCCTTCTCTTTGGATGTCGCCGGCTTCAGGACCAGGATCGCATTCAACACCTTACGCTGGACTCACCCAACTCTCAATGCCCTCCGGTCCATCGATTTCGAATTCCGACAGCATCGCCTCGGCAGGTACCTCATCGACGCCGTCCTCGTTGTCGTACATAGGGCATCCTACCTCCACACTCCCCACAAGTGCCGCAGACACCAGCAAATCACCAGCCATCTTCTCCGACATTCTGGCCGACGACTTCTTCGTGCTCCGACCGGGGAACGCCGTTGCTTCTCCCGTATCGCGCGGATCCCCCGATTTGAGAGCCAGCGCGGACTTAGAGGCTGCGAACGCCGAGCCCGAGCGGCTTGCTAAGGAGGACCCACTGGCGACGCAGGTATGGAAGATGTACGCTCGCACAAAGGCCTCGTTGCCTCATGCGCAGAGGATGGAGAATTTGACGTGGAGGATGATGACTTTGGCATTAAAGAAGAGTAGAGAGGACGAAGCGAAAGCGGCTGAGTTGAAGGGGAAGGAGCTGGAGCGGCAAGGAAGTGAGGCGTCGGCAGCCCAGACGACGCGCAATGAGGCAGAGTCTTCAGCTCGTTCGGCTGCATTACCCACTCAAGCTTCTCCTGATCAAACGCGGGGTCGCAGACCAGACAAGGCTGCGGCACGCGTCCGAGTAGTTGGATTTGAAGGAAAGAATCAAGACGGTGAAGAAGAAGAGTTCGTGACGATGCTAATCATGGTAGATCGCCTTTCTGATCTTTTACACTTTATTTTTGCAGGGACACTGGTATGGATTGGCGAGCAATTAGTCGTTCGCGATCTCGCATATCCATGGACTGGCGTCCATCCAGTCGATCTCGCTCTCGGCCACCTCCGCCTGGGCAGCCATTCGACCAGGGCCCAGGTTACCCACACAGCTGGTCTGAGGGCAAGTTTGGCTACGCTACGTATGACGACTCATCTCCCCTGCCTGGCAGTTTACCAAGCAGGGCTCCTGACACAAGATACCCCAATAATCTATTTTCCACTTCACCATCTATTCCTATTCCTGGTGCCGCATCGAATATGCGGACTTCTAGCCCCCCTCTGTCTGCCGTGTACGAAGATGCACCTACCCCATCTGGCCCGATAACTTATAGAACTGAACCTGGACCGTCTCGGATATCTCATACTGACCATCTCCATCACACACTCTCTGCGTACAGCAGCCCTTCCTTCCAACCCTCCTCCCTACCTTCCTCATTTGGATTACATGGTCCCTCACGGCCGCCAAGCAGTATTTCCCCACGCGAGAACCTCACCTACCCACGTCATGTCCGAAAGACAAGCTTTGACCACACAGTTTCCCGGGCTGGTATCCCACCAGTGTCCGGTTCCGACCGACATCAATTCAATGGCAGACCCATGCAAGATAGCAGTCTGGTAAGGAGTTGCTTTAGACTTGATTGGCCTTTAGCTGAAATGTCTTTAGGGCAAGCGCAGGGCTGATACGCCACATGCTGAGAGTATGCTCCGGGGCGACCCTCCTCTGGCTGGGGACAACCGCGGCGCGGACCACCAGCATGGTGAGACTCGATCAGTCCCCCCGGTCAGACAGAGCGATAGTCCATTCCCTTCAGGTCCCTTCAACTTCTCGTTTTCCGGGTATGAGGGTTTTTTCGATCTCTCCGGCAGCTCTGCGCAATTCTCACATGCGGAATACACCTCCACGATCGCCGACGACAAATCTCAGCAGGGCACTATACCCTTTCCGCATTCATCGCGGTCCTCAATGAGCGTTCCATATTCTCCCGCGGAATCTCCGGGTGGCAGTGACGCGTTGTCTGCCGCTGCCAGGGCTGCGTCTGCAGCGATGGTGGAGGGATATGCGAGAGTGAACGCGGCGAATTTGGCTAATGTGGATGACGCGATTAACTATCAACAACTTATGGGGCTCATGTACTCGTCGTACGACGCGAACGGCGCGTTCAGTCAACAACCTTACACGCATGTCGACCCCACGCAGCTCCTTGGCGTCGAGCACGACAGTCTTCCTCCTCAGAGCTTCCATCCGAGTCCTTCGAGCGACGGGTGGGGCGGGAATGGACTCAATTCTAGCGCTACTGCCTCACCAGAGCCGTATGTCACTTCCAGCGGCTCCACTCCACCGTCGACCACAAGCGGCACATCTGGAGGCGCATCCTCTACTAATCGTACGGTTACGGGACGGAAGATCAGTTCGTCCAAGCGTGTGCAAGACTCTCCGCAATCAAGTACGATCGCGCAACGGAAGAAATCGTTGACGGGTGGTGGTGTGGGGAATGCGTCGAGACAGGGTGGTGGGCTGAGGAGCTCGACGAGTACGCCGGATTTATCGTCTGCTGCTGGTGTGAATGGTGCGCAGGGTGGCGGAGGGAGTGGTGATGATGGGGATCAGATCCCGACGATGTGCACGAATTGTTCCACGACGAATACCCCGCTTTGGAGGAGGGATCCGGAGGGTCAACCGTTATGTGCGTGGATTTCCTCTACGATTATAGTCCCCCTGATTCTCATTTTCTTTTCGAATGGCAGGCAACGCATGCGGCTTGTTCTTCGTATGTGCTCGCCTTACTTTCATGTGTTTTGTGTACTGACATGCGCTGTGACAGAAACTCCATGGCGTTACTCGACCTCTCTCACTGAAGACGGATGTCATCAAGAAGAGGTTCGCCTTTCTCGCAATTTTTTTACTGTACCACATTGGTTTAATTTATTTTCCGGTTCTAGAAATCGGGCATCTGGCACCATCAGTGCGACTCGCAAGGGAGTACCCTCGTTGCCGAAATTAGCGTCTTCATCAACCCGGCCCCGGTCGTCAACGACGTCCAACACACATCCCGCAGCCGCCGGCTCGCGCCTTTCTCCTGGAAGCAGGCTCGCTAGGGGCTCAACGTTACAGGCAAGCCTTGCCATGAAGAGACAGCGGCGGACTTCGACAGATTCTCAGGCCGACTGAGCATGTTTACTCACGCGACTGTTTACGATTTGAAATGACTGCGATGGTCCTAATTCTATGTTCAATTTTCACTTTCCGTGTCACCTCAACCTATTTTAATTTTGGTTGTATCACTATGTGCCCATCAAGGAGAAGAACAGGTAGATTTCTCCATATAGAGTAGTCCAATGTTGTGTTTCCAAACATGTACTGTAGAAGTTAAGGGTAGTATTTTGATGCTTGCTTTGTGATCACTTCATTTCGTGCACGTGGAGATCGTAAAGGAAGCCACATGCGAGGAACTGATTCTGGGTGTACCTTCCAGTCAGCGCGTCAGCCTTGATGCAATATGTGGCTAGTAGCGTCACAGTGGGACCAATGAAGTGTCGCTCTTGAACTCTGCGCTTTCAGAAGTACACTTGGCCTGATCGGACGGATCAAGTAGTGGGCATGCAGCGAGTCACGAGTGGAGAACAACGAATGCGCGCCTTTACGGCGTTGGTGTGAAATTGGATCGCCATCCAAGCTATAGGCCAGGCGGAAAGAGAGCCCGTGTCGTTGGCGAAGGGCTCGAGAGAGCTGACTTGGAGGTTGCTGGTCAAATAGAATAGACTGCTTTATGCCACGCGGACGACATTTAAGCATCGACGACCGTCCATTGGGACTTACCGCAAATATGCACCCGGAGTTTTCGGGTGGAAGTCTGATTTATTCCTGGACATGAGAGTCGTGAAGCATGGAGCCAAAATATGCGTCGGAGGTCCATGCAACTGATGTGATATGCTGTATTGTCTCCGCTCGGATGTAGCGCTTAGAAACGAGTAGGCTTGCAACGACAAAAAGACGGAGTAGCAGTTGATTAACTTGTGATGTGCTCAACAGGCAGACCCCTCTACGCAATTGTCTTGTTGACAAGACCGTCCGTTGGCAACGGTGGCGGCAAGAGCCAAAGGAGGAACTGTGACAATGTGACAGAACTAACTCCGACTGAAAACGGTTGCCGAAGTTGCTCGACATCGTCGCGAACGACGGCCACGGCCATCAAGATTATCCCCTAACGGCCCAGCTCCGATTTCTGCCAACAATTTTGATACGTCGAGCTCGTGGATTGCGACGTGTACTCAACATTCTGCATCAAATTTGTTGTTGAAAAGTCTCACGCGCTCCTCATAATCGCCCTTCACGCTGGCGTCTCTATTTCGTCAAAATGTTCCGTCGCCACGGACACCTATACCACCACCCTCATCGTTTCCGCGTGGTCTGGGTCCTGGAGATTTAACAGGCGGTCGCAACAATTCCTCCAGGAGAGTCTCGCGCGTGGACCTGGATTTCGAGCAAGCATTATTGGCTGGCGGAACCGTCATGTTGAAGGAGGGTCCTGATCTTCAGTCTCTTGGTATGGATGCGACTCCATCGCCGGCGCATACCAGTTTCTTTACGCCGCCAACATCTGTGGCACAACAATCGCGTCGTATGAGAAACCCCCAACCATCAACTCCAATTGTTGTGCCACCCACTCCAACACCAGACACCAACGCAGGTGCGGGATCTGGTGTCCTAACACGCTCACCATCCGGTTCTTCTTCCTCCAATGAGCGTTTCTTCGATGCCGAGAGCGGTGATGTGCAGACAAAACGTCGGTCACTATTTCGTTCTCCAGGCTCAGCGAGCAGTCCAGATTTGGCCACTCTTGTCAAGAAGGCGAAAGAGAAGAGTCTTGCGAACGCGAAACAGTCTGCGCAAAATGGGGAGAGCTCGACAAGCAATTCACTGTCTCCACATCCTCAACGAGGAGCAGAATCTTCTCGCACTCGCCAGCGCTCATCAACTTCCGTTCGTCCCGAAGATCAGCCCACACCAAATGATGAACATAGCAGAAAGTTGATCAAGAGTCCGAGAATGTCTGATTATGATCAAGACAGCCAGGACTGGGTGTTGGCGAGTTCGCGGTCGAAGCAGTCATTGAAGGTATGCACATATTTGCATCATATCTGTGCCATGCCAATACCATGCAGCAGGGCAAGTCATCTGTTCGCTCGAAGACGACCGCATTCCTGGGCAAACTCATGGGTCAGGGTACATTCAAGGAGAAGGTATGGAATCTCTTACTATGCCGCTTTGGGCAGCTCTGATGGTATTACAGCGGCACGAGAATTCGTCTGCACCAACTTCACCGCTGCGCTCGGCCTTTCCACCTCCAGTTCCTCCCATACCGAAAGAACACAAACCTCCTTCCTCAACCACAGCACCGGACGTCTTCAGTTCCCTACCCGGCTCACCAGACATGGGCAAACCACTACCTCCCATCAAACTTAGCTCACCGCCTGCTGTTACGACTTACGATTCTGACGACGACAAATCATTGGTGCTAGTTGAACGAACGTCACCATACCCGCGGAGAGTGAGGACACCGTCGCCAGAACGAACGGTCAAAAGCAGGTCGCCACTCGATTCGGCGAGATTTGGCTCGAACGGTCGGCGGCGCAGCATGAGCCTTGGTGACGTAGATCTCAAAGCGATTATGGCAGCCGAATCGGCGAGTACTCCCATGCCTGCGTCGTCATCGGCAGACAGCGATATGGTGAGCGACTTCAAGGGTGAATTATCGCAGTTAGACCCCAGCTCTCCCTCCAACTTGGCGTTGAGGGATCCGTCCACGCCGAAGAAAAAGCATACCAGTCTGCAGTTGGGAAGAAAAAGTGATGATTCAGCATCGCAATCGTCGTCCCAGATGTCGTCAAGGAGCCGTCTACCACAACGGCCAAAACTGCAAATGCGTGTGACATCACCAACACAAACCCCGTCTCCAACACCACCCGTAGAAGTTGTCAACGGGAGTTCAGATCTAGGCCGAAACAGCAGTGTGTCATCGTCCACACATGACTCGTTCGTTTCAACTCAAGAAGAACCCTTCAAACCCATTCGTTCCTCATCTCTCGGCGCAGCACCCTCGACAACCTCACCGGTCACTCCAGTCCCGAATGGCAACAATGGTGGACCCGTACGGACCAATTCAGTGCGATACGGTCCTCGGGCTATGCGGTCCAATCCGGGCAACCTGCTCTCGACGGGTTCACCCAACGGCATCCCCCAACCCGCATCTTCTGTCAGAGACCAGATGCGCATGCGTGTCCACCACCGTACAGGATCCAGTTCGGAGCCATCGCTCATTACGATGCGAGATGACGACCGGACTACTACTGATGCCAACCGAACAGTGCGACTCGTGCCATCGTCCACTTCCATTGGGTGGTCAGAAAACACGTCACCGGCACTGTCGCTGTTCCTTAGCTCGCAGAATGATCTCACTTCTGACGACTTGGCTGTCACTCGTTTCTCGATTTCGGTTCCGAAGGTTGAAGAGAGTGGTGAGGAGATTGAGAGGAGAGGAAAGGAGCTTGCGTCTCGATGTTGGACTGAAGATGAGGATTTTCTCGCAAAAGAGAAGATTGCAGAATGGCTCGGTGGAACGTGAGTCATTTTCTTATCCGTTCGAAATCGGGTACTAAAAGTAAGCATTCAAAGTGGTCGTATCAACAAAGTTGCGCTGCACCATTACATGGGCTTCTTCGATTTCAGTGGTCTTCGGTTAGATGCGGCGTTCCGACGATTATGTGCGAAGCTTTATCTAAAAGCTGAGACACAACAAGTGGACCGGATCTTGGAGGAGTTTAGTATCCGGTACTGGGATAATAACAGCAGTACTATCTATGGTTGTTCGAGTGAGTATTTGATGCCTATCTTCTGATCGAACTCCCATACCTAACTATTCTCTTTCAGGCGTCGTGCATGCGGTCTCATACTCACTCCTACTTCTCAATACTGACCTCCACGTTGCGGAGCTCTCGCAGCGCATGTCCCGCAACCAATTCGTTCGCAACACCCTCGCTGCGGTCCAATCGCAAGTTCGGCCCCCGACCAGCCTTGCGCGTGCGTCGACGCCTGAACTTACCCATGATGATGGTAGTAGCATCCGAGGGCTTGGGTCTGATGGTAGCGATGGTGGGGCAAGCACGTTGAGCACGCTGAGGACACGGCCGAAACGCAGTGGCAGTATGAACAGTTGGAATAGTGGGACCTACGATATCATCAGTTCGCCGAACAAGGGCACCACCTCTTCATCTCAGTCCTCATCTACCGGACCGCAAGTGACCGTAAATGATGTCGAACCCCGGGCACGGACGACTAGTATGAACTCAGCGCTATATGGCCGCAATTTCGACGCGGAAATGGAGACTTTGCTGAAAGTGAGATATCAAATTTTAGCTCGAAGATGTGATTTGACTGATTCGATCGTTCTTCAGGACATGTACACTGCCATCAAGGGCCAGCAGATTCTTCAGCCGATCGCACATGTCAATGCAGCAGAATCACGTCCATCAACGTCGTCATTGAGCCCCGGTCCTCATGTCCTCATGCGAAATCGAAGCCAACGGAATAACGATCGCCTCAATAATTTGAAACGAGGCAGCATGCGGGGGATCCAGACCCTGTTTGCTGCGCAGGGTGCCAGCCCTTACAGCAGCAACAGCAGTATTGACGGGCGTGCCAGTCCGGCTCCCAGCTTTGCAACATCTGCTCATGAGGTATGTTTGACATCTGCACGTAAGCTAGAATAAAATGTACTGATATGTGCGATGCAGGCAATCTCTGGGTCCAGTAGTTCCTTCTTGACGCCGACCCTCGGTTTTGCATCAAATTTGTCCCACACCATTATTCGCGAGGCTCAAGAAGACGATGATCGCAGTGTCCACAGTGACGAGTCGACGTCTACTAACGTGAGCATCACGGATGAAGAGCTTGCCTTGCTCGGAGCTCCATGGGCAAAAGAGGGTATGCTGTGTCGCAAGCAGTACTGGGAGAGTTCTGGCAAACGCGCAAAGTCGAAGAACTGGCTTGATGTGTTCGTTGTCATCCAGAAGGGCGAACTTAACATGTTCACGTTCGGTGATGGCGGATCGGGTGGTCCTCGGGCGGTGATGGGCGGCGGAAATTGGCTGGTGCGTTGGACCTCATTAGCGCTTACTCACATGTCTTACTAAACTCTACTTTCACAGTCAAGTGCTAATGCTGTGGGAAACGTGTCCCTTTCACACTCTTTGGCTCATGCCTTACCACCTCCGGGTTACAACCGACAACGTCCGTACTGCTTCGTACTCACTCTCGCGACTGGCGCCGTCTACTTCTTCCAGGCTGGTACAGAGGAGCTCGTCAACGAATGGGTGTCAACGTGCAATTATTGGGCCGCACGTCAGAGCAAGGAACCTCTTGCTGGCGGTGTTTCGAATATGGAGTATGGCTGGAGTCGAATCATGGACTCAGGCTCTGACGGCGCGCCATCAACCCCGTCTGTGGAAATCGTATCAAGAGACCCTGATCCGTCAGATACTTTCAGTATTCGGAGTAATCGTAGCAGAATGAGCAGGAAGGATGGCCCATTCAGCATGCGAATGCCAACGTCACCATACGCCGATCGAGTGTATGTCCATGATTGGAAACCGCCAATGCCTTCAACGGTACCTAGTCACCACGATGAAGAGACGCAACTCGATGCCCTTCAAAGACACGTCGCTTCGGTGAAGAAAGACCTCCAGTTACACAATGATTTCCGCACACCAATGATGCAATTAGTATGTCCCAGTACTGACTCCTTAACCACTCATTCCCTAATATACTTTTCCTTAGTACCAACCCCGCTCCTCGAACGCGAACAAGGCACTCGCCAACTGGGAGCGGAAATCGCAATATTTATTGACAGAAATCGTCAAGTACGACTCTTATGTTGAGTCTCTCAAGCATGCCATGTCTCTGCGACTGAAGAAGCGCGGCGAGAAAGCTCTGGAGAAAGCCCTCGTCGTTGCGGAACCTGTCGAAGACGATGGATCGCCGTCCAGGGGACGGTGGAAAGGATACCCCGAGGAAGAAACTATCCCAGAAGGCGACGAGCCTCCTCCAACACCAAACGGCGTGGTACAACATCGACGGGAATCAGCGGAAGCGACTGCTTCGGATGGCTGATTTTCCTATCAAAATGTTTCATTTTCAATATTTATCTTCATTGTGTCTCTTTTCGCATTTTTCGATTTAATGTTATTATACGGTCATCAACGAACGCTCCGATCTTTATGACCACTTTAATGAATAGAGTAACAACATACCTCTTCGGTCATTGATGTATAGATGAACTAATGACTGCTTTGCGGTATTTTGCATCAATTTTATGTCAATGGATCCTTATTCTATCGTGTATACACAGTGTGTACAGAGAGGATCGTACATTTTCAAGAAGTTATACTGAGTAAAAGACACAGTCTCCTACGCCAAAAGCATCACTGGGGATGTTGAATGACGTGCAGAAATCGACATGCAGGGCAGAGGGTATAATCCAGCGCGGTGAATGACATCAAGTGCAGACCAACGCGCGAAATGGACACGAAAGGGAAGACAGAAACACCAGGCGAAAGGCGAAAGGGAAAAAGCAAACGATATGCGGGCATCTAGCTGGGTTAATGGACGCGACCGTGGCGCCCACGGGCTTTAACCTTGCATGTCTTCCCCTTCGGTGTTCCAGCTGCCACTGGGGAAGCAGACGAATGGGTCGTCGCGGTCGTAGTATGCTCCTCACTGGGCGGAGTCGCAACGGTCGTAGCGGTCGTAGAAGTCGAGGATGTTTGTCCTCCTTGAGGCTCCGGAGTGGAAGGTGGTGTCAGCGAGACCACAGCATGACTGGGTTGTCCTGCCTGATTGGATAGGGACGACAGAGAATTGGCCACAGCAGGGGTATAGCCGGTAGTCTGAGGGCCACAGAATGTGATCAACAAGTTAACCTGGGAATAAATGTTGTCAGAAATGTGCGTATTACATTGTTTGAATTACACACATTGTTCGAGTTACAGTAACGCTGGACTTGGTTGTCGTTGGACTGGTGGAAAGCTGTCGAGCAGTTGGGATCAGAACCTAGATGACAGATTGAGTTATTTTGGTCTGGGTGCGGTGATTATTTGTAAACTGACAGACGGCTCCGAGCCCATCGCAAGTACCATCACCACCCCAAAAGCTTGGATTAGACGATTAAAATTTAGCCCGCACATAATTTTCAAGATTAGGAAAGTACCTGAAAGCAGTGCTGTCTTGGTACTTATGGCTGAAATGGCGATATGGATAAAACCATAGCTAAGAGTGAATGCGACTTACGGCGTTATCAGAGATAAATCCACAGATGATCCGCAGCCAGGGCAACTTGGGTTGTTCATATTCATCTCAACGAGAACGCAGTTTTCTCCGTTTAGCAGACATTTTTGATCTAAATGTCTGTCAGCGTCAATTGAAGACATGATGATGACTTGCGGCATACCCGATGTCTGCAAATATCTGGAGGAAAATCACCGCTCGTACCATCATCGAGTTTTAAATCATTGAGACTCACGCAATAGCGCTCTCAAATGGATTAGTGCTTGTGAAGTCTTGGTATCCACCGTTATTGGACAGTGGCAAGATTTGTCCACCCCGCACAAGTGTAGGCTATGGTTGTTACATTGGCGTGTACTAGAATAAATGGGCTCAAAATACATACAGTTCCTGAACCACAGCTGCACAACCCAGTTAGACGTTTTCCAGAGTACTAAATAAATATTTCTCACTCATTTTTGAAACGAATGATATGCTCTTCAGCATTAACAGCGATAACGCGAGCGAGAAGAATGACTGGTATGAACAACGAAGACATGGCAAAGGAGTGTGATTTAAAAGAGTGAAGTTGGGGGCTTTTATGGCCGAGCTAGCAAGGTGGTGGTAGTTGGCGGAAGAGAGGTGTTAGGTGAACACGTTCAGCGCGGAAGCATCACAAACGAAGGAGTAACCCTGCCTTTTTGGGAAATTTGCATCAAACTCCGCGGCGCTCGCATGTTTGCTCGCGTTATCTGCAGTGATTCTGCACATCAACCTTGCACTTGAAAGTCCTGCAGCCAATCTAGCTCTGTCGCTCTGTAGATCTAAATGGATGTCACTCGTCCCCGCGGCCATGACTTGCCTCGGCCAAAATCATAATGGTTCTTCGGGGCGGCAGATGGAAACCATCAGCCGCTCAAAGAACACGGTATTTCGCCTGATTTTGGTGGCGTATCACCATGGCAGGTACTTCTGCGGGGTTTTGGAAACAGCGGTCTCTTGTTTTCATTATCTTCGTGGTTTATTTTCAGGCCGAAAAGATCATCGCAAATAAACAAGGAGGGAATATCGCCAAGTGCAAAGGAGTTACAACTCCAGGTATGTTCTCGTTGCAAATTCCCGAGGATGCTAAAGATATCTTGCTAGGTTCGATTTTCTGCTCATTCTGACCTCGGAGTAGAAGACACGTTGAACAGCGACGTTTGGCGCTCATTCACCCTTTCTCGCGCCGCAGTCACATTTTGCGTCTACACAAATTACCAACCACTCATTCACAAATGTCGCAATCCCAATGCTTCTTCACGCACAGACGCATAATTATTCACTTTGGTGGTTTGGACTCTCGACTATTTATAAACGAATACTGCAGTGCTATACTTAGAATGCTTCTGCTACTCGGAAGCTGCCCTTAACGACAGAATTTCTTCTTCTTCAGACTTGCGTAAGTTCAAGGCTGAACCCGACGACATTTCAAATGGACAACACCCCTGGATGTTGCTCCAATTTGCAGATCAAAAGCAGAATGTGGACATTTGCCGCATCGTGCACAGTGGCGCACTGCGTGACCTGGAAATTGCTTGAACATTTATGGTGAGTGAATTCCGTCGAGGATTGCGGGGTACGTTCTTGTCGCCCCACCATTCGCTGAGGTAGTGCTTCCCATAGCAAGAGGTTGTGTCTAGATCCCAAACTATTCACAGCCGCAAGAATTTGTGCCTCTCATGTGGCGTTCAAGACAACATCCATGCTCAATACCGGAAATTTCATTGCGCAGAATATTCCCTTCAATCATTTAGAGTCGTATTCATCTTCCGCATCAGGATTCGCCACAGTCTTGTTCGTCGCTAATCAATCCTGAATTTTAGGTTCTATTTCTTGACAACAGTAGGCACCAGCGCCTGCGGTATATGTACAAGTTATGTCCACGTCTGCTTGGACGTAATTTATTGAAATTAATAAACACAGACAAATGGCTGGTAACACATCATTAAATCATTCGCACATCTTTTTGTTCAATTGATGCCCTTTACCTCGCCTTTTGATTTCCACTCTTCGGTTTGTTGTAATTTTGTGGGAATGCCGTTCGATGAGCCTATGACCAAGGCGAAGCTCAAGCACATTCCAAACGAAGAAGAAAAAACCTCCCCTGGTGTAGTACATATTCGTATATTGTTCATTTAGCATATCGAATCTTTGAAGGTTACAATTGAAGTATCGCGAACTTAGATGACGTCGGTTGCATATAAAACTCCGTCGCAATCAAAGAGAGGGAGGTTGTGTAATCTGTGGCTCCGCATCTCGTTTCGCGTGATAGCTCGCAGAAAAACTCGCAATAGCAGATGCGGGTTTAACGTATGTCGTCGGCCAAACGGGCGTGTAGGGGTACACCTTCGTCGCTGTCCCAGCTCCCACCGTAATGCTGGTTGCTAACGTTCTACAAGATAAATAAACAACACGACACGTTAGCAATTACCGCGAGAAGACGAAGGAGGACTAACGCAGTGCTGAAACCGCTTCCTAACCATGTAGATCATCGAGGATTAATTGTAAAGCCAACAGGAGGGCCATATGCTGGTGCTGTAGGAGATGGGGCAGCCGCAGTCCATACCGGAGGGCCGGGGATGGTGTAATGTTGGCCAGCAGTTGAGATATACAACTGAAATGTATGCTTAAAATTAGCACCAGATCGCGCTGAGAGACGTAACATGTCGAACATTGTAAACAATACCAGGTGTGTCCTCCCTATTCATCAAAATATTAAAATGGTCGTTAAAAGCCGAAGATTTACTGACTGGTAGGCGCCAGGGAACGTTACGCCTGTAGGAAGCTTCAAAGTACCTGTTCCCGTCACCTGCAATTGAATGCACGCAATGTATATTTGCTGTAGACGTCAACTTAGCACATATCAACCATGCCTGACTACACACTCACAATTCCACGGTTAAGATTAGCAGTGTGTGCCACATCTGACTCATGAAGGGCGAGAAGTTCTCCACGAAGAAGATAGAAGCCCGGTGCCAGATTTTGGGGAATCACTACGTCTTGCCTGTAGTGTTGATAAATATATATGAACATCATATAAATGACGGAGCCGAGGACCAGCAAATTTTACGCACTTCCCCTTACGAGCATTCAGCCTCCCACCAGTATACCAGTTCCCGGGGGTGGTCTCTGCCTCCTGCTGAATCTTCACCTAATGCAATGTTAAAATCAAAATTGAGTCATTGATGGCGATAGTTGCATACTAACCCAGCTATCGCCAACTGGTGGATCAGGCGAGAGATAGACGATACCAGGGCCTTTATGCGAGGTGTCAACGATATCGTCTGCAACAGTCCGGTTGTTGTGGTGCCACTCCAACCTACAATTTGTGTCAGGATAAAATAACAGTCAAAATCCAGACCTTCGCTTACGTGACAGTGTCTCCAGGTTTTACTTTGATTGTGTCAGGAGCAGGTATGTCGCCCATTACGTTACAACGCATCTCTATCTTCGATAAATCACGGACGGGACCGTTCGCAAATCTGAATTTCTAATGAATTCTCACTTTCATTCGTCAACGAAGAGCCGGGAAAGCGCACCCGCTATTCGTACCGAAAGGCGGATTGGTCGCCAATGGAGGGCCATTGTAAGCTGGATGGCGAATGCCCTTGCCAGAGCCTTGGTCAACGCCATTTACCCATACACTCCACACTGTGGTATGAGCTCTAACGGATTGCGCGAGGATGGGAACAAGAAGTGACAGTGTAAACGATCTCATCTCAGTGGGGCGATCTTGAGGAATCTAAGGGATGACACCAGATTTTATAGGAGATGCGCCGTCAGAACAATTCATTGAAGTTGAGAATCGGATGATGAAGGTCTCCAGACAAATACTGATTCGGAGAGGATCAAGCTCGGGGAGAGATGCTCTTGTGCGTGCTAAGCCTGGGATGAAATTCGGGTCACTGTGGCAGCATCCTGACGAAAAGTTGCGTAGTGCGCAACGATGGACCATAGAGTTTCAAGTATAACTTTTGTAATATGGTTGTCCAGGTCGGTCCGGAGATCGTGGCACAGATTTCTTCGAAGTCATGCCGGATGATCACGCAGCAAGTTCTTCATGATTTTACATCCGACGATCCCCAGAGACTCTATAGCATTGTCGACTGGATCGGTAGTGGGTCCGTGAGGTAGCAAATGCGGAAGAAGGACGAAGAAGACTGAGGCAGTTTTGCCGAATGGCGTGTAACTTCGGAGCCGAATCAGAGAAATTGCTTTTGTTTAGTTCTTTCTTCCACCATGCAGCTCTCAAGTGTAAAAAGTGCTTTGCAACTGAACGATTGTGCGTGGATACGGTGTCCATGATAGCGGGTGTAATGTACAACTCGAATGACAGGCCTCATATAGCTCGAACTCTCTACGATCTTCAAGTATTTTCAGCCATCAATCATGGACTTGCAGCACTGTATCCTCTTCGGAAGCATCGCTCTCACCGCCATCATCTTTAATCCCCGCCCCACGCTCTGTTGGACGTTCTTTAGTTGCACCTTTCTCGCCAGCACCAGCTGCTGCAACTTGAAAGTCAACGCCCCCCCCCTTTTCGTAAGGCTCCGCATTCGAAGGACTGTCTTGATCTTGCACGATTGGCTCCGCGTCACCGCCTAATGGTGCACCTGCCGCATATAATTCCGACAGAGAACTCACTGTTGTGACAGCCATGTCAAGGATCGATTCAACACGCTTCTTCAGGCTCTCGCTCGCGCTGACAACAGTCTGCTTTCTTGGTCAGTATTTTTACTTCACGAATACAATAGAGGCACGAGATCACCATTGAGATTAAGTTGATCCTAGCTTCGGCATCATCGAGTTGAATGAGAAGTGACGGCTCGTCAATGTATTCTTCCTCTGTCTCGTCCGTCTTCGTTTGCTCCGGCATATGAAGCTCGACTTCTCCAAAGTGGGCTTCGAGGAACATAGCAAGCTTTTGAATACGTGCCAAGGAGTTCTCTTCGGGAGCGTCGCCATGAGGATGTGAATGTGAATGAGACTGACTCGTGACTGGAAACAATCGATTACATTTAGGTCGAGAAATTAACAGGCGGCTAGGAAGAAACACACGTTTGACGGAAGCGGGACTTTTATCGATGCCCACGATTAGCGCGAGACATGAGTCAGCGATCATGTCGTTACTCGCGCTGGAATCCCACTCCAGCGTCAGTTCATGCTCTTGAGTATGTTTTACATCGATTGCACCCATGACCTGTACCCCCGTTAAATTTAGGAATCAACCTGAAAAAGGAAGACACAACGTACTCTCATAGTCGGAATGCCGTCTCCATCAAGACCTTCCTCAACCTTTCCATACATGCCCTCTAAGTGCCATCGCACGAGGTCCCATCCAACACCCAACACTATCCTCTGACGTTGAGTAACAATACAAGTCGATAAACCTGCGAAGTCACGGAGGTCTCTCGGATCAAGTAGGGTATAAGAGAAGTCTTTCGCCACCAAAAGTCCCGAAAGAACTGTCCCCGGTTTAGGTGGAACTGCGGCAAGCGTACCGATGGCCTTTCATAAAGCGTCAGTATGGCATCATCATACGAATGAATATGAACTACTTTTGCTACTCGCTCCCCGCGGAAAGTCAGTTTTAGCTCCTCGAGATTTCGAGGCGTATGAATTTTGATTTCCTCATCACGATCTTTATACCGCGATTGCAATGCCGCACGAAGACGGCCCATGTTGGTTTGTTCACCATGAACAAGAATCTGCAAAGGCAAAGGCAGGAAGGTGTAACATGTTGGCACACTTGAGGTTTCGAAGGCTTACGACATGTTGAGCTTTGACGAGCTCAATAAACTCTGAATTTTGCATGTAGTCGACATGTGCACTAAATGATATATAGTCGACTGATATTCTTCTTGGAATGGTGGCTCCTTTGAGAGATGTTATTTCGTCGGGGTCGGTGAGTATGTCCTGGTGACAATCAGCAGTGAGATTCGAGGTTGATCATCACACGAACGAGCGGGAATGGTAATGTCGTCTGTATTGAATTATTGCGATAGTACATGGGCAGAGAAGGGCACAAAGCGGACGCGGTGGAAACAAATGAAAGCAAACTCACTCTGGCCATCGTCCCTTCCACCGAGTACCCAGTCAGGACGAGTCCGTTTCGAGGGTCAGGTGCCCAGGCTTCAAGAAGCTCTCTGCTCGGTCCAGTCTGAAGAAATCCTGGACTGGCAAGAATAACGCATGGTGGGCCGTCGATGACCTTTTTCTCCCATCCTCGGACTTGCCCAAGGTTCGAAATGTGCCTGACAATGAGTCATTAAAAGTGGGAGAGGGCGATACGCACGATGTCTACGTACTTAAAAACGAAAGGGTTATCTCGTCTAGCAAACCTCGATCGGATGTTGGAATTCATTGTGTGAATATAAGTCTGATACACTGCCATACATTTCCTAGCCAAGTTAGACGCGTAATAGATAGGAACATTGTGAAGGTCAGGGTGTTTCTTCCAGTATTCATCCAGAATTAATAAAAGTTCTTGAGCCCTTCCAAGTGCGAACGTAGGCATTAGGACGTGACCACCACGCCGAATAATGGAATGGACAAGGCTGGTGAATCTCTGCTCTTTATCCTCCCTAGGTTCGTGACTCTGGACGCCGTATGTGCTTTCACAAATAAGCACGTCAGGTCGCACAGGAGGCACTTCGGCTTTAACCAGATGACGATCTTCTTCACGAGAGTAGTCGCCAGTGTATAGTATCTTCAAGCCAGCAAGATCGATTAAGAACATGCAAGCGCCTAAGACGTGGCCGGCGTGATACGGAGTAAAAGATATCCCAGGACAGACATTAATGAGCTGATGTGCTGACACGGGGATGATGGCGGACAAAGACATAGACAGATCCAAAGGTGAGAACAGCGCGTCTGTCCCTGACGTGCTGGAAAGAGTCAGCGTCGGTTGCACCGGAATGTGTACGACAAACCTCATGCGAACAAAGTCTTGCATCATGTACTTGTAAACAGCTTTCGTCGGGTGAGTCATGTACACTTTGCCTTTCCCGTCTTTAAAATTTGTCTTTTCCATAATATAAGTGAGGGACGCGGCATGATCAAGATGGAAACTGCGAAAGCAATATAGTAATGCACGAGTTTATCGGCCACAACCTGAGTACTGACTGTGTTATAAGGATAGCGTCGACCGTACTCCAATCCAACTCATCGACGAAAGGCAAGGAAGCCATTCCGCTGTGCGCGGGGTGAATTCCAGCATCGCAAACGACAGTCTTGCCTCGATATTTAAGAACACAACATGACCTTCCCACTTCCTGTCCAGCACCAAGCATAGTAACGCTCAGCGTTGGGAAGTCAGTCATCCTGAACAACTGAGTACAAGGACAGAGAGAGATTTGGTTACGTAACATCCCCAGAAAGGCTTTTTGCCACTCGCCACTCAACTTGCTACCATGATCTGGTTGGAATCCTTTTCTCAGTCCAAGCGCAACTACAACAAGTTCATACACTTTCGGGAGATGACGGGATGTTAAATCTCAGATAGGTTATCCGGCGAGGAGGAGGCAATGCCACCACCGTAACGTGGCAGACTTATAAAGGCGCCTCGGCCAAAGTTTTTCCATTCATGAACAATCGACTACGCCTTGTCAACATTGTCTATCTTGAAGTACAACTACGCCCATGTTGAAAAGGTGGCGTATTTTATTTTTCTCAATATTGCTACAGATCACTGATTACTTATCACAGTCTGAGGTCGAAGTCGTCGGGATCCAGTCTGAAGATTGGAGCTGACAAGCCCAACGAATGCAGTCCTTCAAAAGGATTCGCGCGACCGCGTCGTCCTACCTTCACGTCGACTAAACGGACGCCCACGCCCTCCGTTCCACTGCGAAACGTAGCCCTCGAGAACTTGAAGAGGTCCAACTCGAAACGTGACGGCGTCAACCGTGTCGATGATTTCGGTCGCGTCAAAGCCTACCGCGGTGGCCAGGCCCTTGAAACGCAGTCATGCAGTATGATAGGCTCACAGCCTTCTACTCGAATTCGTCTTCCTACAACTCGCTCAGTCAACGCGCGCACTTTTCCCTCAAACAAACCCTTTGATCGCACGGTCCATGCCGCACCTCAGACGTACGAGCCAACGTCAGACTCAGAGGACGAGGAAGACGATCCATTCCACTACGATAGCCACAGTTATTGCGCGTCCTCGTCTACGTCTTCATCGGGCCACACTTCTGAACCGAAGGCAACGACCTGCGAATACGAGGAGTTGCATTTCAAGTTCCTCCGAGACATCCCCAGCACTTCACATGAACACTTACCCATCACTCCAAAAGGAGACGAGACCTTTGAATACGACGAGCAGTGCTTCGAGTTCCCCAAGCCACCCTGTACTGGTCAGACATACAGGCAGGAGATAAACCCCGAAGCCCGCGGGCACAATTCCAATGCATCCTTCTCGCTGCCTACATACAAAGCGTATCCTGGACAGCGATCGCCCGAGGCCACGCAAGTCTCCCCGCCGCCTGATAAACCTGCTAAGGCTGTCAAGGGGAAGAAGGGTATGGAGATGTGGTCGCCCGTGACGCCAAAGTTCATTGGTGGCTTCAACATGAAGGCCCGCCGTATGAAGTCCGTTCCGAATCTTACCGCTTTACCATTCCGTCCTGGGACACGGGGTCGCGCTCGGGAAGATGCTGCGTCTCCATGAGAAATGAGGAAAGTGTATCGTGCTCCGTGTAATATTACAGTATGACCTTCCTTCTTTTGCTATGCTAAGAATACATCGAACAATCCTGTATCCTCTCTATACAATCACCTATGTATGTATAAAATATCTATGACATGCTTTCTTCCATCACCAAATTCGCTTGACCATCGTAAACCGCGTGAGCTCCTCAAGCTTCGGTCGCCTTTTATTGTGGCCGCCATCGTACTCGTGGCTTGAAGTGCGCTCTCCGATTTCTGTCGTAGGCGCTGCGTTATCGACTTTGTTATCCAAGAGAGCCTTGAGATCGCGATTATACATCTGTGGAGGTATTTCAGCCTTTGGTTTTTTCGTTGAGCTAAGAAAAATAGGTGCGTACGCGTTCGTCTTTGCCTTCACCAATTGGATCCCGTCCAAAGTCGTTGACTCTATCCTCTTCCTCCCTCGCCTCCATACCAGCGCGTCGTCGCGACGCATAACTAATAAGATTAACACCAATGATAATTTTGATGACCACGAAACTGTTCCGGAGAAAGTTACAAAGATTAATCAACGACATGATCGATATGTGCAGCAAGAATACGCACCAAGCCCAGAACAACACTCCTAGCGCAACCCACTTTATATTCCGTACCAATATCTGCGGCGAGAGCATCATAGATGTAGAGCTGCTCGACATGACGAGGTTTATGGATTGAGAACCGATAAGGGCGACGAGGACTGCGAGCGGAAGGGCGGGGAAGCCCAAGCGGCGAGCGACCAAAGGAGACTGGTCCACATAGGAGTGCTAAGCATTCGGGGGGCATGGAAAATAAGTAACGTGTTTTTGGGAGATGGGAGGAAAGGATGTACTTTGCGAGCCCCACGACGGCCGATGGCGCTGCCAGTTGCCAGGTCGAGGCATAAGACGTCAGTGAAGCGTTCGTACACAGACGGTCTGATGTGGTTAAATTTCGTAATGAACGCGTGTTTTAGCCAGTCGACGACGACCTCTGAGAGTACTACTGTCATTACAGGCTGAGCATTCGAAATTTAAAACAATTAGTCATGTTGGAGACGGAAGAGTTGGTGGATACTGACGTAGAATATTGTCCAGATTAAACTCCCCCCTTTGAACCATCCGAAACTCTTGGGTAGGACGATACCTTCAGAGAAGTCGAATTCGGAGCCACTCAGCTCGATCAGGTTTCTTAGGGCTACTGCGAAGAGCATTAACGATAATGTGAAACGCTCAACGATGTCTGGACCGCTTTCATCAGATATGAACTTTCGGGAGCAGACCAGAGATGCTTACCTGCACAGGTAATCTGAAAGAGATTGTCCTTCTCGAACTTTTTGAACACACTGCCTTTGATCTCAACGAACTGATTGGAGATAAGGAGTGAGAGGAGGGTGTGGTCATATGAGTTTATCGCGACATTTAACGATGTGAGTTGATAGAGAAGGACGAGTGCATGTGCGACTACAAAAGAACCGTAGGTTAACCAATGAGTGTGCTCGATCATTATTATTCGCACCTGTGTAGAGAGTTGCGAGTACAAAAAAGAATAAGGGCCGTAATGTGTGCGATGAGATGCGTCGGCGGGTTGAAAGCAAGAGAAGAGTGGACCGGGAGAACAAACAGTCGAGAATATCTTGACCGATCGATGAGCATAGCCTATCCGCGATCTATGTTCGATTTCAGACCAACAATATTGGTAACCTTTATATTCAGTGCAAACCTCCAGTGCATTGAAAATGACATAAAGCTTGATAGTGTCTTGGCCGCGAATTGAGTGGTAGATTTTACTGGCGTCGGCCAAAGGAATAAGGATGGCTATTGACAAGACAAGGATAAGCGACCGTAAAATGTCAGCCTTTTGCGATGAGGGTAGTCCTAAACCAGATTTTCGAAATATGCTCGTGGCGAGGCGGAATACAGCCAATGAGAAGCGGATTGGGAGGATAGTGAATGTGTGCAAGAATGAGTCGAAGCACAGCGTGAAGCCAAATATGAGAATCTAAATGTATTGTAAATCTTTGGTCCAGATCACATCATTTAAATGCTCACCTTCTCGATGGCGAATGGGATGCTGAGGAAGTTGCTGACCCTCTCCCATTTCAACTCTTGATGAGAATCATGATCGGTGGCGAGCAGTTCTTCCCTCAGGTACTCCCATAACGAGAACGGCGGTTGGAAAACCTCTCGCGGAGTGTACGGCAAGAACACTGGAGGTGCAGATTGTGGTGGAGATGGAGTGATCGGAGATGCTGGCAGAGATGCATACGCCAATGGTCCGTCGTGTGTCACCATAGGACTGTGTAGTTCATTCGATGAAGGCGAGAATGGCTGAGGAGACAGTGATCTCGTCTCCTTCTTTACATCCAAGTCGTCACCAGACTCCTCGGTGTACTCTCCTGGAGAGAGCTCGACATCCGGTTTCGAGCTGGTCGAGTGCCGACGTGGAGAGGCCATGGGAGTGCGCTTAGGGGGGCTGCCATATAGTTTCCCAGATGCTTTATGAATGGATGCTGTGATAGATGGGCGCCGGCCCACGCGTGAACGGGATCGACGTGGCAAATGGGAACTAGTAGGCATTTTGATCCGTTGTTGTAATCCAAACTGAAATTTTTGTGAAATAAAATTTGTAGATGTGCAGTGCGAGCTTTAGCGTGCTTAAGGTGTCGCCAGTTCTCCAGACAGTCTGCGTTCAAGCTTCAAGCCGCATGTCAAACACGACGAAAGAATTGCTTACCATGACGTCACGGTCATGTGCTACTAGTCACAGATTTCCTGTCACGATTCAGGGTCCTTCTTCAGCAAAAAAAATGCTTGCACGCCGTCTGTCACGATGTAATCGACACCACTTGTCTCGACGCCATTCATCTTCCCTACCGCCACTACCACCTCTCGAGGAATGGTCAGAATGCTTTCCTGCTTCGTTACTCTGGTCTCGCATTTCTCTGAAAAATCCGGCGATGGCACGGACTTTGCGAGATGCGTTTCTGAAGCCGGTGTCTGCTGGGAATGCAAAGAATCCTAAGGTCATCATTGAAGCCTTTCCAGGTAAGCATTAAAGCGCATCGTGCGATATTTTATCTAAAGCGTCTGTCGTCCTGCTTGAAAGGTCCTGGAGCACTCACCCGGGCATTACTTGAACTGCCTCCCTCGCGTCTCAAGCGGCTTATTGTAATGGAAGAAAGTCCTGTATATCTGGATTATCTCAAGGTTTGGCCTTCCCCCGTGCTTGTAACAGTCAATCATGAATACAAGCATACAACTTGAAGGTCCTCGAAGCTCACGATCCACGAGTTAAAGTGGTCCCACTGTCAGGCTGGGCATGGTCTTCTTACACAGAAATAGAGGCTGGTGGCTTGCTAAATGAAGTGTCTGAATCTCCTTGGGAATCCGGTGGTATGCCGACCATTTTCTCTATCGTGGTTTTCGGAGTGCTCATACAAGTGGCTTGTTTGTGAAGTACATCCAAACCTGCATTTCATCTCACATATTCCCAACGCCGTACACGGCGATCAGCTTCTATCACAACTCTTTCGATGTATACCCGAGCGGTCATGGTTATTCAAGTATGGACGCGTCCCTCTTAGCTTAATCCTTGCCGAGTCGTTATACGAGGTGAGCCATTCAAATTTCGTAACTGGAATAAACGCAAATTTCTAATGGTATTCTCAGCGTTCCTCAGCACCTCTAAAACACAAACAACGTTGCAAGCTAAGCATATCCGCCAGCGCCGTCGCAGAACAATCCCTCGTCATCCCTACATCCCGTCTACAACCTTACGCCGACTACTTCCATCCAAACGTCCAAGACCTCCGAGTACTGCGGAACGTTGGGAATCCTATGGTAGCTGCGAACATCTACCCGCTCGAAAAACCCGTAAGTACTAACTAGTCGCTTGTAAAAAAATACTTTGGAGCACTTTGGGATGACGAATTTTCGGTTGTCTTTTTTCAGTTGATCGATAAAGGGTCCTTGGAGATATGGGATTTCGTCCTGAGGCGACTATTTGTTCTGAAGAGTACACCACTGAAGAAAGCCATAACGTGCGTCTCCCATCCGCTTTACCCTCGTTTTAAGTTCTATACATTGCCATTGCATTCAGATCTCTCGCACCAGGCGCTAACAACCTCCTCAAATCCCTCGCTGGCCCAGACGTCCCCCCGAACAAGCGCGTCGACGTCAACAAAACTGTCAAGATGTTGACGCTGGACGATTGGCAATTAATCATGCAGGCATTTAAAGAGTGGCCATTTGCACCTGATGTGAGCTGAATATTTTATTTCATATTTTAGCATAGGAGAGAGGTGCTAACGAGTCTCCGGTAGAACTTGTCAATATCAGAATCATTCTCGACGGATTTGAGTTTGCGGACATCTGGGGCGAATCCGAAGTTAAGATAAATAGGTTATTATTGTGATATTGGGAATGAGGACGGGATGCTAACTATGAATGATAATGGGAGGCGAATGGCATGCCAAGGCTAGGATGGCAGGCAAAATGTTGCACGGTAAATTTGTGTACTATCCGTTCTGCACACTGCAACGTGTCGACTGTTTGAGTGCCGGACATCCTCATTGCAGCACGAGACGAAAAATGAATGTTATGACGCGGACCAAGCAGCCAGGAGTGATTCAGGTTTTGTGCGAGACAACTACGAGTTGCGGGTTGTGAGTTTACTAAACATATCGAATCATTTCATGTCATTCTCTCCCTTTCTTTTGTGCGCTTTTCCTCTAGAAGCGGGCCTGCACCTTTAGTCGACGTACCCATTAGTTTTGAAAAAATACAGGGTACAGAAACGAAGACATCTCATCTCGTAATGTACCTATAAATGAGGGTCCGCCTGGTTCCATCCGACCTGAGAGCTTGCCACAATAATGCTGCGAGGCAATGGGACTTGAAATGCAAAAAGGAGAGGGGAGGGATGTATACAAGAAAAAGGCTGGTCGACTGCTAATCGATTCCGGGGGCGAGTAAATGCAACGTATATCTAATTGTGAAGTATGTTCTTCATGAATGTCATTATTAGTCTAAAGGAATGTTCATGTCTTTTAAAAGTCGACGGTGTTAGATGACTCTCACAATGGCAGTTCTGAAAACATCACGAACCTTTCTCGAAGTCTGCAGGAACCCCTTCAGGGAATAGTTGAAGATATCTTTCTGGGTCACCGTGTTTGAGTCGCTGAATTAAGTCAGAGACAATCTCCACTACGGCCGTAGCCATACTCTCGTGTAATACGCGCTGGGAGGGAAGAGGTTGTTCTGTCTGTAATGGGGTACCGCAGATTGACTTGTGAACCTTCCAATGAGCCTTTTGGCATTGGACGCCGCAATAAACTGTCTGTCATTGAAATCGTGCGTTTATTATGGGCACAAATGTAGATATGCGTTCCACCTACCATCTTGCATTTTTGACACATTTTTAACTTGGCCACATTGCGACCTTCTTGCTTGCTACAATCATCGACTTCACAGACTCTGGAAAGAGCACCGCACGAGGGTCCAAGTTTCGCTGCAATTTCAATGTTCAGTTTCCCGCGTCCATCTCGTCGGGTAGCGATGTACTCGTCGACATATTCATTATAGGATCGCGCACAAAACTCCCCAAAACTCTTTGGCAGTCTGCGACCCAGCGGTCTATATAATGGTCAAAAAAGGATCAGCATGAATGACTAGGTGTGAAACCAAACCTAATGTTCCACTGTACTCTTGTCATGGCAAAAGCGAATGCAGGATCTACCAATTTCATTCTGAACAGATCTTCAAGGTGAGCTGCCCAATCAGCCTTCTCTTGTAGCTCTGGTGGTATCCCAATTTCAGTCATTACCGACGGTACGTCATCAAGGCGACACAACTCCTCGGGCGGAGGTGAAGTGTCTTCGGTAGCCCCCATGAGTTTCGATACAATGCGGAATGTATCTTTTGGAAGTGGAAGATGTACTGGCGTCTCTACACGCCAGGGTTCAAGGATTCCCTTTTCCTCATCCCAAACCTCAAGCCACAAGACCATTCGCCTTTCGCAACATTTTGCGTGGACGGATCTGGATCGGCAGGGGCAGAGGAAGTCGGAGGGATACGGTGTTGGCCCGTTTCCATGGCATTCAGACACAATGCGTCCAGACAAGCAGGGGCATTGGCGAGGGGGACGCCCACTCTCCCCGCTATGGAATAATTCGTCTAAGCGTCGTTGTTCCGCCTTTGAAAACTTGTAAGCGATTCGGCCAGTCACATCGTCGTGTGCACCGTGAGTGACGAGAAGTCCAATAAGCTCCCAATCTTTGGTCGTTGCTTTGCAAAGCATTTGTAGGCATGTCAAACCATTGAAGCTAACATTGACGTCTGCGTGCTGTTCGATGAGTAAACAAGCTATCCATTTACTCGCATAGCACACTTTAGGGTCGTATCGGACTTATGGTGTCCGGTGGTCGGATAGGAATCTGGGTCGTCCATATGGTGTTGCACCTTGCAATATTCCTTTACGACGTGGAACAGCGCTGTCTGCCCAATACTGTCTGGTGCATCAATTCTCCCACCAAGTCTGATCATTTCGCAAGCAAGGGCTGGATAACCCAGTTTTGAGACGACTTGGAGAAAAGTCTGGCGCACATCGGTGTTTTGAACTGGCATAAGTTGATCGATAGGGCACAAGCGGTGGATCAAATTATATCGTCCTTTGGTGTAATCCTTGTCCGAAAAGCCAGCATGCACGCCAACCATGCAGGCATGCTTTCGAAGATTGCTAAGAAACTTCTTCGGTAATTGAGGAGGAATGGGATCAATGACCACCGTATCAAGGTTTTGAGACGTAGACATGGTGTCGGAGTGCCAATGTGACAAAATGCCGTAACGCGAATGTAACGCGATGTTACAGTCACTCTGGTGAACGCGCCGTCGGCGCCGTCAAGACGATAACACTCCCAGAAGTACCACGGGCCGCGGCTATTTTGGCTGGTGGAATTGAAGACATGATAGGAATTGAAATGAGTTTGAATATCAACACGCACTGCATGCGGGACCGACATTTCTCAGTGCGAAATGTGTGAGAAAGCTGTTACGTTTTCTTACCATAATTGGTGCTGGGAAAAGTTTAACAATTAGCGTCGGCAAAGCCGCCTTTTCTTATTGTTTTTTTGTGAAATGTGCTATTCCTATGAGAAATTTCAAACTTTTTCCAACGCCAATTATGGTGAGAAAACGTAACAGCTTTCTCACAAATTTCTCAGTGAGAAATGTCGGTCCCGCATGCAGTGACGCTTGCGACTGCCGTACAGTGCAAATGAAACTGCACAATGCCGATGTCATAGTGTTGTTGTGTGGAACAAGGTTCATTGACAGCTTTTACCGGACCCTGCTAGTCGAGGAGGCAATTTAGATGCTACAGACATTTACCAAATTCTGGGGTCCACCATTTTGCGGGGTCGCTCCGAACTTCCAGTTTGCAGCTCTAGCCAGCTAAGCTACAAAGTTTGTCCCACCGCCATGCCGTACTTTAAGATGTGTACAGTGCAACAAATTGTGAGGTATGTTATTCATAAATGTCATTAGTATTTGTCTAAAGTAATGTTCGTGTGTTCTTAAAAATCAACTGTGTTGAATGACTGTCGTGCTGGCAATTCTGAAAACATCACGAACCTTTCTCAAAGTCTGCAGGGACCCCTTCAGGAAATAGTTGAAGATATCTTTCTGGGTCACCGGCTTTGAGTCGCTGAATTAAGTCAGACACAATTTTCACTACGCCCGCTGAAATACTTTCATGTAATACACGCTGGGAGGGAAGAGGTTGTTCTGTCTGTGATGGGGCACCACATATCGGTTTGTGATCCTTCCAATGATCCTTCTGGCATTGGATGCTGCAGTAAACTGTCTGTCATTGCAATCATGCATTATTATGGGCACAGATGTAGATATGCATTCCACCTACCATCTTGCATTTTTGACACATTTTTAACTTGCTAACATTGCGACCTTCCTGCTTGCTACAGCCATCGGCCTCACAAATTCTGTAAAGAGCACCGCACGAGGGTCCAAGCTTTGCAGCAATTTCAATATCCAGTGTCTTACGATTATCTCGTCCGTTCGCGATATAATCGTCAACGCATTCATTATAGGATCGCGCATGAAACATCGCATAACTCTTGGGTAATTTTCGACCCAGAGGTCTAAAAAACAGCAGTCAATGAGTCAACCAGCATGAATGACTAGGCGTGAAACTCCAACCTAATATGCCATTCGGTCTTTATCATGGCATACGCAAATGCGCGATCTACCAATTTCTTTCTGAACAAGTCTTCAAGGTGAAGTACCCAATCGACCTTCTCTTGTAGCTCCGGTGGTATCCCAGTTTGAGTCACTACCGACGGTAATTCATTAGGCCTCTTCAACTCCTCGTTCGGAGGCAATGTAGCTCCGATAATCTTTGACACAACATGGAACGTATCCTTCGGAAGTGGAATATTGATTGGCTTTTCCACACGCCAGGTTTCAATGGTTCCTTCTTCATCGTTCCAAACCTCACGCCAGGCGACCAATCGCCGTCTACAACACCTCGCGTAGGCGGACACGGATCGGCAGGGGCAGAGGAAGTGGGAAGGATACGGTGTTGGCTGATTTTCATGGCATTCGGATACAACGCGTCCAGATAAGCAAGGACATTGGCAAGGGGGACGCCCACTCTCCCTGCCACGGAATAACCCGTTTAAGCGCTGCTTTTCCGCCTTTGAAAGCTTGTAAGCGATGCGGCCGTCCACATCGTCGTGTGCACCGTGAGTGACGAGAAGTCCAATAAGCTCCCAATCTTTGATCGTTGCCTTGCAAAGCATTCGTAGGCATGTCAAACCGTCGAAGCCAACATTGACGTCTGTGTGCTGATTGATGAGTAAACAAGCTATCCATTTTAATCGCATAGCAAGCTTTGGGATCAGATTAGAGTTATAGTGTTGAGTGGCCACATAGGACAGCGGGTCATCCATATAGTCTTGCAGTTTGCAATATTCCTTTACGACGCGGAACAGCGCTGTCTGCCCGATGCTATCTGGTGCATCAATTCTCGCACCGAGTCTGATCATTTCGCAAACCAGAGCTACATAACCCTGTTCTGAGACGATTTGGAGAAAAGTGAGACGAAGGTCGGTGTCATTAACTGGCAGAAGTTCATCGATAGGGCAGTAGTGGAGGATCAAGTCATGCCGTGCTTGGTTGAATTCCACTTTCGAAAAGCCAGTGGGCGCGCCAACCATGCAGGCCTGCTTCCGGAGGTTGCTAAGAAATTTCTTCGGTAATTGAGGAGGAGGAGATCCGATGACCACCTTGTCAGGTTTCCGTGACCTAGACATGATGGATGCTCTGATTCTGAGTTCATCTCGTAGTGAACGCAATTGACCCAGCAGGTTGCGACGCATCACGTAAGCAATTGCCTTTGTAAGAAACTGGTTGAACTTCGCGTTGAATGCTTCTCACACACCTACCACCACCATCACCAACCTTGCTGTGTCCCGTCGGCCCATTCAGATCCATTCACGACGCCGACGCCGACGCCGACGACGGCACTTCCGGCCCCGCCTCCGGTGATTCTCCGACGCTCTCGAGCCCCGCCCCGAGTCCGGCGATGTGCGCGCGTTGCCGACATGTCGTCCGCGAACGCGCCAACTGCCGTTTGCTCGCGACAAAAACCTCGGACACGAACGGAACGGGACGCGGGGCGAGGCGCGCGCGCGCTGGCCTGTCGAATAGCAGAGGTGGTGGAGGCTTACGCGGAGGCGCTTGATGCGTTCGGGCGGTTTGATGTCGGTAATCATTACATTTTCTTGATCACACTATACATATTAGTTTGCATGAGTGCCATACATCCTTTCTGCCTCTGTCTACCCCCCCTTAAGGCTCCGTTACAGTACAGGAGTGCAAATTGTAAAATATGTCAAAAAATAAAATTTGTGAGATAATATACACATGTGTAGATATTCTGACCCCGCCCGAACGCATCGAGCGCCTCCGCGTAAGCCTCCACCACCTCTGCTATTCGACAGGCCAGCGCGCGCGCGCCTCGCCCCGCGTCCCGTTCCGTTCGTGTCCGAGGTTCTTGTCGCGAGCAAACGGCAGTTGGCACGTTCGCGGACGACATGTCGGCAACGCGCGCACATTGCCGGACTTGGGGCGGGGCTCGAGAGCGTCGGAGAATCACCAGAGGCGGGGCCGGAAGTGCTGTCGTCGGCGTCGGCGTCGTGAATGGAGCTGAATGGGCCGACGGGACACAGCAAGGTTGGTGACGGTGGTGGGGTGGTGAGACGCGTTCGACGCGAAGTTCAACCAGTTTCTTAGAAAGGCAATTGCTTACGTGATGCGTCGCAACCTGCTGGGTCAATAGCGTTCACTGATTCTGAGTTCATCTCGTAGTCGCGGACATTGTCACCAATCAGGGTGACAACATGCCGTACTCGAGTAACTCGCATGTAACGTCACGCTGGTGAACTCCCACCCGCAGTGGCGGCGTACAGCATGGTATGATACGGCATACAGCGCTGATGATAGTGTTGTTATGCGAGACAAGCGTTCATTGACAGCTCTTACCCCAGGCCTGCTAGTTAGAAAGCAGGCAGTTTACAGAAGATACCACAAACACAGAATTCTGCGGACTACAGCCAATTGCCCAGCAACGCCGAAATTCAATCTTCTGCTCACAGCCCCAGTCAAAACGGTATTGCTTGCCCCCACCATGAAATTGTGTACAATGCATTTACATCCTACATATCACTCAGCCCCAACGGCCACAACATCATTCATAGGTGGTGGCGAAGCTGGCCACTCAATTGGCTCATCGTTGTTCACCTAATAATCGATATTCAATTCACAACCAACGTAAAGGAAATTCTACTGACCTCCATATCACCACTCGCCTCCGCCAGCTGCGTCTCTGGCTCCTCAACCAGCTGAGTTTCCTGCTGAGACTCAGCGAGCGTTTGTGAAGTCCCTTCCATCATCGTCGCATCGCTCTCTTGTGTCTCCCCTTCCGTACTATTCTCAACAGACGGGTCTTGTGGTTTTGCAGGTGTCGGCGAAGTTCGGTCGTCTTTGCTGCTCTTCGATGCGCGTTTCGCTGGGGCTGCTGGCAAATTAAACAACGTGGTCTGTTTGCCCGTGGCGACCTTCGCTTTTCCTTTCCCTGCAAACATGAAAGAAATAGATTTCAACATAATGTTCAACGCGGCAGAATGGAAAAGAGAAGTATACGCACGTGTACCCTTTTCGCTCTCTTTCTCGGCCGCCTCGACCTTGTTGAAGAAGCTATCACTTTTATGCATCGACTTTTGCGAGTCTACCTTCCGTTGGAACGGGTTTGCACTAGTGTTAAGACCGTTCGCGTTCTCATCCCGTTTCTTCGCAAATGGGTTCGCTTCTGTGTATGCATGCGAGATTAGCGATTGTTCCTTGACAAAAGTATCGGAAGTCTCCTACTTGCTGGGGGCGTGGCTTTCGCTGGCGCACCAAACCCAACATTCTCATCCGTAGCTCGGCGTTTCGCACTCGAATCGACCATCGAGTCCTGTTCGTCCTCACCATTAACAGCACCACCGCCACCTCCACGTTTCCTCTTGCCTTCTCCGGGTGAGGGAATGGTATCGGGTTCAGGCGACGTCGATACCGCTTTCGCACCTCCATATCCATACCCCGTCGCCGACGCTTTTCTCGAAAACGGTGACGGATCCGCAGATGGAATCGCAGGTGCCAACCCCGGTCTCCGAATGGCAGGTGCAGGCTGCACATTCTGGAACGGCTTCGCTGCATTCTGCCTCCCATCAGCACCATAATACTCATCATTCGGCGTCACCACCCCCGCACTCCTCTTCCACCCCTTCCTCCTCTCCCTCTCATCCCTCAACCGATCCCCATCCACCCTCCCCCCCTTCACCCACTCAATCTTCTCCTGCAGCCCCGCAAGGTGGTAAAACTGCGCAACCTTAACCGCCATATCGAACGACGCGGTGTGGTGCAGGAGCTTGACGGCGTCGAGCGCGCGCTGGAGCTTGTCGTGCTTGCATGCAAGCTGGATGAGCTGGATGAGCTCCTTGTCGAGGTCGACTTCGGTTTTGGAGATGTCTTTGTTGGTGAGGGTGTCTTCGTCGAGGGTGTCGCGGATTTGGTCGAGGAGGATGGCTTCGCGGGATAGTCTGTGGTAAAATTGTAAATCATAGACCTTAATGCTTGTGGATAAAGAAAAAGAATGACCGTTCTTCTTTCTGCGCCTCGGCTCCGTCCATCTCCAAGTACGGCATTTTCATGTCTAATTCCTGCATCAAAGGTCTCGGGAAGCCAGGGTGTTGTTCTCTTCCCTAAAATTCATCCCAAGTTACCCCAGCATCCTCGCGCGAAGGGAGGGAGAAAATATAACCCACCTTCAGAATGACACACATAAACGTACTATTGGTAACACCAACGGGCCAATACGACTCGTCCTTCCCAACCCGTCTCGCGAGCGTCGTAGCATCTAACAAAACAACCCACGAGCCTTGCGCGGTGAAGCGGAAATGCTCGAGCATCATAAGTCTTTCGGCTGAGTCGTATATAACTGGTGCCTACAAAATCGATAGAAATAAGAAATTCAATGTCAAGAATAAATCGTGCGGAGAGTGAAAGGCGAGAGGCTCACCCCTTCATCGGAAATTCCGATCCATTTGAGAGTATGCCCTTTATTCACTGGTAATCGACCAGTATGCATCACTCGGAACGTATCCGCCGTTCGGAGCGTATACTTCAAATTCTGGTTCCCTAATATCCACCATCAACACAACATTCCTTGCGTCTCCACAAGAAGAAAAATCAACTCACCATCCAAACTCGTCCCCCCCTCCCTATGCACCACAAACACATAATCCCTCCCTGCGACCATAGCCACCACATCCCCATCAACAGCCCACACGGGGCCCCTCTGCATCCCTCCACCAGAAAAGAACCTCACCACGCCCTTATCCGTCGCAACCACGACGTACCCGTTCCCCTCTACGTCTGCCCCGTCCGCGGAGCGCTGGCGGAGGGATGTGAGCGGGATGGTGCCGCCTGCTGCGATGGCGATGGCGCGCTCGGAGGCGGGGAGGTCGTATGTCCATTCGCCTTGCGAGGCCCAGGAGGTGTAGGGTTTGTATGTGATTTGTGAGGGGTGGGAGGATTCTGGGGGGCAGGCGTAGACTATCCCGCGTTCGCCTGCGTTTCCGACGTTCAGAAATTAAATCTAATGGAAAACGAAGGATGCATACCAACTGCAGCCAAATCATACTTGAAATGATCTGAGAAATGGTAATTCTTCCGCGTGGTCTGGTCGTGGAACTCGATGTTCACGATGTGATGCGTATCCTGATCGACCACCTCAATCACACCAATATTGTTATACGCTGTCCATAAATCAATTATTAGTATTCTTATTCACAACTTCAATGATAATTTGACACTCACCCAAATACCGTCGTTTATTCACAAATGGCGTCGAGCCAGGTTGGAACGTCGGTTGTGCTTTCGTTACACTCACTAGGAAACACCCCCCGGGTTTTTTTAGATGGAGCAGTGAGAATGAAATTCAAAAATGCTCACCCAACTCCCTCCCTCCCTTCCCATAATCCTTCTCCTTCTCCTCCATCCCCCCACCAATATCATCGATAATCCAATCATCATCTCTCTCCCCACCAACATCAACATCATCATCCATGCCACCCCCACCACCATCACCATCATCAGCACCAAAAAGCAACGGACTCCCGCCCCTCCGTACAGGAGCGGGCATAGCCGTCGTAGACGCGGACGCGAGGGACTTGATAGGGTCCGGTGAGGAGGGCGGGATGACGTCCCGCCAGCGCGTGAGCTCGCCTTGGGTGTTCGTCCATGCGAGGATGTTGCGCGTTGGCGAGAAGGCGAGGTGGTTGATCGTGTGGGCGGGGGTGGTTTCGTGTCGGAAGAGAACGCGCCGCGTCGCTGTTGACCAGATGAATATACCTGTCTTACACGCTGACGCGAGGTACACGCCGTTGGGCGAGAACGCGAGTGCCGTGACGTCCCCTGAACACGCGTCATCCGTGAACGTGGAGACTCTGGACCATGTATTGCGCGACACCGTCACGATTTCTATAAAATTGAAATCACCACAATTATTAATAAAATTAGTTGATGTTGTAGTGGAGAGTGATGGAGGCTGGACGTACCGTGCGCCTTCGTAGCGGCTACGAAGTAGTGACCTGATGGATGCCAAAGTGCTGAACAGTCGTGTAGGTATTCCGGTGATCTGTCGATTCGTGATCATTACCTGGAAGCTTGGAAGTGGGATGATAGGCGAGTGTTTGCTTACTCGGTGTCGTTGACTGCTGGGATGATGCCCTCTATGACTCTGTTTAACTTGGCCTCGTCTATTGTGACATCCCAGACAATAATCTTTCCATCCGCTCCGCTCGTAGTCTAACCCATCAATATGTTAATTGGACAGTCAAGGACACAGGAATTGGTACGTACGAGCATGGAGCCGGACGGATGCCACGTCGCCCTCCGCACACCCTTCTTGTGCTCATCTAACAAATGTATACGCGTCGTGTCATCCAGTTCGATTACCTTTACAACGGTTTCGCTGAGGAGAAGGTGAGGATCACGCAGGCACCCAGAAAAAGAGCCACTAACTCTGAGCACACGGCCACTCTGCGTCCTTTGGGGTCTGTAGCTACACAGCGAATCGGTACACCAGCCGCACGCGTAATCATACTCTCCAGATCCGTGCTCCGCTTTGAGTACCGGCGTACATGTGAGTCCAGGCAGCCAGAGAGCCATCCGTCGCCCTAAAAGTCGCCGCCAGTTCAGCAAGGACTGGTTGACATGGATGTAACGGCTTACATCTGCAGCGAGGGAGGTGATAATGTCTTCAGCGTCGGGAACTGTTTCTGGTTCTTGGAATTCATCGACATCGGTTTGCCAGATGCGCACGAGCGAGTCTGCGCCGCCTGTGTATAAGTTACTGTAAAAGACATGTCAAGACGCGTATCAGCAAAATGAGCGTGAAATAACGCGCTTTCCGTCTCTTGAGAATGCCAGACACGTGTTCCCTGGTGGATGGGCGACGTTGAGTACGAGTTTCTTGTCGTCAGGCATCGCGATGAGGGAGCGCGTTCGGTCACGGGTGTGACGAGTTGGGTGGTAGCACGTGTGGCGCGACAAGGGCATTGTTTGGTGGTATTGATTTGATGATGGTTCGAAAAGCGGAATTATTTGATAACACGTTTATACCTCGAGGCTTCTACTGACGACAACTCCAGATCCATATTCCATACTGCGATACACAACTCACCTTAATACTACATGCCAATGTCGGCGGGGGACCGTACCACCAACAGTCTCGAACCAATATTGCTGCGCTCAAGCACACCTGGTAAGCAACATACTTCCAACTTCATTTCATCTGCACCGATCTTAACCGCATTACCAGCTCCAAGCGAAAAGGGTACGCAAACATTACTAGTTCATTCCGTAACCCATTCCATTCTCACATACACACCAGTCCTCCTCTTTCTCCAGGGCATAGAGAACAGTGGCGGCTACGCAAATGTCGGCGAGGATGGCCGTCCGCTCTCCATGTTCTCACATCACACCATCTCCGACAGACCCCCTCCACCTAATCCGAAGGACTGGGACCCAACAGACCCGAAAATGACGAGGCTGCCCAACCCCATCGAGGCGTTCGGGCGCAGAGAGAGCAACCAGACGGCCAAAGAGATCGAAGACCTCAACAAGTCCAAGCTCTCATACCACGACGAAAACGGCGGCGTTGGCGCGGGCACGGGCGCTCATGCCGCCGACGTGCGATCGGACATCCAGGAGGGCCAGCTTTCAGAGGCGGCAAGAAGCGAAGTTGGAGGAAGCGTAGGAATGCACGATACTGTACGCTCCAACCCTTATATATATCCGCCATTCCAAAGTAGCCAGTCTCAAAGAGCTGACTTCTGGCATTCAGGGGGCCCCGCACTTCCACGAGCGGGAGCCAGGCCCAGAGGATGGACCGGGCCCGAAATACGAGTCCTACGGATCCTCATTCGGCAACCTGGGTCCCCTCCCCAACGATACCTTCGCTCCTGCAGGATGGACTCAGCCCGTACGTGGCTTTTTTCTTAACTCAAAGTCTATTACCACATCCATCTTCTCCATCTCTATCTGCATTTTTTGATCTTCTTCGTCTTCTGAACTCACGTGTTGCGTTCTGCAGTGGCACGGCGTAGCCCAACCCACCCCATCACGCGCCGCGGGAATCCCGCTCCCCGGCGAACCAATGTTCTCGCCCAAGTCCGGTTCGTACAATATCAATATCGAAGGACCGACCGATGGTGCCCGATCTGCTGGAGGCTATTCGCGGGATGGCTCTAGGCATTCCCACCGTAGTGCGACTCCCGTTGAGAACAAGCAGCCTGGTGGGATCACGGTCACTGTCGGCCTAAACGGGACAACCATCCACGTGGTACGTACATACACACACCTCCATTGTTCCATTTAATCGAACTTTGCTTCCGTTGTTCATGCTCATCGTATTAAACAGCCACAATCACCGAAGCCCAACTCGCGAGCACCGACTGAGAGAGTGGCGTCCCCCAAAGCTGACGACATGAGGCCGTGGTCACCGATGTCTGGACACTCCCGATCACCCACCAATAAATCCGGAGCAGCACCCGCTGGCTACGCCAGATCTCGCGGTGGTGGTGCTCCATCGGACATGCAATCCCCTGGAACGCGATACCCACCTCTGCCGTCTTCCAGAGGCGCCGAAAGTCCACCACGCACATCCTCAATGTCGCCTGAGAACAACTATCGCGACCACCCCGCATCTCGGGCAAATTCAAACGTAAACCCCCGCTCACCGCCCCGGTCCCCGATTAAATCTGTGTCCCCGATGGACGACGCGTTCAATGGGAGGAACATACATACGATATTGGAGGGTGCGTCTTCTGCAAAGGAGCCGTCGAATCGCGGCGGCGGAGCATCCGAGAAAGATGCTGCGCGGTCGCAGCGTGGGCCTTCGACAGCGAAAGGATCGGAAGCTAATGGATCACAACATGGCGGATCGGCGAGCCATAATGACGTACAGCGCTCAAGAGGTCAGCCTCATGTCCTTTTACAACGTTCTTCTTATCGATCTGACAACCTACCTCGTTGCTTTCTTTTTTTTTCTTTCACCCCGCTTCGTGGTGTTCAAATAGCCGCGTCCCCGCTCGCGAGTCATCGCAGCTACCGCACGGAGGACAGTCATCCTCACCGCACTAACCCCCACAAGACGCCCACCTCACCACAAGGCCGCGTCCTCTCGCCAACGCACTCGCACGCGCACTCCCGACACTCGCGCACCAACGGCAACGGCAAAGCACCCCGCGACCCCGACGCGACGCCCACGCAATCCCGCGCGCAGAGCCCCACGGAAGAGCTGGACGACCAGGAGACGGAGATCGTGCGCGGCGTGCTGACCCGCACACCGCGCACGTCGTATGGCCCGTCGACGCTGCAGGATGAGCTGCAGAAGACGCATTTCCATGATATGGATTTGTGCATATTGTTGCATGCTGCGGATGATGAGGGGCAGCATGATATTGTGAGGAAGGCGATGAGGAAGGCTGTTAAGGCGAGGATTAAGAAGTTGGGTATGAAGCATGATTCTGAGGTGTGTTGTCTTTGTGTCCTTTTTACTAGGTGTGCGCAGGTGCTGATGAGGTTTGGGTTTGCAGAGTATTAAGCAATATCGCAAAAGCTATCATGACCATGATCCATCCTGGCATAATCGGAACCCACCTTCACTCACGATCAATCCCGAAGTTAGTGTCTTTGCCCTATTTCTTCCAGCTAGTGCTCACTACTAGGTCCTTTTAGGTGCCTCCTACTTGGGCGAAAGGCATGATGGAGCAGTTGAGTGCCGTCGAACAGCGCGTAGCGGCCCTCGCTCCGAAGATCGACAGCATCAAATCCACATCATCCCAAGGCGCACGCACAACAAGCCACCGCCAAAAATCGTCCCGACGCGACCCAGGGACCGTAACAGACGGCGACGAGTTCTCCGAACGCACGCCACAGAACACGCTCCCGCCGATCCCGACGCAGATGACGGGCGACGAGTCGATGTACAGACAACCCGACACTGAGTACACGCATCCCGGGGCGTCGACGATGGGGCCGACCATACCTGGCTCGGCACATCACAATGACGGCTCGACGCATGGGCCGATCGACGATGAGGACGAGTTTGCGGACGAGAATGAGACGCAGATGCCGAATGGGCGGACGTATACGAACAGGACGCCGCCGACGCAGGACGGAGATGGGCCGCGCGATCGCGCGAGGTACAGGCGTGATGTTATGAGTCCGGACCGTGGTGACTCGCCTGGCCAACAGTTCCTCGAGGAAGAGATCTACAAGCTGCGCGTGCGCGAGCCTAGTCAGAGCGCCGTGACGCACCGGAGTTGGGAGATCGCGCGTGAGGATGGTGATGGGGAAGGTGACGGGGACGGGGAAGAGCATCATGCGTCCGGGAGTGAGTCGGAGTTGCCTGAGATTGTGGAGAATGGAGGGACGGCGTTTGAGGACGACAGGAAGTCGTCCCCGCCGCTCCCGCCTCTGCCGGAAGAGACGCGCGATATGGTACATGCGCCGTCTACGCAGCACGAAGCGTGGCAGCCTGATGGATGGAACCAAGATCCTCCACCTCCACCTCCCTGGCAACGTATTCACCAACGCCTCCTCAACTGGGCCATTGTCTGGCCGAAAACCGAGCTGGAGGTCGCGCTGAACAGCACGTTGAGAGGAAACCAAGTTGATGAGGTGGCGTTGAGCATTTGGTCGACGCAGCAGTATAAGCGGTATGTTAGGCAGCAGTTGACGGAGGCGCCTCAGGCGAGGGTGGATAGGTTGTTTGTTCCGCCGAATATGGCGGATGCGATTAATAACGCGGTGTTCCATGGCCGACATGGAGATGCTTGTGGGATGTTGAGGGATTTGTGGGCGCCGTTTGGGTTGGAGGGGATGCCGAGGATTATTATCGTCCTGTGCAAACACAGGAGCGACCCTAGCCATTGGGTTGCGCATAAGTAAGTATTGGGTTCATATCCGTGTTGCATTGCGTTAATGATCGGCTTGCGCAGGTTCTCCTTACCTGATGGCACTTTATCGACGTACGATACGTACCCCGAGAAATGTCTCCCAGACGGTCGAGTGAGTCTATAATCCATGTCACGAATGATGCAGAATACTCACGCGCATGATTCAGCCTCTCGGATGGTGGTTCGCGATCCGTATTGCGTGGCCAGGGGCAATGTACCCATCTCCCGACCACCTCGTGCAGAAGATGGTCCGCATGCACAGGCCGATGCAGCTCCCCATCGACAACTCCGTCGCCGCCGCCGGCATCTGGCGCAACCTCCTCATGAGCTCCCGCGCAGAGCGGCCGGTCGACCTCGAGCGCCTTCGCGATCTCATCAACACGGAAGTCAGAAACCTGCTCCAGCGCAAAGAGCAAGGAAAATTGTCCATCTCTGCGCCAAGACCCAACTGGGAGGAATTGGCGATGTGATTTGTAGCCTCACAACGCGCGACTGGCATGAACTTGACTTGCTTGCCTCTCTGCCGCTTTAAATGGGTCCTGCCTCGTTCCGTGCGTGCTGCTTTTGTATCATTACACTTGTCTGGACCCTTTTTTCACGTTTATCGATCGCGTTTTGCGCTATCTTTCATCCCCTTCCCCGATCTGCTGCTGCTTTTTAAATGTACAGAATGTTCGTGTGCTTGATTACTGAATCGTCCTAGTAATTGCCCTCCGCGAGACCTCCACCCCAATACCCGTCACCTCGTTTTCTACCTATCGCTTATTACGTTTCCTTCTTCCGCGGCGAGAATCGCCTGTTGTTTTACTTAGCGACGACACCCTATTCTCTTCGGATCCGCGGGGACATTACTTTGCGAATAGTATCTCAGATGGTCCGTATTTTCCGATTTAACGTACTACACCTGTTGCTACTTCTATCTGTACGAATTTGAAAATAAAAAGTGTCTGCGTTCCCATTTATTTGAATCTGGCGATTCCTGTCAGCCTTGGGTGGTGCATATTGCAACTCTTATCTGCAACCGGCTTTGTGAGTGGAATTCAGCAGAAAGTCCAAAACCAAATTGAGGACGCACATATCAGAGGTTGTATGGAACACACATGACTTGGAACAGACACATTGTCTGCGGTCAGTATCTTCATGCATTCTGTTCTATGGGCGTGTGTAGTGGGAAGTACTGTCATAGCCCGCGCATGACTGCCTCCAAGGCATGAACGGAGGCCGCCGACGCCTTATCTGTCGTCTCCTTCTTTTCTAACGCGTTTCCCTTTATCTATTCACCATTTTGGTGGTAATTTAAGTGCGATATAGCGGGTGGGGAATTGCACGCACGGAATAAACGGAGTGCAGTTCTCGATCTAACGCATGCCGAAACCCATCGTTCTTGGCTTTTGGTGTGCTTAGTTTCCGTGCATTCTTTTTTGCAGCATTTTTGGCTGCGTTTGGTCGCCCTTCTTTCGTTGACGGTTTGTCTGATCGTCGGTGCGAAGTCTTCGTCATGGATGGAAACTCGGAAAACAAAGTTGTCACTTGTCACACGTTACACATGCACTTGGGACGATCGTTCGACGAACACCTTTTCGCTTGGTTGGGTCGAAGGAGCTGTCGAAGGCTTCCGATGGTCAGCTTTCTTCCATGAAACTCAAGTGGAGATTGTACAATGAGACGATGACGAGACCGGCGGGAATGAATGCACTTCTTGAACATTTTCAGAAGACATACGGACCACTTCCATCTAACCTTCACACAGAGTATACACTTCGGGGATGAAAGTTGAATGTTTATATATTTGTGCGAGCGACTACTGTATCGGATAAGTCAAACCTTACTGAGAACATCAATATTCTTAATCCAATATGAGAATGGAAACCCTCAAGCCTCTGTTGCCCTCTCAGCGGACCAGCTGGGATACCGATCGCCGGGGTGTTCGTATTCGCCAATGGGTCGTTGACCACCTTTCGTACATACCGCTATCGCTTGCTCCTGCCGGAGAACAGCCGGACCATCTGGATTAATCTTTCATGACGGACGTTCCTAGTCATGGCATACATTGTTGATGTAACTCCTGTCATACAACATCTTTTCTGCCTTGTTTCGCGGGACAAGCGTCGCGTTTCGCACCGACTGATCCTTTTGGCATTAATAATCAATGCATATTACGAGTCAGAGGCAAGAGCATAAGTTCACCGCCATATCATCAGCACATGAAGCAAGCGAACATCTGTGTTCGTGTGGGTCGGGACAGCGTCTTGACAAGTTCATCGTATGGATTCGTTATCGTATCGAGCTCGCGGAGCTATTCGAGCCGAGATATCGAAGGCTCAGATATTAAATCATGGGATGTTGGTGGCTGAGGAGGTTAAGTATGTGACAGAGGATGACAGAACGGGAACTCAGGCGTTATGTTGCACTCGAGGAGACATAATGTTGGAGTGTTCCCAGAAGTACGTCGGCGATCGCACACGCATTGCTAGGAATCCAGATCCATTTCTGGTCGGGGGAACATAAGATCGACCATCTCAAGGTCATGCTCCTTCGTGATCAAGACCCCGTCCTTCACATCGAGAGGACGCACAACCGACGTGATGTTCACGTAGTCCGGGTAGTATACCTCCCCCTCCAAACCCGCCCAATCATAGTCTACCAACATAACAGATACTTCTTGGGCGTCAGCCTTAACCCGGACAAGGAGGTTTGTATCACGGATGTCTCCATGAACAAGTTTGGCGTCGTGGAGCAAAGATATTTTCGTTATGATCTCGGTATGAACTCGTGTCGTGACGTCGGAAGCCACGAGCCTCGAAAGGTTATTCCAACCAACGTACTCGCCACTCACACCATCCATTACCACCATGTACCATTTACCTGAAATGTCCTCATATCCATGTAAGCGTGGTGCGAATCCTTGGGAAGCAAAACATATGCGCAACCGTTGAGTATGTGCGGACAAATTTAATGACCAATTTCTCGCCATCCTGTCCCGAGCCAAGGAAGACAAGTCCGCCAGCTTCGATTGCGGTATCATAGGTGAAGGAGCGAACTTCGCCATTTGCCTGCGCCTTGTATGTGGTGTAGAAAGGGAAGAGTGGGTTTGGGCACGTTTTGAGGTCAATTTCCTGGTAGTATTTCACCAGTGTGTCAACTGCCTGCTTGAAAGCACCGAAATAACGAGCGGCAAGATGTCGTAATACGGTGTCTTCTGGGTGATGGAATACAGGTATAATTGGCGCGAGGACATCCATGTGTACTCTGTCGGTCATGGCTGAGCCTGCCAATCCAATGCAAGGTCCTAAAATTGTACATGTGAGCCATGTCAGCGCAACATAGAAAGCACTCACCAAAACACACGATATGCAAGCAAGGCAGTGGGACTATTTTAAGAGAATTAGGGAGATTTCGGTGTGCGGCTGCGTGGTATTGGACGCATTGATAAAAGGGTTCCGCTCCCTTCGCTCCAATGTCGTTTGTCGCTTCCGTTAGGAGAGTGAGGAACTTGCCGACATCAAAATGTCCGTCTGTTATGAAGCTAGTCCTTTCTGATCTGGCAGCCGACAGCTTAATGCCCCAATGGTCTGCAATGATTCCTCGAAAGGCAGACGCTCTGTCACCTTCATTGGTGTAGATGTCGGACATTGCTATAGCAAGGGCGCGAACAAAGGCCTTGTCTGCACTCGTCGGTTCATACGTTTCGACGGCATCAACAAACTGTCCAAAGACAGGATGCAATAATGTGACAGGTATGGATGAGGTACCATGCGGGCGGTTGAAGAAAGCAAACGGCTGGTTATCGCTCCGTTTCTGAAGCTTCCGGAACGTCTCTGGTTCCGCTGCAGCAGACGGAGCTGGGATATTATAATGCGCCTCGTGGTCTAATCTCAACTGGAGAAGTCTTGAAACTGGACTGGGGGACCGCTTCCGTTTGAGAGCTGAAACCATGATGACGCGCAGTTGTTGATAAGTTAGCAGATACAACAATGTGATGCCACTCACCGTTGACAGGCCGCGGAACAAGGAAGTGGACAAAACCAATAGCGGGTGGTGCTTCGAAGACATCCGACACCCTGGTCCAAGGTAGCTCGCTCCCAAAACTGGGTAGATTGGGCCACATCGCCTCTACACGGTCAGCTAATGTATGGACAGGGTCGATAGGCACTGGTTCGTTGAGCTACGAAGATATAAGTAAAATTGCGCAAGGTGGAATTGGCCGCGCACCTTCCACGCCGTTACCTTGTGAGCGGGTAGGCCCTCAATGCAGGTGGCCTTGCTAACCGTAACAAGCCCGTCTCGGATGGCAGTGGTCTGACCGCTCATAAGCACCTCGACCCAGACCGGTGTCGACTCATCACGTATCAAGCAAAATATTTTGACCTTGTCGCTAGAGTCGCCTGGCTTTGAAGATGGATGGGAAAGACCAGTCTGAGGAATGGACTCGGACATTGCAGTGTGGCATTGTGGTGGATGGCAGGATATTTGTTACGTAATGCTGGCGGCGCCTTTCATGACAACTTTCAAAACAACTCCGAGTCAGGCAGAAAGTCTAGACTACTAGGATCCGCCGGACGCCGGCGGCGTCCGCCGGCTGCCGCCGGATTTCTCTTAAGTGAATGCACTCCAGCATATCGCCTTAAGGCGTTCTCCTTAAGCGCTTGACCCCAGATTGTGCTGAAGCAATCCCCTTGGTGGGGTTCTTCCGAAGCATTTTTGCTTTAACAATGTGCCTTACGTCGTTCCACTTCAGTACCAATCCATGCATTTGGCCGAAGCATTCCTCCTTAAGGGTTATCCTGAAGTTTATTTGCGGTTTATTCCTGAAGACATATTCCTTCAGAAGATCACCTTATGCATTAGCGCTTAAGCGACAGTAACCAGATCATGCTGAAGCAATCGTCTATGAGGGGTTGTCCTGAAGCAGGTTTCGTCATTCGCCATTAATTCCTGAAGGTATATTCCTTCAAAAAATTGCCTCATATAGTAGCACTTAAGCAAGAGAATCGGATTGTGCTGAACCATTTCCCATTGAGCAGTTATTCTGAAGCGGCATTGCGCATCTGCCGGTCATTTTCATTTCGAGCGCTTAAATCACTGGCAAAACTTTCTGCGCGAGAGATACATCTTCACGAAAGTCAGAGACCCTGAGAGAGCGGGAAATGGGACAAGCCTGAGAAGATATCTGTCGCTGGTATGGACACCATGATACGAAGGCAGTAGCGAGGCATTACCATGAACCACAATAATATTAATGGTGGTGTCAATAAGGATTTCATCTTGAGTAGATATGCTGATGGGATTTTTGAGAAGGACAATGCCCTAAGTATCTCAGTGGGAAAGCGCAAATTAAGTACAGCAGGGAAGGAAGTTCTATGACAAATGGCCGTATGCAAATCCAGGGATCCGGGAGACAACAGCTGAAGCATAAATCGAGCAGAATGATGTCTGAAGCGGCATTGCTTCATCGCTAGCCTCAAGGTACATCGCGTGATCTTGAAGCGAACGGCGTGAACAGATTGACGTTAAGGACAAGGCATTGAGCATTGTTGGTGAAGGCAGAAAAGTTGAGCATGAAAGTGGATAGTGCGACGATGTTGCTTCAGCAATCCGCGTTCAGGCGTTTTACTTAAGCCACATCCGGCGGCGTCCGGCGGCCCCAGTGATTCACTCGCTCTCCAGTCAGGTGAACAAGACCCATTAATGTGTCGAGAAAAGCACTACTCGAGTACAGGGTTGTACGGAGTCTGGAGACAAAATGAAGCAGTCATCGGAAAGCAACGCGAATAAAAATCGTCTCGTACACCTGATATTCCGACAGCGGGAGGACCATCGAGCTTGCAAGAAGTCATTAGCAGAAGAGGGACAAATCATGTGAAGGATATATGCCACGCCTTTCCCTTCCGACTCGGAGTCCCCTCCGTCCTCCCCCTCGCCTGTACCCTCAGTCCCCAAGCTGGACTAGTCTTGGGCTCGCGTACCCAATCCTGCCAGGTTTTCATCTGCGATTTGCCCTCATCTCCCTGGGTCCCGGATATAGACATAAGCATGGTCCCCCAGCGCCGGAACCCACCCTCATCCTCGAGAGCCGCACACGCATGAGCCAGATACGCAATGTCAAGTATACGGGTCCATTCCAATCCCTCTTGAGCAATTATGACCAGCGCATCTTCGTGGAATTGCAATAAATCTCGATCCGACTGCCTCGACGACGGAGAGAGCCAATCGGCCCACAACTCCCGCGCGCCAGCCAAACGATGTGAAATTTGGTCCCTCCGAACGTCGCTCGCATCAATCTCTGCTTTCAAGTCCACATGCTCACCAGTGGTTTGGTTTGGGAAGCACCAATAAGGGTGTTTGAGTGGTCGGCTTGGTCGGGATGGTTTCGAGGGTTTGCAATGCTTACATGCGCAAGTGAATATATATTTCGTATTCAGGTCGTCTTGCCGGGCTGAATACGGGGCCTCCAAGTTGGTATAGCCAATCGTAACTTGGTCTCCGGCAGGGATTGTACGCTGTGCGATTAGCGTCATTGCCATTTTTTCTTCGTCAAATTTCGCGTCAGCATTTGGCCCACAGCTAACGAAGCCACGCGTCAAGATATGCACGCATTGGTTATGAAGGAACTGACGTACCTGTGGTTGCAGCGTGAAATCTTCGGATAGACACCAGCGTAATGCGGAGTATGCTTAGTACGGGTGAATCCCGAATATAAGCCATTCGTCCTCGCTATACCGACGAGCTGGTTTCCTAACGTGCCAGTGACAGGCTTGCAGTTCCACAAATCCATGTACAGTGACTGCTCCTTCTCGCCGAGCAATTGGAAGTGCTGTTCGTAGATGTCCTCGAGATGGCCCCACATTCCATTCGGGTGGTGTAAAATCATAGTAGTGGTAGCAGGGTGTACGACAATGGGCCGCTCGACTACAATTATCTCTCCAGTTTTAATGGTTTTGTTCGCTACCATTCCACGACCACATCCACTGATAGGTTGGATAGAGAACGGTGGGGGAGTAGGTGAATCCGGTGGTGGTCCCCAACCTTTCGGCGCGTACTTGCTAAGCTGATCTTCGAAGGTAATCCAAAGACAAAACGCTCTGGTTGACTGAGAGGACTCTCTGCATCCTCGCACGATTAACGGTGGGTCGCCAGCCGCATGGAGAGAGACGCCAGCCTTTGTAAGCGATTTGGGCTGCCGAGGCTCGAGTTTCCGTTCGATGGGCCAGCCAAACCTTGGAAGTTCTGTGGGATTGGTTTGCGAGGATGGCATACTAGTGCTTGTAATACGAGCAGAAATGGAGAGCGGTTTGAAGCGGTTGGATATAGAGATGCGACGCTGGTAATATTGAGGCTCGATTTCCTTTTCTTCTCGTTCGGCGAATCTTCCCAGCTTCTGCGCTACAGCACCTCATGTCAGAACAAGATCATCGTCGTGAAAATGCCCTCGGACTTTGAAGAATCTGGGACAAGGTCGGCCACGCTATGTAAGAGAACGTAGACAGTCGAAGCTGGCTTCCGGCGGAAGGTACGGAAATGAAGCCATGCGCCTTGTCATCTCTGTATGGCAGTTGATTGCTCGTGCGTTGACCTGCATACTGTACATCGTGCATCACCGTTTGACCTGCCTTTGAAAAATTACGAACTGAAATGCGCCCGGCAGATTCCGGCGCGCGAAGTAAAAGCCGATCTGTAAGGTTGTATAGGCGCAATGAAGCAATCATCGGAAGGCGTCGTGAGTAAAATCATATCGTACTCTTATATCCCGAAAGCGAAGTACCATCGAGCTTGCAAGATGAAGTCAGCAGCAAAAGAGAGACGAATTACGTGGGGGAAAAATATGTCAAGCCTTCCCCTTCCCCTTCGCCATCCCCCTCGTCTGTACTCTCAATCCCCAAGCTGGACTAGTCTTCGGCTCACGTACCCAGTCCTGCCAAGTTTTCATCTGCAGTCCGCCCTCATCCCCCTGGCTCCAGCCGGATAGCGAAATAAGCATGTTCCCCCAGCGCCGGAACCCACCCTCATCCTCGAGAGCCGCACACGCATGAGCCAGATACGCAATGTCATGTATACGCGTGAATTCCATTCCCTCCTGAGCGATAATCACCAGCGCATCTTCGTGGAATTGCAACAAATCTCGATCCGACTGCTTCGATAATGGAGAGAGCCATTCTTCCCACAACTCCTCTGCGTGGCTCAAACGGTCTGAGATTTGGTCCCTCCGAACGTCGCTCACATAAATCTCCGCTTCTACGTCGACCTGATCACTGGTGGTTTGGTTTGGAATGTTCCAATAGGGATGTTTGAGTGGTCGGCTTGGTCGGGATCGTTTCGTGGGTTTACAATGCTTACATGCGCAGGTGAAGACATATTTAGTCTTCAGGTCGTCCTGGCGGTCTGCACACGGGTCTCCCAACACTGTGTAGCTTATCGTGATTTGCTCTCGAGCAGAGATGGTACGGTTTGCTAATAGCCTCATAGCCATTTTTTCTTCGTCAAATTTCACAGTGGCGTTGGGTCCACAGCTACGATATCACACGTCAAGATGTGCACGCAACATTCACCAATGAAATTGCGTACCTGTGGTTGCAGCGTGAAATGTTTGGATAAACACCGCCATAATGAGGAAGATGCTTAGAACGAGTGAAAGTAGATTGTAAACCATTCGTCCTTGCAATACCGACGAGCTGATTTCCTAGCGTGCCAGTGAGTTGCTTGCAGTTCCATAAATCCATGTATAACGATCGCTCTCTCTCTCCCAGGTGTGGGAAGGAGACCTCGTACATGTCCTCAACCACACCCCACATCCCCCGGGGATGGTCGGGACTCAATGGCACGGCCGCGGGGTGCATGACGATGGGCCGTTCGACTAGAATGGTCTCTCCAGTTTTAATAACCCTGTTCGCTACCATTCCACGACCACAGCCTGTGATGGGTTCAATAGAAAAGGGCGGGGGAGTGGGGAATTCGGGTGGCGGTCCCCAACCTTGCTGCGCGTACTCGTTCAACAGATCCTTGTAGACGATCCACAGGCAAAACACGCTGGTTGACTGAAAGGACTCTCTGCATGCTCGCACTGCTACTGATCGGTCACCATTAGCGCTGAAAGCGGCTTCAGCCTCCTCGGGGGTTGTGGGCAGACAAGGCTCTGGTTTTACTTGGATTGGCCAGCCAAATCGCGGAAGTTCTGTACGATTGGTTTTCGAGGATGGCATACTGATAGGACGAGCAGTCACGGAGAACGTTTAGGGCGGTTATATGAAGGCGAGCGACGTTGGCAATATTAAGGGCCGGTGGTGACTTCCTTTACTTCTCGTCCTGGGTGAGCTTCCAAACTTCTACGGTGCAGGTGCTCATCTCAGAATAAGATCGTCGCCGTGAAAGTGCCCGCGGACTTCGAAGAATCTAGGACAAGGCCGGCCACGCTGTAGAGAGATTCGCCGAGGCAAGCCTACTGTTATTGATCACATGTGCCAGACGACGGCGGAATACTGTATGGATGGCTTAGAGTCTGCACATTTGGAACAAATTTGTGGAGGAAGAGTATCTGGTCACGCAAGACATTTTTGTTTCCCCTTCGCCTTCGATCTGACTCTCAAGCCCCAAGCTGGACTAAACGTCGGCTCCCGCACCCAGTCTTGCCATGCCTTCATCTGCAATACACCTTCCTTTCCATGCGTCCATGCGGACAGAGAAATAAGCACATTCCCCCACCGCTTAAACCCATCCGCATCTCCGAGAGCGGCGCACCCGTGTGCAAGATACGCAATATGGTCAATGCGCGTATGCTCCAAGCCTTCTTGAGCGAGAACGACAAGAGCGTCCTCATGGAAATCAAAGAATGCTCTATCTGTATCCTTCGACGACGGGGAAATCCATTCCACCCACATCTTCTGAGCGTGTTCCGTACGAAATGCGATTTGAATGCATCGTCGTTGATCGCTTGGGGACACGCTCGATAGGATGCCACCGGCTGAAGATGCCCAATAAGGGTGTTTGAGTGGTCGGCTCGGTGTGGACGCTACAGTCGGTTTGCAATGTTTGCACTCGCAAGTGAATAGATACTTTTGCTGAAGCTCTGCTTGGCGGAACATGGCTGGCAAGAATGTGACGACGTAGCCAATCGTGACTTGCTCCCCCGCAGCGATTGGACGGAGAGCGAACAATCTCATACTCATCGTGTCTTCGTCAAAACTCGTGTCGGCGTTTGGTCCGCAACTATAGGACACAAATTCGTCAAATGGAGTTCTCGACAGAGAAGAGACGTTCAGGACGTGGAACATACCAGTGGTTGCATCTCGAAATAGAGGGAAAGACTCCAGCATAACTAGGAAGGAATTGAGACCGCGTGAAACGAATGTGTAAACCATTCGTCCTCGCGATTCCAGTGAATTTGTTGCCAAGCGTGCCAGTCAGCGGCTTGCAATTCCATAGCTCCATATAAACCGATTTCTCAGTCTCTCCTAGGACCGGGAATACCGTCTCGTACATGTCCTCTATTGCACCCCACTGTCCATTGGTGTGCATCGAGTTCGAGGTGATATTCGCAGGATATATAGCGATAGGCCTCTCGATAAGAATCGTCTCTCCAGTTTTGATGGGACGATTGGCTACAATGCCAAGACCGTACCCACTCACAGGTTGGATAGAATACGGAGGGGGAGTAGGGGACAATGGCGTAGGTCCCCAACCGCCGTTGCCATACTCGTTATTTAGATCGCTGTAACACAGCCAAATGCAGAATGCGTCGCTAGACTGGAATGATTCTCTGCACACTCGAGCCGTCATTTGAGGGAATCCCGCGTTTGAAAAGGCCTTGAAAACATCCTGCTGGGCGGTGGGTGGAGCGAGCTCCGAGTCGGGAGGTCTATTGAGTGGCCAGCCGAGGGACGCGACTTGAGGGTCTGTGGATTGGGTATGCGTGTTAGATGTCGCGACTGAAGGTAAACCGGTTGCTTGAGCGAGCAGCGTGTCAAGCAGTGAGGACATGATTGGTTTTGAGCGAGTTGGATGGAACGACCGGCGAACGTAGCAAGGTGAACAAGTGGACTGAAGCAGCCCAATCGCGCGGTTGAATGCAGCATCCAAGTTCCTTTTTTTCGCCATCCGGGATCAGATGAATTCGAAGAATTTTAGAAAGAGCTTCTCCTTCAATGGAAGAACATGATAAAAATGCCTCGAATCAGAGTAAGATCGTCGCTGCGCAAAGCTCCGCGGGTTGGTCAGGGCATCCGAATCATCGGTTGAGACGTTGACAGGGAAGACTGCAAGCCAGTTTGCAAGTATAATCATATGCCTTCGCGCAATTTGTGGTTGTGATAGGAGATCGCAGACGGTCGTATCGCCCGTGCGCAGACTCAGATGTAAAGCCATGCGCCATGTCGGCGCTGGTGACGATTAGGCATGCTATGGTGCTCGCGAGACTTGCAGCCTGAGGAGGAGCAGAAAGGAGGTTCGTTTCTTCGAAGTCGACCACTGACATATGGTCTGGTGGAAAGCCACTTTCAATTACGTACGACACATTGCACGAAATTTTCATAGCGATAGCTTAGTATTACACTCTAAATCACTACTCGCAGCTCATCAGCCTCAGACGAACACAAAACGAGTTCAATCATCATCGTCTCCCCCAGTATCAATCGTCTCCCCATTCGCCAAGCGCTGAATAAGGTGGTCAATCTTCGCTTTATGAATTCGATGATGTTCCTGCCACCCTTTCCACGGATGATGCGGGTGCTAACAAACAGTCAGTCTCAATGCGAAAGAAAAGAATAAGAAAGGGATGGCGGAACGCACGGTTCTCGCAAAGTCCTGGAATATCTTATCCGACGTGCCCTCGGGCTTATGCACGAAATACCTCGCGAGCAGTATGTCGTCGTCCTTCCCGTACCGCATTTTCTTCGCGGGCGGGACGGGGAGGGGATCGTCCCCGTCAACGCGGTTCAGCTCGTGCTTGTGTCGTCTGTAGTATTTCATCCATGACGCGCGTGAGTGGTGCGGTGCCTTTGCTGCTACGTCTTTCCAGAATGACACCATGTCACAACGGCCTTGGGAACTAAGTAACAATGCAAAAACCACCGCAGCAAAAAGAAAAGATAAGAGGTGCAATGAAATCAATTAGTCCGACATCGCGAACAAAAGAAGAAGGGATGGTAACTGACTTTCGATACGCCAAGAACTTCACCAAAAACGCCACATCCTCATCCGTAAACGCCACTCCCTTCCCAGTAGTGCTCCTAAACAACGCGCGGGGCGGGGTAGGCGACCGATTCCTCATTCCGTCCTCTTGCATCATCCTCTGCGCCGCAGCAACAGTCCCCGGCCCAGGACCAGCCGACGACGGCGTGTTCAAGCCCCCATTGTTGCTACCGTTGCCAATGTGATGTTGATTATGTTGTTGTTGTTGTGCGTCGTCCATGTCCCTGCCACCAGGCGAGGGGGACCGCGACTCGACGTCCATCGCGTAGCCGCCCAGACGGATTTGGTGCTTGTTGCAGTATCGGCGCCAGCTGTAGAATCTGTTGTGTTTGCCATGAGTCAGAATAATTTTAACAGTCGTCAGGTGTGGAAGACGTACGTATGGTGAGGTGCCTACGAAACAAAAGGATTAGATTAAGCGCCTTCGGGACAATGTTAAAAACAAGCTCCAACGTACCTTGACAGCAATTCTCTCGCATATCTCGCGCAGACTGGCGATTTCTCATGGTCACTACCGAACACAAAGTACAAGGACACACAAAAGTCACAAACCTTAAAACGAGACCTTGTTCTTGACAATAGTCAATGTACTTCTTCAAATACACGACGTCATCTGCCGTAAACAGGTTTCCACCATATGTGCTTTTAATGACCCTTGTTGGCGGCGTTGGAGAGCGCGCGGGTGGGTGGCGTCGATTGAGGACTAAAGCAGAAGCCGGTGGTGCGGGTGTCGGCTGTACGAAAAAAATATGGTGTCAAGTTGACAAATTGTGGTAACGGGAATGACGAAGCACGAACCTGAGCACGAGTGCGCTTGCGGCCGCGCGGTTTGTCGCCACCATTTGAGATGCTTGTACTTGGCTGCTCGTGGCTGGCTGACGACGGTCCAGGGATGGGCATATATGCCTCAGCTTGTGGATAAGCTTGGTCATATTGCTGTCATGCATATCAGCACCTTACTCAACGCGAAATAACAAGTTTTTAATTACCGCTTGGTCGTAATATTCCTGCGCGTTCCCAGCCCAACCTTGCGCTTCCTCTCTAAACCTAGCGTCATAATACCCGGCAGCGGCAGCCTGGGTATCATTCATTGGCGCCATATGGGGTGGCGGAGGCGGAGCTGCATCATTAGGTCCCAAGGTATGGAACGTCCCCTCGTTCCAATGATCCTCCCGCCCATACGGAGGAGGCGGCCTGACAGGCGGTATCATATGCGCATGCTGTGGTGCGTGTGGGTGCGCAATATGAGTCTGGTGAGGTGCAATGCCGTTCGCCGCCTGCCATGTTTGCGGTGGTGCGGACGTGGGTGTTTGCATAGCACCTGGGCGGGAGCTGGGATGGGGAGGTTGTGGAGGGGGCGCATTGTGGTAAACGGAATAGGGGAAGGCGGTACCGGGAGTCAGAGGGCTCTGTTGCATAGCGGCGGGCTGCATGGTCTGAACGGGTGCTTGGGGAGGCGGAGCTTGATAGTTCGTTGCTTGTCCGCGAGTGCTTTGCCTTCCTCCTCTCCTGGGGATCTGGCCGCTCGACGGCGCGCCTAATGTATTCGCCGACGTGTCGATTGGCTTGACTCTGCAATTGACATTGAGTATGTCCGTTTATTGCGGAGGGGGTGAGGCAGCTTACAGCTCTGTTCCGGTAACTTTACATCCCGCCCAATTGGTGTGGAACGTTTGCAGTGAACCTGCCTGGACACATTCGTGCACCCAACGAGCGTCCAATACGATCTTGCCTTTCTTGCCAGCGTATTGGCGATACAGACTCTGTCCAGATTCTTTTCGCGGGTTCACTGCAAAGATTATGTTAATTCCGATATCTTATCACCTATGACAAACCATATCTTACCAAGAATATAGGGTACACCGCTGTAGCCAGGAGACACAGTCCCTCCATATTTCTGCGTACACGTCTCAGCGAGAGCAAGGCGAAAAAACACGCCGAATGACACACCGTAATGAGCTCGACAAGAGTATCTCTATCGTCGACCTCCTTTTCGATGTAGAGGGCCAATGGGATTCCCATCATGGGGTCGACGAAGAGGTCTTCGTCGGGATTTGGTTGGTCGATGTCGTCGGCATTGCTGGGATGTTGAATGGGGGCGTGGGGGTCAGGATGTCGTAGATGAGTGCGGGATTGAGGTGCCATGGGTCTTGGCCTTGAGGGTCGTTATCGGTGGTTGGGGGACGGCAGTGAGTGCGTCGAAACATCCCACACACATCCTTTCAAGCGGAGTCTTAAATTTATCTTCAACCACACACCAACAAAATCGCCGAGTTACAGTCAATGGTGAACAATGTACAGCTCACACATGGATAGTCATCCTGGTATCGATCTACCGTTAATACCCAAATATTTTATTGATTTCGGATTCCCCGGGTCGCCGACAACCAATTCCCGAAAATGCATATTCACTGGCCCACTCCAGCGTTGCGAGGAACGGTGTACAGTAATGTCATTACAGCATATGTTTGCATCTGAATGGCTCGCAAGTGTTTGTTTCTAGATGCACCGCCAACTATATCCATGCAATACAAGTTAGGTACCCTCAATTTTTTCGTCGTTACAGCTGAATGGAGAGCATATGCGCTGTCCACCTAGCATTGCCGACTTCCAGACCAATGATTTGCTTTTTTCATCGTCTATTCGGCGGATGATACCAATTTCGATTGGTATTTCAAGGTAATTTTCATTTCCCCGGAGGCAATGCACGAGCGTATGTATTTGCGTTGTTGGCAATTGCGTCGTCTTTTGGTCTAGAACTTTCGCGAGCGCCGACTTTTACCACACATTCATATTCAAGAATACCCATCTCAGAAGACACAAAATCCTCACGGGAACGCACGGTACGCTACGAATATTTCAAGTTAAACCGAGACAGAAAAAGTGCGCATATATGCGCTTGAATCTCATCAGCCCAGATAGGCAAACACTCTCGTGCAATATTCACAGTAACCGTCATGATCAACCCTGCCCACATAAAAGCGTAAGCACATTCAACGGTCCGCAAATATCGCTTTCCTTGATGGCGAAAATTGCACGTACCCCGCCATCACTCGCATCAATGTGCTGGCAGATAGCTTATGTGGGGGCCGCGCTACACCTTACGGAGTAATTCGCCATCCCGGTTAAGAGAGGATAAGTTAATAAGATTTCGCCAGCGATTTACGTCTTGCCGTCCCTACCTTGCATGTCTAATTTATGTATATCTGCTGCCACCTCTTTTTTTCCAGACAGCTGTTAACGTTAACTTTGATGACGTTCTCACACATATATTGTTTGTCAATTGCTTAGCAGTAGGAGTAGTCAGTTAAGCATTCATTTCTCCAATCGGGGATGCTACTGTACTTGTACTGGCCATGGAACTCGAAAGACTCCACCTATACCGTATGCCATCAGGCTAAACGCTGCAGGCTATAATCTCGGGACGGTATTCATGTGGCTAGTGTGGGAGGCGTGGAGCTCGTACGAGATCTGGAGGTTACGCCGATCAGGCTATATATCCAACGGTGACCGTGGCTAACGGTTTGCAAATGGCGGGGCCGGCGTTCTAGATATTTAACCTGGCGCTGGGCTGTGAGGTGGATAGTGCGTGGCGGAATTAAGCGTTAACGGAAGACGACCATAATGAGGTGTAATGATTCGCGGGAGTTGTTGTGGTGGACAGTTGGTGCATGCGAGCAGACAGATGTACATGTTATGCCAAATGCTTGCGCTTGGTCAGGACAGAGAGTATGCATATGTCCCCGCTCCGGGCATCCACCGGGACTCCCAGAGAAAAAAATTGCACACTTGGGGATTCCCCGAATAACTCGGGTAACTTACCAGATCTGTTCATGATCAACGAGCTTCCTCCCCAGCGCGCTCAGATGGAAGCTCGAAGCCCAAGCTTAAGATCTTAAGAAGTTAAGAAAACTAAGGGTATGTGTTACAAGTCAGTTACCTTATACTTTCAAACTTTGCGCGTGCAAACGAAGAAACGAAAAAAAAGATGGAAGAGCAAAGTGCGCGCTAGCGCTCATGCATATTAGGGACGCCGGACGGCGCAATGTGGTCGGATTAGGAGATTCTGTGGAAGTATCGAGTGCGTCGTGTCCAGGTAATACGCTCAGTATTACTGTACTGTACCGTAACCGTTCTGGAAAACAAGAGGTTGAGTTGGACAGGTGGGAACGCCACAATAGTGTCGGAATGTAGAAGGACGGCCCTTTCTTCCGAGAATGAATTTTTTTGAAAAGTGTAACGCTGCAACGTGGAGTAGCGGAAGGTGGAAAAAGAAAAACAAGGAGAAGACGACACAGTTCGATGATGCAAGTTGCCAATGGTACCTTTCGATTGCGAATTCTAGCTATTCGCCTTCCTCGCGCGCCGTTCCTCGCCTTCTTCTTCTATGGCCGCAGTTTGATCATATCAATCACTCAACGCCTCGGCGAGATATTCTCCGACAGTCCTCTGGAGATCCCGCGGCACCATTGGTCATGAGCCGTCCATTACATTACATTCTGCGGCGAGTATTAGTATCGATTTCGATTTCGGCTCGGCGATATGAATGGTTGTGTCACTATTATGAAGTGCGTGCTGTGCTGAGCGCTGCATAATTTCATTACAACCCACAATCGCCGGTAAGTCCTAGGGCGTTGGGTTAGGGATTATTGTGGAATGTTCATATCCCGAAGCTGCCGGAGTTGTAGAATGATGATGGTACTTGGCCGACGCCGAATTGAGCTGACAGTAATCGGCTTGGATAATGCTACGCAGCATATATGCGGGTCACTCATACAAAATCAACGTGATGCAATCGACGCAAGATCGTATGGTGAGTTATCGACGGAGCATTCGAGGAGTGATGAGGAATGGCAAATCCGAGGGAAAACGCTCTGATAGGTTCGATCATTGTTTGGCGTCAAAGACTCAAACAGTCAAATGGTGGGCTTAGCGGCGATCCGGATCAATCAGGTTTTTTACAGAGAAGTATGCACGTATGCATGCATGGCGAGCCGAGCAATTGGCCGGTTGCGCCTATTCCCGGATTCGGGAGATACAGGTCGTCGTATCAACGCGAGGAAAAGGACGCGCACGGTATGTTGAAATAGTGGACGACAGTACACAGGCAGTTGCCTGATCATCAGGAGTGGAGCGACGGCGCTAAATTGGGTTGCAGCCAAGGTGGGTGGATCAGCAACGCGCTGTGCGAGTACGTATCATTTGCGTGAAGATGGCGGAGCTGTTGCGGTGATGCTGGGTGTGGCAAAATGGTCACGGTCACCTCCCGACGAATAGGGGAAGATGGCGGTTCCGCGTCTAGAGGCGGGAAGATGCTTTAGATGCTCGTGCGTCGCCTAAGATCTTAGCGCAAGGTTGCTAAAACCAATGATGCAAGCCGCAATTGGCGAGAAGATCCACAGTGGGATCTACAGGCATCGCGTCGGATGAATTCACGCATGGCGCGATTGAGGCCGTGGTGATGGCGAGGGATTTGTTCGGACCAATAGGCCGAGGAGGGGACTGGGACGAATAGTCGCGTGGGGAAGGGTTTCCACGCGGGTGTCGTCGGTTTGGACATGTGGTTGCCAGGGCGGATAGGTGGTTGCTTGCGCGGTAGCGGTTACTTTTGGATGGGGTGATAGCGAGACACAGAGGCGAAGAGCTGCTCGCTGTGTCGAACAGTGCCGGGAGATGCATAGATATTTGCAAAGGAGCAGCGGTGACAGACTGTAGACCCGTAGACTAGCTGAGGATGGAATATTTATTGATTTTCCTGATTTAGAAATTGCGAGTTTGGTTGTATTTGTACGCAACAGATGGTTGATTCTCCGCCCGCACTTGCCATTGTAGAGAATCCCTTAGCCTTCTGCCATCGTCCCTCAGTCTGCTTCTCCTCCCTCATCGCTATCGGCTTGCCGACAGCTCTACCTCTCCCCGCCCACCATGTCCTCCGTCGCTGCGCGCAAAAAATCAATCGTCTCCACTAATGGCCTACAAATCGAGACCCCCGTCGCCCACAACACTTTTCTCAACAAATCAGCTGCACAATCTACTTCTCTCTACCAACAATGTGCTCAGTTACGAGCAAGTCTAATGCGCATCCACGACTTCGCCGCATACTTCGCCATCGCTTCAGAGGCTCGCTCATCCACAGACCCCGTCACACAGCTATGGGACTGTTTCGCCCTCGGCGTGCCGCTCTGCTTTTTACACAATCTCTTACCTGGAGTCTCTCCAATTACAATCATCAACTGCGACCCAGCATCCATCGATCCAACCGACGAAAAGGCTGTCAAGAAAGCAATCCTCCACTTTGCAATGGCCGTTAGCAACACTGATCTCGTCGACCAGACAGAGCAGTTTCGCGCGACCCAGCTCCTGGATCGCACGTCCACGGAGGGCTTCGTCAAGGTTCGTTCGTGGCAATGTAATCACTCGTATTCACATTATTAATCGATTTTTTTTTGGCTCAGGTTGTCAACTGCGTCACACGACTCGTCGACCGCCTTCCCGAAGAGCTTTTCGAAGATGCCCCTCCAGCTTCCCCACCTATTCACTCACAAGGATCGTCAGACTCTCTCGGTAAACTCGACTCCCCGGTCGTCAACGGTGCCTCAGGGCATGACGCCGCACGAAACAACATCGTCAGGGAGTTGGTTGAGACAGAGCGAAAATATGTTCAGGATCTTGAACACATGCAGGTACGTATCAATCAGATCGCCACTTATAACTTTACGTGATTCTCATTCCCGATATCAAGAAATACGCCAATGCATTATCGACAAGCGGCGCCATCGACCAAGATACGATTCACGTCCTCTTCCCCGGCCTCACCAAACTGCTCGACTTCCAGCGCCGATTCTTAATCAAGCTTGAAGGGTGCGCCGAGTTGCCATGGAAAGAACAACGATGGGGCTTGCATTTCATCGAAAACGTACGCCTACGCTCGCTTGCTCGCCTATTGACTGTCCACTAACGGAAGCTTTTCATTTTCCTTATGTCCTTGTCTTCGCTTGCCACCTACGCTCGAAAATACAACAATACCTCCATTCCCATCACGGCTCTCCGACGCTTGCATGACCAACTTGCTCCATTCTTTCCCTTCTCCGAATGTTGTCGTCCTTGTCTCTTTCGGTGCACCGCAATCCGCTTCCGCTCGTGCTCCGGTATTCCCTTTCCGCATTTGGAACAATAGGAGATGGAATTCGCAGTTTACGAACCCTACTGCGCAAACTACACTCACGCCGTCGAAGTCCTCTTACTCGTGCAGGAGAGTCTCATGGTACGTTACTCCATTCCCCCCATCATCCCCCTGATACCGGGCGCTCTCACGAATGTGAACGGTTGCCGCCTCAGTTGGAACCTTCTAGCAATTAGGGTTTAGACCCTATTTTTCTCACATTTCCCACCAAACCTTAATTCCATTGCTGACGTAATCACTTTGCAGACTGTAACGTTGATGAATGCGAGATCTGAGCTCCCAGCATTTCTCATCAAGCCTGTTCAACGGATATGCAAATACCCTCTTCTTCTTGAGGTACGCAACGCTCGGGGTTCTTCATATAATTAACGGAACTGACGTCACTTTTTCCACCAGTCGCTCCTGAAAGCTTCATCGCCATCAGAGTACCCTCACTACGACGAATTGAAGGCCGGTTGCTTGTCGGTGAAACGCGTCGCTGACCGCAGCAATGAGGCCCAACGGCGCGCGGAGAACATCCAGACCGTCCAAAGCCTCGAGCAGCGAGTCGAAGACTGGAAAGGTCACCATCTAGGCAACTTTGGTGATCTGCTACTCGACGACATATTCATGGTCACCAAGATGGATATTGATCGCGAGTACCATGTCTTCCTCTTCGAGAAGATCATCCTTTGCTGCAAGGAGGTCCTCATTGACCCAATCAACGGCACAAGAAAGGTTAACAAGAGTAATTCCATTCTGAAGAAGCCCAGTTCAACGATTGGCGGTCTCCCCGGTGGCGTCGGGCCCCCCAAGAAACGAAGCACACCCTTGTTGCTCAAAGGACGCATCTTCCTAAACAATGTGACGCATGTTCGTCCTAGTAATCATATGGGTACGTCATACTTTTACCCTACCACTGAATTGAAAATTTAAACTTCTTTCTTTCTCGCAGGCCAATACTCGTTGCAAGTCTGGTGGAGAGGCGATGACGACAACGAATATTTCACTCTTCGGTGTCGTACGGAAGAACAGCTCAGGCAGTGGGAAGGTCAGATCAACCGACTCATCAAGGAGACCGCCGCTCGCCGTGCCTCAGAACGAACAATGTCTGCCCTCGCTGCCCATGCCAATAGCACCAACCCCGCCTTGGGTGGACGACAATTGGTGTCGGGATATGAGCCCAATGGGCGTACAATGTCGATGGGAGCGCAGATGAGCTACTTGCAAGCCGGCCCTGGTCCGTCAACTGGAAGACGATATTCGCCTCCCAGCCCTTATGATACCAACGAAGCGCGTGGTATACCCTCGAATGTTACTCCTGAAGGATACACGAATGGTTGGGCAGGCCCGAGTGGGTATCCACCGGATGAAGGCTTCGAACCAGATGACGATTTTGAAGAGTACCCGCCTGCGTCGAGTTATCCGTCCTCAGGCCGTGGAACACCGTTGGGCGTCCGGAGAGGCAATGTCGCGCAAAGCATGTTCCCGGAACGTGATGTTACACCTGGCTACGACCGACCTCGCGCAAGGACGGAGGACATGAATGGACCGATCATGCGTCAATGGAGGAAGAATGGACACCCCATGCCTCCGCCGCCTCCTCCGCCAATCGGTGGCCTGCCGAGTCAGCCTAATGGTGCTCCTGCTGCACGGCCTCAACCGCCGCGGATGAGCTCGGACGCAAGCTTCGGTCCCGGTATTGCACCACCGCCTCGCCTACTTCGCAGTCAATTCAGCTCGTCCAAGTTGAGCTCGGCGTACGACCACGAAGGAGGACGTTCGACGCCGCCGGTTATGAAGCAACCACCGACATCGCGGTCAAGGAGCTCGAGTAATCCGAGTGCGTATCATCCCGTCAAGGCTCCTGCTCCGCCGTTGCCTACGTCTGTGTGGCCCGAGAGGAAGGGGTCAGTCAGCACGAGCACGGTTAGCAGCGTCAGCCATAAGAGAGGCAGTGGGTCGAGTGGAACGTCGGGGAGCTCCGACTATTCGCCACACACTTCACCCATTACACCATTCGGCTCGAGCGAGTCGTACTTGGGCGGCGCGTCGTTACGGAACGCACGGTCCCAGACATTCGGTCGCATGAACAACCCTACGAACGGCCGAGCGCCTCAGATTACGATGTCTACGATGGTGAAAGTAAAAGTCCACTTCTTTGAGGACATCTTCGTCATTCAGGTCCCGCGGACGACTGAGTATCCGGAACTGGTCGAGAAGGTTGGCAAGAAAATCCGGTTGTGCGGTCCTCGGCGGGAGGATGGGCCGTTGCGAGTGAAATATGTGGATGAGGATGGTGATATGGTCTCGCTGGGATCGAACGAAGATGTGCAAATGGCCTTCGAGACACTCCAGCCCGGCAGCCAGGTTACGCTTTACGTGCAATAATCGCGCGTTTCATCTTCGACATCGGCCTCTCAGCATCCTACTATCCACATCACCATTCACACACGTCCCATTGCATACACCTAGTTACCCCCCATCTTCACTTTGATCTCAGCAAGGTCCACGTTTCTTGGATGTTTTCACCCTCCACCAAAGGCTCCACAATCGGTTCACCAGAGTTCGCATTGCATTGGTCTCTATTTTATTGGGACGATTATTTGTTGTCCACTCAACCTTTTTCGCTTGTATTACGATGACACGTCACGACTCTCTCGTTCCCTTCTACTCTCTTTACTCCCGCTATCTGATATCCCTCCCACACTTCGGCATGGGCTGAAGAGGACTAATCCAAACATATCTTCTCGGGCCAGTTCGTTCGGCTCTTTTGCACATCTACGCATTCACTCTTTTTTCTTTATTGTGTCTCCGCGGATTTCGTCTGGTTGTCTCCCGTCTATTAGGTGACGTCGTAGCGATCAGTCTGTAATATTTACCCAACTAGAGAGTGAATCATATCAGATTAGAGGATATTGTGTGAGATGTGTGAGATGGCTGAAATCGGCATTCAGATTTGTGACACATAAGTTGAACGCAATGTGTTAGTGTTATCTTCGACATTCACGATCATGACCACTGTCGTAAATCCAAAGGAGCTGACACTGGAGTACTTGACTCAGGATCAGATTGACAGAGTCAGTCCATTGGATATCTGTCTTCAGGACATCATCCTCATGTTGTTCATTACGCCTTAGTTCAATACCGATGGGTTGGTGAAACCTTCGAACGTTTTTTTAGTTCTTTTGCCTTATCGCAGGCGACTTGGCTAGATATCTATGTGTTCCAGGCTTTCTCGCATCAGACGAGACCATCGAGCTTCTAGACCGAGCAAAGCAGTTACTGGACCAATTCAATGTCGAAGATCACCCATTGGTGAGTCACGGGCAACTGTTCGATATCAATCTCATCAACTTGAACGTGGTTGCTCATCCTCGGCCAGACCAAATTTACCACTGGGGACGACAACCATGTTGGAAATGAATACTTTTTAACTTCTGGAGACAAGATCCGCTATTTCCTCGAGGAGGACGCGGTGGACAAGAATGGAAAGCTTACAAGAGAAAAGGAGAAGGCGGTCAACAAGATTGGGCATGGTAAGCTACCGGTTTTCTCTCCTCGAATATTCCGCGAGGCTTATCAGAATCTTAGCCCTGCACGAATTAGATCCCGTATTCAGGAAAGTAACATTGGAAAATGAACGCCTCAAGGCGCTCGTTCGAGACCTGAAATTCCATCAGGATCCCGTCGGTATGGCGATTGTGTCTGAATGGTCTGCACTGTATTTCCATTAACGTCATATCCAGCCCTACAATCAATGATCATCACGAAACAGACGCATATAGGCGGTGAAGGTACGTCATGCATCTTTGAAATTGGTTCTACAGTATGCCAAAACCTTCGCCATTCCTAGTGCCAGAGCACAACGATTCGTAAGCGCATATACTCTGTCGTGCAACCTCGATTCTCACCCTTGGGAATGTGTCATTGTGGTATTGCACCCGCAGAACCTTTCTGGTGAGTATATGCAAAGTTGCTTGCGTTCATCATCAGAAGGCGGGCCTTGAACTTCTGCTCACACAGTACACGTCTCCACCAACGGCGCTTGGCTTTTGGTTTGCACTTGAGAAATGCACGCCAGACAACGGGGCTCTTTCCTTTCTTCCAGGATCCCACCTAACTACACCAATCGCGAAACGATTTGTCCGCCTCCCACACGGGGGAACAGGATTCGAGGAATTGATTCCGTCAGATCAGCTACCACCGAAGGCTGGAGGGAAGTACGTACTTGAAGCTTGCGAGCCAGGTGTGTGTGTACGACAATACCTATGTCTTTTCATATCGTTAATTAATCTGCACGAGGCGATCTTGTCCTAATCCACGGAAGCATGTTGCACAAGTCCGAACGAAACCGTAGTGCGCATACACGCTTTGCATATACGTTCCACATGATCGACTCTCCTCCTCATGCGACATACGATGAGAAGAACTGGCTACAACCCACCCAAGCCATGCCTTTCTCTCGAATCCTTTCCTCTCCGCAACCTAAAGTTCAGTAACGAATTGGCGGGACAATCAACTATACAATGCAGTAACCTTGTATATCGGACATGCTATTTTTTCGTGTACAGATGTGCTCCGACTGAACTCCTCAAGCGATATCACCGTGAATTGTATTATTGAAACATGGCTCAAAATGACGCTCGTGTCATCAACACAGCTCAACCTTTGCATTACTGACCAATTTTTCTGGTGTCATTCCGTATAGTTCGTCGATGAGGGCGGGAAGGAAAGTCCCCGTTCCCCGAACGTCTTGCCTAACGGCGGCGTATTCCGACGCTGCGTTCAATGCAAGAATGCTTCCGTTCAAACAATGAATGCCACGTCAGAAATATCAATGGCGAAAAGGAGTCTGAATGGCTTACCCGCCAACAGCACCAATGATCATATCGCCTTTGACCAGCCGAAATGGACCTGGATCGTCGGTAGTATCTAGGAGGTTCGATGCTGCACAGAATGTTGCAATACATGTTCCGAGCATACAGCCAGAGCCCGTAATCCTTCCAAGTAATTCATGCCCATTTGATAATTTGACGGTTGTTTCACCGTCGGAAACATAGTCAACTGGCCCAGACATTACGACAATGCATCCTAATACGAGCCACGGATATGTCAGAAACCCTTCAACGATAAAAATTTATCTGGGATGTGGTGCTTACTTTCCTTCCTTGCGAGAGCCTTCACCATAGAGGCTGGGTCTGCAAATCCCTCACCGACGCTATCAACACCGCGCGACTGGACCTGGACGCGCAACGGTGTTAAATGCTAGCATCATGTTACCTCTATCGCCTACCTCAGTAGAATCGGCTAAAGCACCGATCTCTGCCGCATTCCCTTTTATCACAGTAGCTTGCCATGCATTCATCAACTCTGTGTACAATTATAGAGTGAGTGCCAGTGCTGACTAGAAATTAATTGCAACGAACCGTTTGCGATCGTCCTACGATGCTGCGTTGCACCGACTGCGACGGGGTCAAACACGATCGGTTTTCGCGTTGCATTGGCGCATCTGCCTTTGATATTATTATTATCAGTTCACAGAACGCAAACTTATGATGCCCCTCACCCGCTTCAAGCATGCCCTCAACGTCACCTATGGTGCCAAAGTTGACCAGCAGTGCACCGCTAACTTGACTGAGGTCCTGCATCTCTGCGGCTGCGGTGGCCATAATCGGGCTTGCGCCCAATGCCAGCGTGGCATTGGCAGATTGATTGACTACAACGTTATTCGTTATCTAAAGGCATGAAAACATAAAAAATTACCTGTTTTTCCAAGAGTGATTAATTACTAACCTGATGAATCAGGGGGCTAGATTTCCGAATGATGCTCAACAAAGATGCGGCGGCATTTACAATATTTTGACTAGAATCCAGCGGCGTCCGAAAGGGGTTTTGGAGGTGTTTACGAGGCGCAAGCTTATATCCGTGCACGATTTCGAAGAGCCGTCGTGCAACTTGTTGTGGGGTGGTAGAAGCCATAATTTCGCTGACTACGGCAACGCCTTCAAGCGCCTTTCCGTGGACTGAGACAGAACCATGTAACGTTCTCGATACATTGCCAGTTGTGATTCCACCTAAAATTGGGGATATCAATGACTGCAAATTGTTTATAAGCAATTATTTTGTACCAATTGCAACGGCTTTGATTTCGACTCCTGAATCCAAAACTTCACCCACTCCTCTGACACCAATAATTGGTTCCGTCAGTTGCTTTGTTTGGGTGCCCCAGACAGCGCCTATTCCTATGTAGTCGGCCCCGTCCTCCCTGGCCTTCTGGGAATGACCAGGGGTATTACAAGATACTCCAATAATTGATCCTTCAGGAAGAAGACTTCGAGCGATGGATACTGGCATGTCCGTTTGGCCAAGGTGGACACCATCAGCACCAATTGCTAGAGCAACATCGATCCGGTCGTTTACGATAATGGGGATGCCATGCCTGTGGCAAATTTCTTTTGTTTTCTGAGCGACGGCAATGAACTGAATGTGTATCAGTAACTTGAACAGATTTTGCACGAGTGACTACGTGCCTCTCCCGTATCACATTTCTTTTCGCGGATTTGTACAATAGTCACTCCGCCTTTGACAGCCTTGTGGATGACACTTCGTTTCAAAAATGTGCTGAGTCAAGGATGACAGCGTTCTACCTCTTCGACAGTGTGGTAATAATCCTTGATCATGACGTTGTGTTCAAGTTATTGATTTGGAAGTATCATTGTTGGCGACATACATGGCCGGGTGGAACCAAGTCCCTGCCTGTTACAAGATACAGAGAATAGTCAACAGAATGTTTAGGAATGAATGGCATTATTGCCTGAGAGTGAAGCGTCAGCGTGTGACTTTTGTATGCATGCGTAACGTGTGACCTTTGACACATTTTTTTGTTTTCCTCCATGACGAAGTCTTCGCACCGACGCCCAGACAGACAGTCCGTCAACGAAGAAGGGCGATCAAACCGAGGCAAAATTGCTGCCAAAAAATAATCCAAGGAGACCAAAGCATACCGCTTGTGCATTCAAATTCTCTTGCAGTCTTTCCTGTCAAACCATGAATACGATGACTTGATTTGATCAACCCGCGGAGCTTTGCGAAGCGAAGATCCTGCTCTGGTTCGGCGCATCTCATTTGCTTCCAGTGAAAGAGAAGCATTTCTGAAATTCTTCGAATTCATCTGACTCTGGATGGAAAGAAAGGGAACTTGGATGCACGACCTGGCTTCTTCACCTTGATTGCAACCGTCCTCCTCATTATCAGCTCTGCTACGATCTTTCCATCCAACTCTCTCCGACCGCATCATGTTCCCGCTGCTGCCTGCTCTGCTCGCTCAAGCTGCCGGTGTACCTTCAGTCGCGACATCGAACACGCATACCGAATCCTCAGACGCGCAAGTTGCGTCCCTCGGCTGGCCACTCGACAAACCTCCCGATTCAGAGCTCACTCCCCCCACTGCCCAGCAGGATATTTTTGCTGCCATTTTAAAAGCCGGCCTCCCTTCATTAACAGGTCGACTTTGCAAAGAATCGCTCCAGTCTAGCCACGCATTTTGCATTTGGCTGTGTTACAGCGATCTAAGCAATGAGTACGGCCACGGCGGTTGGGGCCCTCCTCCTTTGACCCCTACTCCTCCTCCGTATCCTATCCAACCTGTCACTGGGTACGGTCTTGGCATGGTAGCTAACCGTCCCATCAAAACTGGCGAGACAATTCTTATCGAGCGGCCCATCGCTGTGTATCCTGTGAATATTGCCACGCCGCACAGTAAAGGACCGTGGGGTGCAGCGGAGGAGATGTATGAGGCGGCATTCCCGCTCCTAGGAGAGAAGGAGAAATCTGCGTACATGGAACTTTGGAATTGCAAACCGCTTACTGGCACGCTTGGCAACAAGTTCACTGGCATCGCAAGGACGAATGGTTTGCGCACTATTTTCAAGCGCTCCCGATTCCTTCCTCATTACGCAGGCGTCTTCCCGTCTATTTCGAGATGCAACCACAGGTATGTTCCACGGCCCGGGGCAATCGTCGCCATCGAGAGTCAATTTGATGAACGACTTCCATAGTTGCGGTCCAAACGTCGACTCGAGCTTTGACGAAGACACGATGAGTATGAGATTGTTCGCTCTACGTCCAATCGCTGCGGGAGAGCAAGTCATGATTAGCTACGTCGGCACATTCTTGCCCTCTGAGTCCCGCCAAGAACAACTTGAACAAAAATATCAATTCACTTGCGAGTGCAAACACTGCAAACCGACATTAGCATCGTCACCGAGCCGACCTCTCAAACACCCTTATTGGACATCGTCGGCCGGTGGCATCCTATCTAGCTTTTCTGCAAGCGATCAACGTCGCATTCAAGTCGCCTTTCGTAAGGAGTACGCTCAGAATATGTGGGCGGAATGGATTTCTCCGTCGTCGAATGAGACAGATAGGATATTCTTTGAATTCCATGAAGACACTCTTGTCGTTCTCGCTCAAGAAGGTTTGGAGCATACGCGCATCGACCATATTGCATATCTTGCACACGGTTGCGCCGCTCTGGGAGACGCAGGTGGATTTCAGCGACGGGGGAATGTTCTTATTTCTCTTTCCGCATGGACGCGTGGAAAGGAGGGGAGATCGCAGATGAAGAAGTGGCAGGACTGGGTGCGGGAGCCAATGTCTAGTCCGGCTTGGGGCTTGAGAGTCGGATCGAAGACGAAGGGGAAGCAGAAATCTCTGGCGTGATCGGTTACTCTTCGTCCACAACTTTGTTCCAAATGTGCGGACTCTAAGCCATCCATACCGTATTCCACTGTCGTGTGGCACATGTGATCCGTAGCATTCAGGCGACCACGAATCTGTCAACAGCATGGCTGACTTGTCCCTGATTCTTCGCAGTCCGCGGACACACTTTCACGACGGCGATCTTGTTTTGACATGAGGCGTTGTAGCGAGAAGCTCGGAAGATTCGCCAGGACGAGAAGCTTGAGGAAAGGAAAGGAAATCGAATGCTCCACCAGCGGTCCTTAATATTGACAGCATCGTCTGTCTTCGTATATCCGATTCAAAGTGCTCTCTGTGGCTGCTCGTGCTGCCAGTATGCCATTATCGCAACCCATTCGTACAGCACTTCCACGATTTGGCTGGCCAATCCAAGAGAAGGCGGAACCTCGGCTGCACAAAACGCTCGAGGAGGCCAACGCCGCTCTGGATGCTGCTGGTGACCCATCAATGATTGTGCGAGCATGCAGAGAATCCTTTCAGTCCACAAAAGTTTTTTGTCTTTGGATCACCTATAGCGACCTGTTCGACGGTCGGTACGGCGAGTACGCGCCGCAAGGTTGGGGTCTGCCGCCCGATTCACCTACTCCCCCGCCATTCTCTATCCAGCCTATCAGTGGATGTGGTCGTGGAATGGTAGCAAAAAGATCTATTAAATCTGGGGAGACAATTGTAATCGAGCGGCCCCTTCTCGTATACCCTCAAATCGTTACAGGCACTTTTGGCCACCCGCAGGGTTTGTGGGGTCATCTCGAGGACATTTTCGACAAATCCTTCTCGTACTTTGGAGAGATGGAGAAATCATCGTATATGGATCTGTGGAACTGCAAGCCACTGACTGGCACGCTAGGAAACCAACTCGTTGGTATTGCGAGGACGAATGGCCTATATTCTGGATTCTCCCGTTCTAAGCATTTCCCCCATTACGCTGGTGTCTATCCGAACATTTCACGCTGTAACCATAGGTACGCAAATTCCTTGATAGTTAAATCGAGTACACTTTGACATGTGGCTTCGTACCCACGAATCGTTAGCTGTGGACCAAACGCTGATGCGAAATTTGACGAAGAAAAAATGGCTATGACGCTAATCGCACAACGTACCATCCCTGCCGGAGAACAAGTTACAATTAGCTACACAGCTGTAGGCGCACCGTACGCAGTCCGGCAAGATGACCTGAAGACGAAATATGTCTTCACCTGCGCATGCAGACATTGCGCACCCACGAAACCATCCCGACCAAGCAAACCTCTCAAACACCCTTATTGGAACATTCCAACCCCTCCCAGCAGTGAGCGGGTCGACTTAAAAGCGGAAATTTATGCGAGCGATGTTCGGAGGAACCAACTCTCACTTCGTGGGAGTCACACGCAGGTATTATGGGCAGAATGGCTCTCTCCGTCGTCGAAACAGTCGGATCGAGATTTGGTGCAATTCCACGAAGATGCACTGGTGGTTCTCGCTCAGGAGGGAATGGAATCCACGCGCATACATGATATTGCCTATCTGGCTCATGCCTGTGCGGCTCTCGAGGATGAGGCAGGGTTCCGGCGCTGGGGTAACATGCTCATTTCGCTATCCAACTGGAGCCGGGGGGATGAGGGAGAATTGCAGATGAAAACTTGGCAGGACTGGGTACGTGAGCCGAAGACCAGTCCAGCTTGGGGACTGAGGGTACAGGCGAAGGGGAGGATGAAGGGGAAGGGGAAGGCGTAGCATATTTCCCCACGTAATTCGACCCTCAACTGCTATGACTTCTTGCAAGCTCGATGGTCCTCCCGCTGTCTGGATATAAGCGTACGATACGGATTTATTCACTTCGCTTTCCGATGACTACTTCATCGTGTCTATACAACCCTGTAGGCATCCGAGCCGGAATCCGGCGGATCCTGTTGTTCAGATGAGTTTACGTAATTGCCAGCTGTATGTTCTCCTGAAGTCGATGACGCATGCGCGAAGTGCACCAAGGCGACCATGATTGTACTATCAAATTCTCTTGCGGTTCCCAGTCAAACCGTGGTTCAGTAATACGGTTGACTATATCAATGCGTGAAGTTTTGTGCAGCGACGATCCCATTCTGATTCCAGGCATCTCATGGAAATCGAAGCTTCTTCTGAAATTCTTCCAATCCATCTGATTTTGGATGGTAAGGAAGGAACTTAGATGCTGTATTCAATCGCGCGATTCGCTTGTTAATTCTTCTTGGAACTATACTCCTCACCATCGTCGACCTTGATACACGATCAACTCTGCTATACCCACCAACACGCTCGAGTTCCCGCTGCCTCTTTAATATTTCAGATCTATCATGAGCGCTCACGCTGCCGGTCTACCATCAGCCGCGACATCTTACATGCGGACCCAATCTACAGACGTCAAAGCCGCGTCCCTTGGCTGGCCACTCGATCCTGACCCAGAGTCCACTCCCCCCACCGCCGAGCAGGATATTCTCGCTGCCTTCACAAATGCGCGTTCCCCTGGAATCACAACTCGAGTCTGCAGAGAGTCATTCCAGTCAAGCCACGCATTTTGTATTTGGCTGTGTTACAGCGATCTTAGCAATGAGTACGGCCTCGGCGGTTGGGGACCACCGCCTCTATCCCCTTCTCCCCCTCCGTATTCCATCCAACCTGTGAGCGGGTACGGTCTTGGTATGGTAGCCAACCGTCCTATCAAAACTGGAGAGACGATTCTAATCGAGCGGCCCATCGCCGTGCATCCTTCGATTATTTCCACAGAGGATCATAGCAAAGGACCGTTGCGTGCAATGGAGGACAAATACGAGGCGGCATTCCCTACCCTTGGAGAGAAAGAGAAATCGGTGTATATGGAGCTATGGAATTGTAAACCGCTTACTGGCACGCTTGGGAACAAATTCAATGGCATTGCAAGGACGAATGGTATACATATTCGTTTCATGCGCTCTCGATTCCTCCCTCATTATGCTGGCGTCTTCCCGTCTATTTCGAGATGCAACCACAGGTATGTCCCATAACATTGGTGACGAGTCTTCTCCATTTGACGAACATCTTCTATAGTTGTGGACCAAACGCCGACTCTAGTTTTGACGAAGACACGATGAGTATGAGACTGTTCGCTCTGCGTCCAATCGCTGCGGGAGAGCAAGTCACGATCTGCTACGTTGCCACATTCTTAACCACATCCCGCCAAAAAGAGCTTAAAGAAAAATACCTATTTACTTGCGAGTGCAAACACTGTAAACCCACAGTAGCATCGTCCCCGAGCCGACCTCTCAAAGACCGTTACTGGACTTCTTCAGTCGTTCGCACCCTATCTAACATCTCTGCAAGCGACCAACGTCGCATCCAAGTTGGTTTGCGTATGAAGTACGCTCGTGAGATGTGGACGGAATGGATTTCTCCTTCGTGGAAGGAGAAAAATGAGGTGTTTTTTGGATTCCACGAGGATGCTCTTGTCGTTCTCGCTCAAGAAGGCTTGGAGAATAAGCGCATCGACCATATCGCATACCTTGCACACGGTTGCGCCACTCTTGGGGATGTTGGTGGGTTTCAACGATGGGGGAATGTGCTTATTTCTCTGTCCGCGTGGACGCATGGAAAGGAGGGGATATTGCAGATGAAGACCTGGCAAGACTGGGTGCGGGAGCCGACGACTAGTCCGGCTTGGGGCTTGAGAGTCAGATCGAATGGGAAGGGGAAGCAGAAATCTCTGGTGTGATGGGATATTCTTCGTCTACAATTCTGTCCAAAACGCTCAGACTCTGGCTTCTCTTGTGCATCGCGACTTGTAGTAATCAGACGACGAAGTGAAGTTTCGCAAATCTGTCAAATGTTCTTGAAGCTTCGCAGACCGCGGACACTCGAACGACGGCGATCAAGTTCTGACACGAGGCGAGTACCATAGAAGCTCGGAAGATTGAGCAGAAAAGGACATCTGATGCTCCCCCGGCGGACATCAATTCAAGCGACGGCTTAATATTGTTTCTAAGCATCCACTGTTGTTCGCCATCTTCACGCAATGCCGCCTGCTATACGAATTCCCCGCTTCGTTGATCGTCCAACGGTCCTGACATCCTATCCAAGTGGAATTTCGAAATTTCGGCGTCGCTTGCCTTTATATAACCGCTTCAACATGCTCTGCATGACCGCTCGGGCAACCAGTAATTCATCCTCGCACACGAATCGTACAGAACTTCCGCAATTTGGCTGGCCAATCCAAGAAAAACCGGTTCCTCGGCTGCCCACAACGCCACAGGAGGTTGATGCCGCTCTCGATTCTTTGGCTGCTGGCGGTAGATTATCAATATTCGGGCGAGCGTGCAGAGAATCCTTTCAGTCAACCAACAAATTTTGTCTATGGATAACGTACGACCACCCGTTCGATGGCGAGTACAGCGATTACGGTTGGGGCCCGCCACCAGAATCACCTACTCCCCCGCCGTTCTCTATCCAACCTGTCAGTGGATGTGGTCGTGGCATGGTAGCAAGCAGATCGATTAAAGCCGGAGAGACGATTGTAGTCGAGCGACCGCTCGCCATGCACCCTGCAGTCATTCCCGAGATTGACCATCTGCAGGGGAGGTGGGGTCTGCTTGAGCATACCTACGAAGACTCATTCCATGGCCTTGGAGAGAGGGAGAAATCGTTGTATATGGATCTGTGGAACTGCAAACCACTCAGCGGCACGCTAGGAAACCGTCTCCTCGGTATTGCGAGGACGAATGCTTTACATTCTATCTTCAGTCGTTTTGAGCATCTTCCCCACTATGCAGGTGTCTATCCAAATATTTCACGTTGCAACCACAGGTACGGGATGTCCTTGATGAACAATGCGAGCATATCTTAATGTGTGACTTCGTTAGCTGTGGACCAAATGCTGCTGCTACGAGATTTGACGATGAGAAAATGGCCATGACCCTAGCCGCGCGACGTTCCATTGCTCCTGGAGAAGAAATTACGATCAGCTACACAGTTGAATGGACCGCACGCAGCCCGCCAAGACGAATTGAAGACGAAATATTTATTCACTTGCGAATGCAAACATTGCAAACCCACGAAACCATCCCGATCTAGCCGACCTCTCGAACACCCTTACTGGAACATTCCTGACATTCCCAACCAAACCATCACAACTAATGAAGGTGTCGACTTGAAAGCGGAAATTCGCGCGAGCGACGTTCGGAGGCTCCAAATCTCATTTCGTCTGAGGCACGCGAAGCAGTTGTGGGCCGAATGGCTCTCTCCGTCGTCGAAACAGTCTGATCGAGATTTAATGCAATCCCACGAAGACGCGCTGGTGGTGATCGCTCAGGAGGGAATGGAATGGACACAAATACACGATATCGCGTATCTGGCACATACGTGTGCGGCTCTCGAGGATGAGGATGGTTTCCGGCGCTGGGGGAACATGCTTGTCTCGCAATCTGGGTGGAGCAACGGAGATGAGGGCGTATCGCAGAAGAATACTTGGCAGGATTGGGTACGCGAGCCGACGACCAGTCCAGCTTGGGGACTGAGGGTAAAGGCTAACGGGAGAGTGAAGGGGAAGGCTCAACATATCCCCCCCCCGCGTAATTTGACCGTCCCATGGTAATCACTTCGTCTTGCAAGCTCCTACACACTAGCGATTCAACTCGTGACCCATTCCGATGACTGCTTAGTCGCACAACCTGGAGATTTGTTGTTTCATATTCATCTTTTTCTCGACCCATACCTGCGGTTAGTCGGTGCTTTACTGCACGTCTCCTACTCAAGCCCAGCGACAACATGTCCAGCCATAATATGATGTCATTTCGTATAGCTTCGTTCGTCCGTTTTGCCAGTGGGAGTAGAGGCGTTACAACTTGAATGCGTTAGTCACGTCGTCACGTTCTTTCCAACCGTCTTCTGCCAACTCACTGTATCTATTCACTATGTGAATGCAAACATCGTAGCATTCTCACCCAGTCGACCTCTCAAACACCCTTATTCGCGGGTTATGATGCTTTCCAGCGCCAACGCAAGGGTTCACTGAATATCAAATCAAATCGGCTTTTCGCATGGCAGCGTAATCATCGTCTGAAACATCGCTTTCTTTCCTCCACGCGGGAAGGGACGTAATACCACTCCCGCACCGCTGAAACCCACCGGAATCTTCGAGAGCTACGCATCTGTGTGCAAGATATGCCATATCTGTAATGAGCGTATGCTCCGAGGCTTCTTTGCCGAGGATGTCGAGCGCATCTTCATTAATTCCAAAAATAAAGACACTCTATATGTTCCTTCGACGACGGTGAGATCTATTGGTATTCCGCCCTCAGCTCGCTTGAAGACTGGTGCGGGAGCCGACATGTAGTCCGGCTTGGTCAGTTATCGAAGGCGAAGGCGAAGGAGAAATCTCGAGCGTGGCACAAGCGCGCAGTCTCGGATGTGTCTTGTGCATCACGAACTGTAGTAGCCAGACGACGTAGTGGAATTTCGCAAATCTGTCAAATGTGCCAGATGCTTCGCAGTCCGCGGACAATTGTACGTCGACGATCCTTTTCTGAAATCCGTGGAAGTTCAGAAGGTTTCGCAGGGACGAGAAGAGAAGGGATTCTGGTTCTCCGCCGGTGGCCATTAATACGAATGTATTTGATTGACGTCGCTGTCCCTACGCCTTGTTTCTGAATGCTGAGCATCTCTCGGAATGCCGCCTGCTATTCGAATTCCCCGCTTCGCTGGTCGTCCAACTCTTCTGACATCCTACCTGTGTGCAATTTCGAGATTTCGCCGTCTCTTGCCTCTATGTAACCGCTTCGACGTGCTCTGCATCACCGCTCGGGCTACCAGTAATTCATCCTCGGAGACGAATCCTATAGAACTTCCGCAATTTGGATGGCCAATCCAAGAGAAATCTGTGCCTCGGCTGCCCACAACGCCTCAGGAGGTTGAGGCCGCTCTCAAATCTGCTGGCGTTGGCCTATCTATTTTCGGGCGAGCATGTAGAGAGTCCTTCGAGTCAACGAACGTTTTCTGCGTCTGGGTAACGTACAACGATCTGTACGATGGCGAGTACAGCGATTACGCGTCGGAAGGTTGGGGTCCGCCGCCCGATTCACCTACTCCATCGCCATTGTCTATACAACCTATCAGTGGATGTGGTCGTGGCATGGTGGCAGATAGGTTGATTAAAGCTGGAGAGACGATTATAGTCGAGCGCCCGCTCGCCATACACCCTGCGCTCATTCCAGAGTTTTCTGACCATCCGCAGGGGAGGTGGGGTCTGCTCGAGGATGCCTACGAAGCCTCCTTCCAATGCCTCGGAGAGAGGGAGCAATCATTGCTTTTGGATCTATGGAACTGCAAGCCACTCAGTGGCACACTTGGAAATCGGCTCTCCGGTATTGCGAGGACGAATGGTTTACAGTCTGTTTTCACTCGTTCTAAGCATCTTCCTCATTACGCAGGGGTCTATCCAAATATTTCACGCTGCAACCACAGGTATGGGATGGATGTCCTTGATGAACAATGCGACATATCTTAATCTGTGACTTTGTTAGCTGTGGACCAAATGCTGCTGCTACGAGATTTGACGATGAGAAAATGGCCATGACGCTAGCCGCGCGACGTTCCATTAGTCCTGGAGAAGAAATTACGATCAGCTACACCGAGTTGGATGGACCGCACGCAGCCCGCCAAGACGAATTGAAGACCAAATATTTATTCACCTGCGAATGCAAACATTGCAAACCTACGAAACCATCCCGACCAAAGCGACTCTCAAACACCCTTATTGGAACATTCCCGACCAAACTCTCACTACCAGTCTCGGTGTCGACGTAAAAGCGGAAATTTACGCGAGCGACATTCGCAGGCGCCAAATCTCACTTCGCTTGAAGCGCGCCCAGGAGTTGTGGGCTGAATGGCTCTCTCCGTCGTCGAAACAGTCGGATCAAGATTTGTTGCAATTTCACGAAGATGCGCTGGTGATTATCGCTCAAGAGGGAATGGAATGGGAGCGTATAACAGATATCGCGTATCTGGCTCATGCATATGCGGCTCTCGAGGACGAGGTTGGGTTCCGGCAGTGGGGAAATTTTCTTATTTCGCTATCCGACTGGAACCGGGGGAAATTGCAGATGAAGTCATGGCAAGAATGGGTACGGGAGCCGACGTCTAGCCCGGCTTGGGGCTTGAGGGTCAGATCGAAAGCGAACGGAAATCATAAATCTCGGGCGTGATTGCATGTCTTCTTCCATACTTCTGTCCTAAACGCGCAGACTCCGGGTTCTCTTGTGCATCGCGAACTGTAACCACTCTCGGACCATAATTTTTACAGTTAAATTTGCCTTGCAACGAATTCGACACCTTGTGGCTGCATGTATGCACTAACAAAAGTCCAGCTTTCAACGCCGTATTAGCAATGTGTACGAATACCATGCGGCTAAAGGCAACCGCATCCTCAGAAACATACCGTCGTCTTGTAGTCAGGCGACGCATGAAAATTGTAAATCTGTCAACTGCTTGACGCCCACGCACAAAATGCTTTGCACCCCGCGGACACTTGCAATTGCTGGACGGCGATCGATAATGCTTTGACATGAGGGGTTTAGCGGGGAAGATTGAAATCGGACGATTCGCCGAGCTGAGAAGCTTAAGAAAAGGAATCGAATACTCCAATAACGGGCAATGATACTTCTGATACTCACTGCGTTTAAGGCCTCGATAGACAAATTAGGGTTAGCTCGGGTTAGAGGCGATAAGCTGATTGAACGTAGGTCTGGCTAGGAACCTAAACGCGCCGTGTGTAGTTCGTTATGACCCGACGTTGTGAAGAGTTCTGAAGCTAGCCGGAGTTGTGTAGGTGGCATATCTCGATGTAGCAAAGGGTAGCCTTATGGTGCAAGACATGTTGTCTATTCCAACATTAGGTAGATCCACGTAACGCACATAACAATGTATAGAACGACATCTGTTTACTCCATATATCCACAAACCCATGGGTAGTGCAATATGACTTCGCCTTGTGAAGAGTTTTGGAGCTAGCCGAAGTCGATCTAGGAAGACCTTAAACGCAGTGACTAGTGGCAGATTTGATTGATGCCTCTTTCGTTTCTGAGCGTCTTTGAGGAATTCCCTCAACTATTCGAATTCTCCGCTTCGGTGACCGTTCAACTGTTATTTTCCAAAGTTCTTCATCGCTCGCCTTCTTATATCCGCTCCAACGCGCTCTCCACAACTGCTGGTCCACAGTATGCCATCCTCGCAAACGAATCGTACAGACCCTTCGTCTCTTGGCTGGCCAATCAATGAAAAACAGGAGGTTCCTGGGCCAACAACCCTACCGCAGTTTGAGGCTGCTCTCTGTGCCGCTGGAAGTCCATCAATAGTCATACGAGCATGCAAGGAGTCCTCCCAGTCACCCGACCCGTTCTGTGTATGGTTTGCTTATGAAGACCTGTCTGACAAGTATGCGCCGAACGATTGGGGTCCACCACCCGAATCACCTACTCCTCCATTCTCAATCCAACCTGTGAGCGGCTATGGCAAGGGCATGGTAGCCAGCAGGGCAATTAAGACCGGAGAGACTATCTTATTCGAGCGGCCCGTCATCATCTACCCGGCCATTATCGGTGGGGGTTTAGCCGAACGGTATGGTCCTTGGGGTGCGCTGGAGTACTTGTGCGAGGCAGGGTTCCCAGTGCTCGGTGAGAAGGAACGATCGTTGTACGTGGACTTATGGAACTGTAAACCACTCAGTGGCACGCTAGGAAACAAAATCTGCGGAATAGCGAGGACAAATGGCATGTTTACCGGGTTTACGCGTTCCAAACATCTCCCCCGTTACGCTGGCGTCTTTCCAAATATTTCACGCTGCAATCACAGGTCAGAAATTACACATAGATTTAGACATCGCTGACGATTTTCGTCAGCTGCGGACCCAACGCTTCCGCGCGGTTTGACGAAGAAACCATGGCTATGAGACTGTTTTCTCGACGTCCCATTGCTCCTGGAGAGCAGATCACGCTCAGCTACGTAGTAGGGACGATGTCGTGTGCACGTCGCCAGGAGGAGCTGAAGACGAAATATCTTTTCACTTGCGAATGCGACTACTGCAAACCTACGAAACCATCCAGACCAAGCCGCCCTCTCAAACACCTATATTGGAACATAGTCCACCAACCCACAAATAACAAATTTGACTTACAAGCCGAGATTTTTGCGAGCGACATTCGTAGGAGTCAACTCGCATTTCGATTGGAACACGCGGAGACATTGTGGGTTGAGTGGCTCTCTCCCTCGTCGAAGCAGTCGGATAAGGATTTAATACAATTCCACGAAGACGCGCTCGTGGTTATCGCTCAGGAGGGATTGCACCTGATGCGAATAACTCACGTTGCATATCTGGCTCATGCGTGTGCGGCTCTCGAGGATAATGGTGGATTCCGTCGCTGGGGAAACATGCTTATTTCGTTGTCAGAGTGGACAGAGGGGCATGAAGGTGGAGAGCAGAAGAAGACTTGGCAGGACTGGGTACGCGATCCGATGGCTAGTCCGGCTTGGGGACTGAGAGTTCAGGCGAAGAAGGCGAAGGCGAAGCCGCAGGGCATTGCTCGAGCGTAATTCAATGACGTCGAATTGATCAGAGATCGCATTTTTATTGTATGTCTGCTGCTGAACCTGAAGCCCAGCGGCGGTCGGATTGGTGAAGTCCTGCGCTCTTCGAACGAGTTGCCAGCGCTGATTCATGTAATTAGTAGCTGAGTCCTGAATCCAGTTTTTTTCGTTGCGATGTCCGTTAGGGAGTACTGCACTAGTTTGATATCCCACCCGGCGATTAGTAGGAATTGTCGCTGTTACTTGTCCCCGAATTTAAACGTGTTACACTGAGAATTTGCGGGCAACGCAATTTCTTCACTGGGCATATCCAGAAATTCCATCAAATGTCACCGGTCCAGGTACCCCACCAGTAATTTTCAGGCTCGACCAATTCCATGTACCCAGACACGACCCTGAACCACAATTCACCGCTATTCTGTCAGAATCGTTATTGACATGAATAACGTTCGCCTTCCCCGCGAAATTTATGTCCTGGAAATAATCATGATTAATAGATAGCTACGAAGATGGAGGAACGTGATTACAGAGAGGAGCACCCAGGAGCCTGGTGTTCCAAGTATACTGGGGTAACTCTGCAGCAGTCATCGGAAATCATTTGGTTCTACGAATAATGGCGAGGTGGCGTACCTGATCAATTAAGACGCCGAAAGACCTGCAACTAGACGCAGTATTCCCCTTGACGCAAAATCAGTCTTTGATCTGAATTAGGGCATGCGCATACATAGTAGGTTATGTTCGTCACTGTGCTATTGGTAGCGTTGAATTTCGTCTTGATGCGGAGCGCCTGGTCACTAAGATTGGATTTAAAAAAAATAGTCCACGCTGCGATTACGGGACGTTGCGTACTTGTCGATAATGACGTTGTTGCTAATCATAATATTCGACACAGAAACATTTGCAGATATAGAGCCCTGTGAAATACGGTTCACGAGTGCACAGGGAATGTGTAATGGACAGAACATACAATGGATATCCCGTGACCACCACGACATTGGTTCTTCGCAAAAGTGATATTCGAGCCGTTGCCAATTGCTATGCAGTCGTCCTGAACTTTTTGTCAGCATAAAATGGCGAACAGGTGTATATAGAAGTGCTCTCTGGCCTGGTTCTTAACAGTACTAAACATTCGCACTGAAATTTTAGGAAATTGTGCAGAAAGGCGTTCGATGCATACCAGTCTTCGATTCTCTGTATAAAATTTAGAATACAGTCGGCCTGACCGAAGGGAATATTTACTGACAAGGTCTCTGGTAGAACAATCGAAACTGTACAATGATAAAAAATCGTATCATCGAAAAGTATCTCTCATACCCGTCCGTGTTGTGGCCTGTGAAAGTTGATCAAACTGATAAACAATAACAATAACAATTCTTACCGGCTGGAAGACCATTGCTTTTCCCGTTGGGTTTGTCTCCTTGAGCTAAGTACTCGTATGAATGGAAGCCAAACAACAGGTTCAAAGACGTAGACTCACAGTTGTCGATGTGAACACCAGAGATCGTAAGCGGACCTGGGTTCCTGACGCTCACTGTTTGTGCGGGTGAGTTCAATACCTTGACGTTCTGTGTCGGATGGCATGTCAAGGCACGGTTGTTCCCAACAGATTCATACGCACAGAAAACCGCCCAGAGATCATGATCCTAGAGTAAATAAGTAAAAAATCGCATTTAATTCCCATGAATAAATAGAAAACCCGACCTCATCATCGGTCTTGGTTTTATAGTTCCATTGTTCGAACCAAGGCCATCCTAAAAATGGCAGATTTAAGAACGCTGCGTCCGTAACATACGTAGTATCTTACCCAGTAGAATGGACCCCCGCCATTGAAAACGTGACCATTACCCTTGACTTTGGAAATTTGTTTGAACCACGATTCGTGATTCTGAACGTTTTTCAACTCACAGGTTATCTTTTCTCCAGCTACGAAAGAATTCTGACTTGTCATACACTCTCAGAAAACGAAGCAAGGACGCACAAATGATAAACATCGGTCCTGCCCAGCTTAAATTACCAAAATGAATGTCACCTTCTGAATACAGGATACAAGTTAATGAAATCGAAATTAGACGGCTACGGTACTGACTCAAATTCACTGTCGCGCCTTGAGCCAGACTGACATTGAAAGGCTGTCCCGGTGGAACCGTAAAACCATAGATATTGACGGTGGAGCAATTTTGGTTTGTAGCTACGTCGGCCAGAGAACGAATTACTCCCACACAATCTGTCGCGCTAGCCAAAGCAAGAAAACTAAACAGTGGAGTGAGCTTCAGGAACATCACTGGCACGAGCTGGGAGAGTGAACGTCGTTGTCATTTCCACGCATTATATGTTGACTAGAATTTGTTGTAGGTGTGATCCTTATGGCAACCAATATCGAGCTTGGAAAAATAGAGCTGCCAGTAATAGGGATTGATTTCTGGCATCTCACTTTTTCCAAATTTCCAATCGACGGATGTGGTACGAGTAAGACCTGCCAGTGGACCCTGACAGATAACTTTTAGAGAACGCGCCGGACCCCGGAACGATTCCCCACTTCAACCATAAGGTCACCGTCTTATGCAACTTTGACGACGTAGTCAAGGTGTTTGCGCGACATCTTACCGTGATTACAGCATGCAAGCGGACGAGCTCACATTGCTTAGCCTTGTGGTCCATACAGTGACCGGAAGCCGACTCGACCTACGACTTACTATCCATCAGCCAGATGACACAATCTCGCGTCACTCCCCGGCCCAGTCGTTTATCAGGAAGCTGTCGTGCGTTTATTCAAAGCCCTTCAGACGTATTCAAGATGAAGGAGAAAGTTCACGTCAATAACCGTCTTCGAAAACGTGGTAATCAGTCCGCGGATACTTACAGAACGACGATCTGGTCCCGGCTTGAGGCGTTCCTTGTTTTGATGCTCTTTGATTGATGTCGAGCAGTTTGGAAGATTCACCTGGACGAGAAGTTTTTTAATAAAGGAAGCCCGAGTACCTCGGAAAGTAGCAACGTTGCTGTCTTTATTCCGTACAGGACTGGCCGTCGACATCTGGCCGCAGACTGCCACCTGCTGTCTCTTCCTTGTCCTGGTCAGCTATATCGACAATCGTATCGACAGTAGTCTCGAGTGGATGTTTCTCTTCAGTTTCCCGCCTGTGACCGTCGGTCCTATGGGCATGCGTGTGTCGCAGGCCAATCCCCCAGACCTTTCATCTCTATCCATGTACTAGTAGATGCGGTACCAACAACCCACCCACAGTTTTCGGCTGCTCGTGATGCTGCTGGAAGACCGTCGGTAGTCGTGCGAGCATGCAAGGAGTCCCTTCAGTCAACAAACGCGTTTTGTCCATGGCTTGCTTATGACGATCCGTCTGATGAATATGTGCCGAAAGTTTGGGGTCCACCACCAAAATCGCCTACACCTCCTCCATTTTCAATTCAACCAGTCAGTGGCTATGGTATTGGCATGGTTGCTAATAGAGATATTAAGCCTGGAGAGACCATCTTAATCGAGCGACCCATCACCATCCACCCTGCCGCTATCATGGCGAGTGTAGACCACCCGCGTGGACCTTGGGGTGCATTCGAGGACATATACGAAGACGGATTTCCGGTGCTTGGAGAGACGGAGAGATCGGTGTATATGGATTTATGGAACTGCAAACCGCTCAGTGGCACGCTAGGAAACAAAATCTGCGGAATAGCGAGGACGAATGGTTTGCACACTCCCCTTGGGCGTTCTAAGGATTTCAGTGGCGTCTATCCAACCATTTCACGTTGCAATCACAGGTGCGAAATGATACGTAATTTTCTAAGTGTAACTCAACATTTGCTTTGTTAGCTGTGGACCCAATGCTTCCGCGAGGTTTGACGAAGAAACCATGGCTATGAGGCTGTTTTCTCGGCGTCCCATTGCTCCCGGAGAACAGATCACGACGAGCTATGTAGGAACAGCCAATCCTTGTGCCATTCGCCAGGCCGAGCTAAAAATGAAGTACTTATTCAATTGTGAATGCAACTTTTGCAAGCCTTCGAAGCCATCGAGATCGAGTCGCCTTCTCAGACACCCTTATTGGAATGCGGCCAACCAACTCACCAGACAAAATCTGGACGTGGCAGCCGAAATTTATGCGAGCGACTATCGGGGAAGTCAGATCTCACTTTGCTTGAGCCACGCGAGGGACTTGTGGGCAGAATGGCTCTCTCCGTCGTCGAAGCAGTCGGATGGAGATCTGTTGCAATTCCACGAAGACGCGCTCGTGATTATCGCTCAGGAAGGAATGGAATTGATGCGTATATCTCACATTGCATATCTGGCTCATGCGTCTGCCGCTCTGGAGGACGAGGATGGGTTTCGACGCTGGGGAAACATCCTTATTTCGTTGTCGGAGTGGACCAAAGGCCGTGAAGGTATAGATCAGAAAAGGACTTGGCAGGACTGGGTACAGGATCCGATGGCTAGTCCGGCTTGGGGGCTAAGAATCAAGGCGAAGGGGAATGCGCAAAACATTCCTCGAGCGTAATCCTACGCTGTTTCGCGCCGTGGTGCTGAGGACATTCGGGCATTGAAGCGTGCCATACGACTTGGATTTCAGCCTTCCCATGATGTTCTTGCCGCGTCCACGCGGGTTTGTCGTTACATTTTGATATCTCATACTGCGAATCTCTGTCTCCTCCATTTCTTTGCCTGAATTCCTACTTTACTAGTACCGTCTTGTTGCCGCGCTGTTGCAGAATCTTGAGCCCAATGACAGCCGACAAATAGTACATGTTATGAATGTTGGTAACTTGTGCTATCCGTCAATATCCGCCGACCACAAAAACGCGTTGAATTATGCCTCGATAATTTTCGAAGACCTTTGTACCGAATAGGAATCGCGTTGCCAGGAACATCTGGCACCTCTTCGTCGCCTTGTGCAACTCACGACATCGTCAAAGTCACGGTGTTTGCTCGACATCTTACCGAGATCACAGCACACGAGCATACGAACTCAGTGCTCAGCTCCAGCGATCCGTCAGGCGAAAACATGGTGGCTCGAACACGGTCCGCAATACATAAGCTTGTGCTTTGTTCTGTCATGAGGCGTTCCAGGTTTTTGCGGTCTTCGATTGCTTTGGCAGCTGGAAGATTCGCCTGGACAAAAAGAAATTTAAAGGGAATCCGCGGCCGCGTGTCCCAGAGGTAGCGGATCGTTCGATTTCTATCAAAGGACAGGACTGCTTCGGCTTTTGATTGCCTGATTGCCATCTGCTGTCTCTCGCTCGGTCTGTTCAGTTATCTGGACAATCGTTTCGAAGGGATATAATTTCTGCAGCGCCAACATTTCTCTCATTGAGCGGTCGGCTTGCTTGAATGACCTCGTCGTCACGGTCGGAGATCGACCTTTCGTCTCTCGGCTGGCCAATCCACGAACAAAAGTCACCCTCCTCACAGGTTTCGGCTGCTCTCCATACTGCTGGATTACCATCCCTAGGCATGCGAATATGCAAAGAGACATCCCATTCAACCAACCCGTTCTGTCTGTGGCTTGCATATGAAGATCTTTGGCATGAGTATGCGCAGGATGGTTGGGGTCCACCACCCGAATCTCCCACTCCTCCTCCGTTTTCAATCCAACATGTCAGCGGCTATGGTAATGGCATGGTCGCGAACAGGGCAATTAAGACCGGAGAGACAATCCTATTCGAGCGACCTATCGTCGTCTACCCGTCTGTTTTCATATGCCATGAAGACCACCCGCGAGGACAATGGGGTGAATTGGAGGACCTGTACGAGGCCGGTTTCCCGGCGCTCGGAGAGACAGAGAGATCGTTGTATTTGGAGTTATGGAACTGCAAACCGCTCACTGGTACGCTGGGGAATAAAATCATGGGGTTAGCGAGGACGAATGGTTTGAATACCACATTTACTCGTTCCAAACATCTTCCCGTTTACGCTGGCGTATTCCCCACCATTTCACGCTGTAACCATAGGTACGTTCTGTGGCGAAATCTGATCATTCATATATGTGCATATTCTTACGTCCGATTTGTTAGCTGCGGACCAAATGCTTCCGCCAAGTTTAATGAAGAAACTATGGCTATGAGGCTGTTTTCACGACGTCCCATTGCACCTGGAGAACAGATCATGATCAGCTACGTCGCGCCGCTAATGTATGCGCCACGCCAAGAGGAGTTGAAAAGGAAGTATCTGTTTACTTGCGAATGCAACTACTGCAAACCTTCGAAACCATCGAGACCCAGCCGCCCTCTTAAGCACCCTTTTTGGAATACAGCGAACCAAACCACGAATAAACATGTTGACTTTTACCGATGGAACGCTATGCGAGCGATATTCGGAGAAGTCAAATCTCATCTCGATTGGATTATGCGGAGAAATCGTGGGTTGAATGGCTATCTCCGTCATCGAAGCAGTCGGACAGAGATTTGTTGCAATTCCACGAAGCTGCGCTGGTGATTCTCGCTCAGGAGGGATTGGAATTGATGCGTATAAGTCACATCGCTTATCTTGCTCATGCATCTGCCGCTCTGGAGGATGACGGCGGGTTTCGGCGCTGAGGGAACATACTTAGCTCGTTGTCGGAGTGGACCGAAGGCCTGAGGGAACAGAGCAGAAGCAGACTTGGCAGAACTGGGTAAGCGAGCCGACGACTAGTCCGGCTTGGGGACTGAGGGTAAGGGCGACGGGGAAGGGGAAGGAAAAGGCGCAACATATTCCTCCCGCGTAATTCGAGGCTCCTCTCCTGCTGTCGGATATAAGCGTATCGTTTGAGTCATTTCAAGTTACTCTTCCCACGAATCTTCTATGCAATATTCTAGTTCAGCATGCCTGTCGCATCCAGCGTTTTCGCGAGGCGTTGCAATCGCTACAATTTTATAAACATAAAAGATTGGATGGGCTTATACTGTATCTTTGACCTGACTTTTATTATAATGTTAACGTTGCAAGGTTGGTTCCTTGGACCCCAGTACAGATCGCGGTGCCAATCGTCCCCCGAACTCACTTCCGAAATCACTTCGCTGAGTCTTTTGCGCACGGCTTGGCTGCGTGACTTGGTCGAGGTGTTTGCTCGACATGTCAGCGCGATCGCGGCATGCGAGTTCTGTACGCTGACAGTACCTCACAGGCCTCACAGGCCTCACAGTTTGCGCCGATGAACTTGGTGGAAATACACACATCCTCGATATCGTAGGCCGTTTCAAAGCATTGGTGCCACAGTGATGAGTCCGCGGATACTCGCACAGCGGCGATCCTGTTCTGACATGAGGCGTTTCACGTTTTGCTGTTCTTTTGATTGCTGTAGAAGCTGCTAGAAAGGTTCGCGTGGACAAGAGAACGATTCATATGGGGAATGCGAATGCCTGAAGAAGTAGCGAAGGGTTTGGTCTTCGCGTTCTAAAGGACTATCTGTTGACTTCTGGCTGCTGACGGCCATCTGCCGTCTCTCGCCCAACTTCTTCAATTATCTCGACAGTCGTTTCTAGCGAACTTGATACAACTGCAGCTACCACATTCTCCCCACTGGCGTTGGTCCAATTGGTATGGCCTCCTTAAATGGTCTGCGTGTGTCGCAAACCGATCGTACCGACCCGTCGTCTCTGGGCTGGCCAATCCACGTAAAACCGGTGGTTCAGTTACCAAAAACACCCGAGCTGATCTCAGCTACTCTCAAACGCGCTGGACGACAAGAACTATTTTTTCGAACATGCAGAGAGTCGTTTCAGTCAACCAGCGCGTTCTGTCTGTGGATTATACACGAAGATCTGTGTGACGAATATCCGCCGGAAGGTTGGGGTCCGCCACCCGAGTCCCCTACTCCCCCGCCGTTTTCTATCGAAACTATCAGTGGCTCTGGTCGTGGAATGGTAGCAAGCAGGTTCATTAAATCTGGGGAGACGATTGTCGTTGAGCGGCCCATCGTCATCTACCCTATTATCTATGGAACCTATGACGAGCGTGGTGTGTACGGTGTGGTCGAGGACCTCTTGGAGGCCGGCTTTCCTGCCCTTGGAGAGACAGAGAGGTTGTTGTACCTTGACTTATGGAACTGCAAGACCCTTACTGGCACGCTAGGAAACCAAATCCGCGGGATATCGAGGATGAATGGCTTATGTACCAGATTCACTCGTTCCAAACACCTTCCTTTTTATGCTGGCGTATTCCCCTCCATTTCACGTTGTAACCACAGGTACGTTCCGTGACGAAATTTATTCCTACATATCTGGGCATACACTGATATCCCATTTTCCCAGCTGTGGCCCGAATGCTTCCGCGACGTTTGACGAAGAGACTATGGCCACGAGACTGTTTGCTCGGCGTCCCATTGCCCCTGGCGAGCAGATCACGATCAGTTACATAGACACCGAAATACCGTACGCATTTCACCAAGAGGAGCTGAAGACGAAGTACCTATTCACTTGCCCATGCAACTATTGCAAACCGACGAAACCGACGAAACCAAGTCGCCCCTTCAAACACCCTTATTGGAACATAGCCAACCAAACCACGAATAAATATGTTGACTTACCGGCCGAAATTTATGCCAGCGATATTCGAAGAGAGCAAATCGCATTTCGAATGGACCACGCGAAGAAGTTGTGGGTTGAATGGCTCTCACCGTCGTCGAAGCAGTCGGACAAAGACTTGGTGCAGTTCCACGAAGATGCGATGGTGATTCTCGCTCAAGAGGGACTGGAATCCAAGCGTATAAGCCACATCGCGTATCTGGCTCATGTATGTGCGGCTCTCAAGGATGAGGGTGGGTTCCGGCGCTGGGGAAGCATTCTTATTTCGTTGACGGGATGGCCTGAGGGTCGCGATCGCTTAGAGGTGATGAAGACTTGGAAGGACTGGCTGTGCGATCCGACGATCAGTCCAGCTTGGGGACTGAGGCTAATGGCGAGAGGGAAGGCGCAAAATACTCCTCCAGCGTAATCCTACACTTATGTGCCCATCACATCTCAATCTCCCCTCTTGCATTCCATTTGTGCTCGACGATACTTGCGCGTTCGGTCATTTGAGGACTCCTAGCTACTGAGGATTCCCGGCAACGCCATTGCTACGTATCGTGTTCAGTTCCCTTTCTCTTCTTGTTTTCTACCGGTACGAGACCTCCCCCCCTTCGTAGTATTTTGCCGTGACCCAGATGGTGCAGAATCTTACTGTGGACTTGGCGAAAGCCAAATTGGTGACATCAAGGTTGGCGTCTAGTGCTATTCGACAACCATCAGTCAATTATGCCGACCAGCGAGAAGACATTTGAGGGTTTCATCTAGCAACACCCCATAAATAATTTTAGACTTCCGCCTCGATCTCTGAAACGTGGGAGTCCACTCGCACCTATTCGCTCCCACAACGGACCCACATTCTAACATACATAAACAAGAACCCGCGTCTTATTAAACTTTTCGTTAGAGGGGTTTCACGGTGAACCACATTTTGAACCAACGGAGGGCTTGGAATATGGAACGAATATTTCACCGAGGAAACCTATTGCAGAACAACTTATTTCACCCATCAACGCCTCGTCTCCTATGCCGAGGCAATTACCGGACGCCGGGTGGTCCCTATTTCGGCCATGGTGCGATGTGGCGGCATGCTCGAAGTACGTGCTCGGTACGCCAAAAACCGCCAAAGAAAATCTGGATATCGTTGTGTGTCCATCGAGGGCGTGTTTGAACGGTCGTGAACGGTCTGGGATCATAGTCACGAGAGCGACAACGGAGGTGGTAGGAAACTAAGATTTGGATTTCTATATTCAACGGAATATTGACCGTGCCGAGAGAACTACACCTCGCAATCCTCCATGCACAAGTCGGCCGGGGATAACCGTGAATTGGTGTTTACCGGGAATGACCGAGGACTCGGAGGTTACAAGTATTGATGGCCATGGTATGGAATGATGCTGCATATCGTAACCGCGATCGACAGCAGGTTGTTATTGGCTTCCATGGCCAGAAACGCGTCTGTTTTAAGCTCGCCTAAGGCCATCGAGGGCTCCCGCCGGAAGGAAACAACTAATTTAAAGCAGCCAGACATCCCGTGATGATGTGGATGATTATGTGGCTATGTATGTTTCGATCAATTCGCCGCACCCGAATTCCCCCCAACGTCGCGGTGAACTTGAGTATATGCAACATACGAAATGATTTCCCTGCAAGACCATTTAAATGGCCACGGGCAGTCCGGTAACGGCGATGCGAAATGGAGGTATGACTTGAAACTCCAAGTGATGGTGTTTTCTTGCGCCAAATTCGTATCCAAATTTCATTATAAAATGCACTTTAGAAAATCTTGGACTGTCTCATATACTTAAGTCTCCTCGGCACCACTCAAAAAACTCTCTACGATGTTTTACAACTTACTTGCTGTGTCTTCGCTCGTCGCCGCTGTTAGCGCCTGCACTGGAACGATTAACTCTCTCAGTGACGTCTCCGCCGCGGTCAAATGCACCACCGTCAACATTAATGGCTTCACTGTTCCCGCTGGAGAGGGTCTAATTTTGTCCCTTGTAACTGGGACCACCGTTAACCTGAGTGGGTGCTTTTTGTCATTCATTTACAATCAAAGGAATGTTCACTTTTTTCGGTCAGATGGCAATATTGCATTCGGGAATAAAAGTTGGGCCGGGCCCTTGTTCACCATATGTAAGTGCGCATCATATTCCTGAAGACGGTATTGAGCTACTGCTTTAGCTGGGACCAATATTATCTGTACGCACTTGTTCTCACATCCCCACTAATTTACGCCACTGATGAAGTGTCGTAGTTAATGGAAACGGCAATTCGTTTGACGGCGGAGGACCATTTTACTGGGTCAGTATCACCGAATGTACCCCAGATATCCCAGATACTTATGCATGGCAACAAAGGACGGCCAAGGCTCCAACGGCGGCACCACCAAGCCACGCCCGATGATGAAGTTCGTCGAACAAAACAAACACCGTATGAATCAGTTCTGACCTGAAATTTATTGGTAGGATCAAGATTTCGGGCAAATTCGAGGTAATTAAGCTTTGATTATTCGGCACTTGGAGCTCATTCGTCAGTACTGACGGACGTGGATAGAACGTCAAAGTAGTGAACTCACCCGCGCAAACGTTCAGCGTTAGCAACCCCGCCGCTCTCACCATTTCCGGCATTACGATCGACAATTGTACGTTGGACTACTGATTTACAGCGTTTCAACGGTTATTTTAATTTGTGGTATAGCTCAAGGTGACTTGCCGAACTCCATGAGCGGCGGGCTTCCCGCTGGTACGTTCTCTTTATCTCAAAATGTGTCTCGGATCCATTTAAACTTCTTTATTCCAGGCCACAACACTGACGGCTTTGATGCGTCGACCACTGATTTGGTATGTTATCAGGGTATATGCAGGTGAAACGAGGTTTCTCACATAATTGTATTTTTAGACTATTTCCGGATGGCATGTCACAGTCCCTCATACTCAATCCTTAATCCTTTCTACTAACCGATATACCGTTTGCGCCTCAGTACGGTACACAACCAGGTCAGCTCACTGTCGGCCCGGTTCCTAGAACAATATTAACTCCTTCGGAAGGATGACTGTCTGGCCATTAACAAAGGCTCAAATATCGCCTTCACCGGGAACAGCTGTTTTGGTGGCCACGGCATCTCAATTGTATGCCGTTCTGACCGCAGTTTTCCGCTTGGATTCAATCTCATAGCTTTTCGCCAAATTCCTAGGGATCGATCGCAAGTGGCGTCACCGTCTCCAATATCACGATATCCAATAACAACATCGTTAACAAGTAATTGTTAAATCTTATTATTCACTATAGGCACATGCTCACAAAATCAGCGACCAAGCTATCCGCATCAAAATGGACGCAACGTCAACTGGAAGTAGTGTCTCAGGTATCACGTACTCTGTAAGTTTTCGCCGTCCGCGTCATATACATACTGACTCATCCACCTGCGCAGGGGAACAAGGGTTCTGGCCTCAATAAATTCGGCGTTTTGATTGATCAGAGCTACCCCGCGACCCTTGGTACGCCTGGAAACGGTGTCGAGCTCTCCGTAAATTTCCCTCTTTCGGTCGGCTTATAGCTACCCCCACTAACAATATTTCCGGATTCACAGGCCGTAAATTTCGTCAGTGGCAACGTCCTGAGCGTGAATAGTGGCGCTGATCGGGTCGCAGTGAATTGCGGCCCGAGCTCATGCTCTGGCACATGGAACTGGGCTGGTTTAACCGTCACGGGTGGAAAAGCCGGCCCCGTCAACTACAAAGGCATATCAGGCGGGTCTTTCTAGAGACACTCTACTCCATGTATTCCACAATAAAGCGCCAGAGAAGCTCATATGTCTCTGTTTGTACGAGAATCCGTAGTTCAAAGTGTTGTCTCTTTATCCACATCGAATGTTCAACCATTGATTAAAATACATCGTAAAAATTTCCGCGCCAGCTGTTTCTGATGTAATAATGACGTGGGACAGTCTGGTGGTGAAGACTCAGGAGTCTGCGTCTCGCATGACTAACCGTGACCGCATGCGCATAAAGTGCAGGAAAATGCAGTCTCATTTGTCTGGTAAGAAACCAAAATTATGGGGAGACATCAAGAGAAGAGGAATGATAGCGAATAAACAACCTTTTTACTGGATGTATCCGGAAATCCCATTATATGTCACCGGCCCAGGTATTCCACCTGTGACTTTCAAGCTCGACCAGTCCCAAGTACCCAGACACGCCCCTGCACCACAATTCACCGCTACTCTGTCCGCATCGTTATTGACATGAATGACGTTTGTCTTTCCCACAAAATTGACGTCCTGGAAAATGCTCATGAGTAATAAATATGTGTGCACGTAGGAGAACGGGCATACAGAGAGGAGCACTCCGGAACCTGGTGCTGCAAGTATACTAGGGTAACTCTAAAGCAATCGTTGAGTTCGTTCCGTACGGAACTATGGTGGGGATGGCGTACCTGATCAATTAGGACACCGAAATCTCTGCAACCGGACGCGGTATTTCCCTGTAACGAATATAAGTCAGTCTTTGATCTAAATTTAGTTTATCCGCATACAGAGTAGGTTATATTCGTCACTGTGCTATTAGTGGCATCAACTTTCATCTTGATGCGGAGAGCTTGGTCGCTAACATTGGATCAGAATAAAATGAGACAACTTAGGATGGTGGCGCACTTGTCCGTGATGACATTGTTTGATATCACAATATTAGATACAGAGACATTGGCAGATATGGATCCCTGTAAGTGCATTCAATGCTGCAAAGCAGATGTCTAAATAGATTGTACGCACGATCGATATCCCATGACCGCCTCGACATTGGTTATTGGTAAAGGTGATGTTCGAGCCTTTGTTGATCGCTAAGCAATCATCCTTGGAAAGTTTCCGAAATAAAGGAAAGACGGGAACATATCAATGCGTGCTCTTACCTGGTTTTTTACATTGCTGGACATGCGTGTTATATTTGGCAGATCCTGGGGGAAATTGCCATTACATACCAATCTTCAATGGCCTGTGGGAATAGAAATTAGGACATCGTAGCCTTGGCCAATGACAAGTTCACTGACCAAGTCCATTGTTGAACAATCGAAGCTGTGCAATCGTCAACATTTCTGTATCACTAGTATTTGTTTATCATACCCATCCGTGTTGTGGCCTGAAGAAGTGGGTCAGCATCGTCAGAGGAATATTATTAATTCGTACCGGCGGGAAGACCGTTGCTCTGCGCATTCGGCCTGTCACCTTGAGCTAACAACGGGTAAATGAAAGCTTTCAACAGAGGCATCAGGATTTACAGTTGTCGATATAAACTCCTGATATCGTGAGCGGACCAGGGTTGCCGACGCTAAAGGTTTGAGCGGGTGAGTTCACCACCTTGACGTTCTATTCCAAAAATATATCAGTGTCGAGACTGTTTCGAATACCCGGACGCACGGTGAACCGTCCAGAGATCTTGATTCTTGCATAAATAGGCGAAGATTGACATTTATTTACCATGAGTAAACCAGTGATCTTACTTCATCATCGGTCGTGGTTTTATGGTTCCACCGTTCGACCCAAGGCCATCCTGATGGCAGTATCAAAGAGTTCTGAGATGACAACTTGCAATCTTACCCAATAGAACGGACCACCGCCATTAAAAATGTGGCCATTTCCTTTGACTTTTGATAATTTAGAAATGAAGTCCGGTGATTTTAGATATCTGTAAACTTACAGATGATGTTTTTGCCCGCTACCCAAGGAAATTAGGCTTCGAATACACAAGCAGACATCGACGAAGGTACTCACAAATGGTAAACATCGGTCCCGCCCAGCTCAAATTACCAAAATGAATATCGCCCTCTGCATGCAAGATGTCAGTCATTGTAATCGGTGTTTAAAATTTTACTGACTTAAATTCACCGTCGCGCCTTGCGCAAGATTGATATTAAAGGGTTGCCCTGGTGGGACAGTAAAACCGTAGATATTGACAGTAGAACAATTTTGATTTGCAGCTACATCTGTTAGGGATCGAATTACGCCGACACAATCTGTCGCGCTAGCCACAGCGAGAAACCCAAGCAGTGAGGTGAACTTCAGTAACATAACGAGTGTCAAGGCAGGACGTCGGTGTCATTGCGCACATTGGAGGACTTATATGTTGGCTGCAAGTTGTTGTCGGTACGGTCCAATGTGATCCGGGCCGCCTAGAGACTTGAAAGGTACAATTCTCCGCCCAAGAAGAGTGGAAGGTTGCAGGGGTAGACAAGATGTCCCGTTGAGCCGCGTATAACGCGTCTATTCGACTTGGTCATTTTTCCTTCCCGTACGCCTGCGACAATAGTTCGCATATTATTGATTAATATACTTGCTGTGAACTGTTTTGACCATGAAGTTCGTGCAGAGATGGCCATGAAAAGAAAAACGAGGGCAGTGTGAATTTGAATTTCCCGGCAACTGCCGTAGTTGAACCTCCGAGTCAATGTTGTTGCATTCAGCAATATTAATGATGATCACTTACTATCATGACTTCCATCGCCGTAACAGGACGATACGCCTTTAACGTTTCAACCTGGGCGACTGCATGTCGTGACATGGTTCAAGCACGCACCGGAAGGAAGCTGTATAAGGGAATTATATGAAGCGGGTTATCCGGCCCGTCACGGCATCAGGACTCAAGAGAGTTATTATTTTCCACCAGTCCGACTGGTCGCGACTGACAGGAGAGTAAATTTTGTACTGTCATAGACATCAGGCGACCGGCAAGGCGAGTCCCCCCCGACGAACCGCTAAACTACCTACTTTGTTGTTCAATTAGTGCAAATCACTCACAATCAAAAGTTTCAAGTACTTCGGAAACATGTGAAATAACCAACCCAGTTTAAATGTTTTCAAGATCACCCCCTTGGCAATTCAACGCATAAAGACATCATGATACGCTCCAAAGCGTAGGTCCGGAAGTTATGTCCAGGAGCGATTCCATACTCCGAGTCGTACCTGACACCCATAACTTCACCATTCATTGAAGCCTTGAATAAGCTGTACAGCTGTGACTGGATCTTGATGTGCTTCTAGCCGTGATGCTCCTTACAAAGACGTGTGATTCATCAATACATTTGTTGGGACGCAGGATGAATTGATCATATGCGCGTGGGTTTGCGCAGGCGATGCCCGTCATCCAAGGCAATGGTGACAACTGGCTATCAACAGCTTGAAAACTGCACAGCTGTCCTTCCAAGCTCCGGTTTCATAATTCCACTCCAATTTTGCTGACGAGTAGCTTCGCTCCTTCCCAGCGAAGTTGCAATTTTTGGGCTCGGACGATGTCACCTCGTCTGATCGCCGTCGGAATTCCTTGCGGTACCTTCGAGCTTACACGTGTCTGTGTTACTCCCGCAAGGGCTTTGATTTGCCAGGAGTTCAGTTCGGCGAATACATCGGCTATCTATGACAAGTCACCGACGTTCCATCATTGACTTCAATTTGCCAGCTGACTCTCTGGACAGCAACTGTGTGTCACTCTCAAATCTGAATCATGGTGGGTATATTTTGATCAAATATGAAGGAACGATATAGAATAAGAGATACTGCTCGAAGTTACGGATGCTCAACAAACAGAGACGTCTCAGCTTCCGTACAGTGCATTTGTCTGCAGCATGATGTGATGACTTGACTAGTAAGAACCGCCAGAGACGCCTTTGTAATTCATGGGACCGGCTTGGCCACCTGTGACCTTTAAGCCTGACCAATTCCATGTGCCAGTGCATGAGCCAGAGCCGCAGTTCACTGCGACGCGATCTGCGCCGCTGTTCACGCTTAGAACATTGCCACTGACGAAATTGACGCCCTGAAAATTGTGAATTGTTGTTAGCGACGGCAACTGATATACCAAAGCTGAAAGGTCAAACATACGGAGAGTTTTACACCGTTTCCGGGTGTACCAAGAGTCGCAGGGTAGCTCTGGTCAATCAAAACGCCGAATTTTCTAAGACCAGAACCCGTGTTCCCCTTATGAATGTCAGATTGTACGACCATGGGGAGTGTGCGCGCGTTCCTTACAGTATATGTTATACCTGATACGGAACTTCCAGTAGCAGCGGCGTCCATTTTGATGCGAAGAGCTTGGTCACTGGATACAAATGAACATGTGGTATCATTGAATGACGTTGTTAGATGCTTACTTATTAATGACCTTGTTGTTGGATATGGTGATACTGGAGACGGTTACGCCGCTAGTGATGGAGCCCTAAGAAATTATACGGTTACTATGAAACTGGCGGGCAACGGAGAAAGTGCGGCTTAGGGGTGACGTACAATTGAAATGCCGTGACCGCCCGTGCAGCTGTTTCCGGTGAAGACGATGTTTGAGCCTTTGTTGATGGCCAGACAGTCATCCTTCCGAAGAAGTAAGCCAATTACATGAAATGAGATGACACTGAAGCTGACCTGGTTGTGTACCGTGCTGAAACGGGTAGAATGTCAGTAAACGGTGGAAATTTCGTATTTGGGAAGTGACATGCCATCCGGAAATAGTCTAAACAAGATGTGGTAAGAAAATCTCTCGTTTCAGACTATATGTCGAAATAACGCACCAAATCCGTAGTGGAAGCATCAAAAGCGTCCGTGTTGTGGCCTGTAATGGACTTTAAAGTCGAGTCAACATGGAGTTGAAAAATATTCGCACCAGCCGCGAGACCGCCGCTCTTGGAGTTCGGCTGGTCACCCAGGGCTATACCACCATTAGAAATATATGTTGGAGTACACTATATTTAACGCACAATTGTCGATCGTAATGCCAGAAATGGTGAGGGCGGCGGGGTTGCTAACGCTGAAGGTTTGCGCGGGGGAGTTCACTACTTTGACGTTCTATCCACGGCCGTAGTTGTTGATGAATGAGTTCCAAAAGTTAAATAACCATAGAGTTATTACCTTGAATTGACCAGAAATTTTAATCCTATTGAATGCTCAAGTCAGATATTTTTTGATAATGCGGAAATTGTTGGACGGACTTCATCATCGGCCGAGGCTTGGTGGTGCCTCCGTTCGAGCCTTGACCGTCCTAATGTTGCACGAATAAATATATGGAATTCTGAGACAAAATCGATAACACCGACCCAGTAAAATGGTCCTCCACCGTCGAATGTGTGACCGTTTCCATTAACTGGACACTCCATCAGGGGTCGAATTGATGGATTTTGAGAAGAGGTACGTACAGACAATATTGGTCCCAGCTAAACAGCCGCTCAGTATGGCTAGTTCAAGGTCAGAGAGCTCGATGAGCACTTACATACGGTGAATAAAGGACCAGCCCAGCTTTTATTCCCGAATGCGATGTTACCATCTGTGTGGCAAAAATGAGAACCATTCCATAAATTATATGGTCGGAACAAAATGCCTTACTCAAATTAACGGTAGCCCCGCTTACGAGGGAGAGAGATAATCCCTGCCCAGCGGGAACAGTAAAGCCATTAATGTTGACGGTGGTGCATTTTACTGCAGCGGCGACATCGCTGAGGGAATTGATCGTTCCAGTACACCCGCTAACGGCGGCGACGAGGGAAGATAAAGCTAGCACAGACAAGAGCATCGTGACGAGTTTTGTCGATGGTATAGAAGAGGTCTTCGACAGTGTCTACAGTCCACCATCTTCAAGCGTGCGTTTTATAATGAAGCTTGGATTCAAATTTAGAGTTAAAAATATACCACTGTACCTCCATTTTGCATCCCCATTACCGGACCGCCCATGTTCCGTTTGCAGGATTGTTGTACAAGGTGACCGTTGCGTATGTTGCATAGATTTACCGCGAAGTGGTGGATGTCGGGTGTGACATGTTGACGAAAATCCCCGCAGTCACACATCACGGGACTTCTGATTGGGTTAAATTTAGGTCATTTGCTTCCGACGATGTCCCCGAATGGTCGCAGGCGAGCTTAACGGACGTGGCTCTGGTCATGGAAGACGATGTCAATCAGATGTCGATCGCATTACGATATGCTTGCCATCTATCAACACCAATTGGCCATGAGTGGGTTCTTATGACTTTCTCAGTCTTTCGAGGCGAACTGGCAGTTGTGGTATTCCGAAGTTATCTGCATAGCTCGCCTTGTGACTTGACGAAAATTAGGGAAAGTCTCAGCTTGTGATGATCCGGCGTTAGCTCTTGGCGGCCCGGCCGGGTTTGGCCAGACCCTATCAAGTATATCAAGGCAATATTTCTGGTCGCCACGGGATGACTTCTAGCGATTCTACTGCATAGAAACGAGCACGCTTCGGCAATATGTTTGTTACACTTCACTTTCAAACGTCTTCTAGCGGGTGTGTCGAACCGGAAATCCATTGAATTTCATTGACGTGGTTCCGAGTCAGATCTCTCATATGTTTTCCCCTCTTTCCAGGGTGCCGTGGTTTATCCCACACCGCGACCGCACCGCAAGCATCCCACCTCCTACGGACCACCGAATGTCCAGCCGTGGAGATTTGTATCTCTCTCGGAGTCAATCGTAATTTTTCGAACCAGGATGTAACAATCACATCTTCCCTGAGCGCATATGCACACACCTTATAGATGCACACGGTATCGACAAAGCAACCGGTATTTTAATGTAAGGTGTGTTAAGATGGCACTCCCTTGCTACGTGGGGTGCATGAAGGGTTTCTCGCAACTAGTACAAGATAGCATGCTCACCGTCTGAAGCGCAGTAGATCTGAACTTTCATTGGCTCGCTCTTAGCCGATTGCTTTTCATGAAGGTTCAAGACCACAAGGTCACAAAGAATCACCAACACGTCCGTACCGCCACCTACGAAACACTCCACGAAACAGAAGTCCGAGAAGAGTGTCTGTGGGCATTTCTGCGGGATGTCAACTGATCGAAGCACGCAGTCAAGGTTTTGATTCTGGAGAGGGAGGGGGGGTCTGTAAGTGGCCTTTCCTGTAAGCTAATTCCGTGTACTATGAGCCAGCGGGGACCGTTGTTCATCTTGTTAACCCTTGCGACACGTGGGTGTACGAATGTGACCAAGTCTGACTTTACGACAGACCCCTGCTTCCGCCTTTCCCACTGCACTCCAATTTCAAATTCTGCAAAAAAATATCATTACAGCTGTAAGGTGCAAAAGGCAGTTCGCAGGTTCCTACAGTTTCAAGACAAAGGGAGACTTTTAAAATTAGTCCAACATCTTTAAACTGTAGCGCCGTGGCGCTGTTTTGTAAATCACGATTGAGCACGAAAATATGGATTCTCGTACTCGGCGATGTTACGGAATACAATTATATGTAAGACTCGTCATTTGCAAATCTTTTCGCATCCAAATTGGCGGGCCGGGTAGTAGTTTGATTGCTGAATGGTAGAAGAGATTTATGTTTCACGACTACAGATGTTCTTACAAACTGATATCTCAGCTTCCGTTCAATTTACTTTTTGGCCGAGATATGGGAGGATGGACTAATAGGAACCACCCGAGATACCCTTGTAGTTGACGGGACCGGCTTTTCCACCTGTCACTTTCAAACCTGACCAATTCCATGTGCCAGAGCATGAGCTGGAGCCGCAATTCACTGCGACACGATCCGCCCCGCTGTTGACGCTCAGGACATTACCACTGGCGAAATTGACGCCCTGATAACTTGTAAGTGGGAACGGAAACCAGCGCTCGACAAGAGGAACCACGTACTGAGAGCTTGACACCGTTTCCTGGCTTGCCAAGGGTATCCGGGTAGCTCTGGTCGATCAAGACGCCGAATTTTCTGAGGCCAGAACCTGTGTTACCCTGCACAGACAGATGAGCGTCAATATGTAGGCATGCGGGGAATGTCTTACGGTGTACGTGATGCCCGATACGGTACTTCCCGATGCAGCAGATTTCGTTTTGATGCGTAGACCTTGATCACTAGAGGTCGGCGTAAGCAGATTTATAAAGAACAAATAGGGCATTCGATGCTCACTTGTTGATGATTTTATTGTTCGATATCGTGATGCCCGAGACGGTCACGTCGCTGTCAATGGATCCCTAATAAATAACGGATGAAGATCAGTGGAAGGTCGAAAAACGGCGGAGGACATGACATACGACGGAGATGCCGTGACCACCAGTACAACTGTTTCCGGTGAAAACAATGTTCGAGCCATGGTTGATTGCCAGACAATCATCCTTTCCGACGATTAGGAATTACGCATTTAAAATCCGGCTGACAAACCAACTGACCTGGTTGTGTACCGTGCTGAGGTCGGGTACCATATCGGTAAGTTAACGGGGAATGAATAGGAGGGAAATCAACGTACCATCCGGAAATGGTCTGATTCAAACGATTGTAAGACAGTTCTCTTCATGGTAAAAATGTCCATATGACATACCAAGTCAGTAGTTGAAGCATCGAAAGCGTCGGTATTGTGGCCTTGATTGAAGTTAAAATTTGTTCGAAACAAGTATTAGAAAAAATACCCACCAGCCGGAAGACCTCCACTCCTGGAGTTTGGTTGATCTCCAAGAGCTATGAAACAAGTAATTAAAGACATAGTCCTAGAATGATTATATTTCAACATACAATTATCGATGGTGATGGCAGAGACTGTGAGGGCACCGGGGTTGCCGAAACTGAAAGTTTGTGCAGGGGAGTTCACCACTTTTACGTTCTATTCATAAATCGTTAAATACGATGAAATGGACTCTGAGAAAAATTCCGAATGGATATTACCTTGAATGTCCCAGAAATTTTAATCCTAGCAATAAATTTGAGCTGATTTCGCGTTGAGGTTATAGCATGGGTTAGACTAACTTCATCATTGGGTGTGGCTTTTGGATACCGCCGTTCGAGCCTTGGCCGTCCTAGTGATTACTGAATAAAAAGTGAGCGTCCCTTTTGTAAAACTCACCCAGTAATCTTCCCCTCGACCGTCAATCGTGTGACCATTGCCATTAACTATGAATTTGATCAGATGTCTTCGACGCCACTAAAACGCGCTCCATACATGCGACATTTTTTCCCGCTAAATGCCATTATTAAATATATCACTTGGCGAGCTGGGCGAGTACTTACAGATGACAAACATTGGTCCCGCCCAACTTTTATTGGCGAAAACAAGGTTACCATCTGACGAAGTATATGGATATTTCCTGAAAACGTAAGGAATACACTCACTCAGATTAACAGTCGCTCCAGTGGCCAGCGAGAGGGATAGGGCTTGCCCAGCGGGAACCGTAAAGCCGTTGATGTTGACGGTGGTGCATTTTACGGCGCTCGAGACGTCATTGAGAGAGTTAATAGTACCGGTACATGCGTTAACTGCGGCGACCAGAGCAGACAACCCGAGCAAATGAAAGTACATCGTGAGGGATATTGTTAGTGGCACCGAGGAGGTCTGTGATTATTGGACAGAGACCAAGGTCATTTGTCTTGCATTTTATACCGACGCCTCGATACAAAATGAAGCGCAAAATGCCTCCGACCGTGACCTGGAATTGCCTCTCCATATTTCACCCCACATTTAGCGGACCGCTCATGGGCCGCCTGTCGAATAATTGCACAGAGTAGGCGGCGTATACATTTGACGCGAATGAGGGGGCGACGACTGGGCGACGAAGGCGACGTCGTGTGACAGAGTGATCGACGTCCTGAAAATCCCCCAAGGTCACAGAAGCACCGTCAGTCACGAGGTCTCGGTGGCTGATTCGCCTAATTTTCCCCTGCTTCCAAAGGCTCCGAATGGTCTCAGGCGAGCTTATAGGGACTTGGCTTTCACCGGACTAAGCCGACCTCAATCAAATGTCAAAGTAAGCGTCGATCGCGTTTCGATAGTCAGGTATCAGGTCTCGGTTGCCCCACACTCGTTGTTTTGACCGGTCGAACTCACCATTCTCCTAAGTTGTTGGTGATAACCATTGCAAGTGACCTTCTGACTTTACGAGAAAAATTTGCCAAGCTGAAAGTCTTTCTTGTGATAATCCGACAGTTCATTTGTAGCGGCCCGCCGGATGAACATTCCAGGTACTGTCGCATAAAATTAGACCACATGTTGTAAACACAAAAGTCAACAAACAACTGACATCCATGGTCTCAACAGACACATAACCATCAGTATATGTGCGAATAGTATTGGAAGACCATATGGATGCGTCGCCGACGTGGCGAAAAATCAACCCACGTTTTGGCCCGTTTTGGCAATGCGCGGTTTCGTAGAGAAAGTCACCACCTACACACCACGGTTCTTGTCGACAAGAAGCGCCACATAGAATGCATATGTAAAATGTATTCAAACTCTGTTACTCGCCTGTGCCACACGGGTAACCATTGTATTTCATGAATCATATGTTTTTCCTCACTTATTAATAGTATTGCAACTCTTTTCAAGGAACGGTGCTATAGCGCTACTAATACGGGGTAATACGTTATCGAAGTTTTTGATACCTACCGAAACCGAAATGACCAGGGAACTCTCCACGACCGCAGTGTGTCCCATCGGAGGCAATGTTCTTGTCTTCCAACGAAACATTCTCAATGCAACGGACCAATACGCGCACACTACGGTACATCAAATAAGGCAAACGGCTTATCACTGTGACTTTACTATTCCTAAAAGAATCGACATCGGCCACATCCTTTCCGAGTTTCGATTAGCGAGGCTTCTGATATCATGATGCCTTATGAAATTGCCTTGCGACAACGTATCTTGAGACACCTGGTGTTTCTGCATACCGTATCTGGGAGATGGCCAATCCACGGAGTCCATTATGGCACTCGTGGCGATTCTCGTGTAGGATTCATGATCGCTAACCTGTCCTACCACAAACAGGTACAATCCCGAGGTGGTGGACCCTCTGATTCTCCGACGAATGTGCATGTCATCCGGCCCAGGGCTTTGCTTGAAGGTGTCTCTAACGTGACCGATTGTCGCTCAGGCCCGAACCCATGCGTCAAGCGCGGATTTTTGGCTGTGTATCCGAGTATCGTGTCGCCGAAGCTATCACCGATCAAGATACCGATCTCCTCATGCTTATGATCTGCATCAATATCGTGCACTCACGCCCGGGCCGCTAGGAAGTACCTCTCGTGCGTTCATTAGCGTTCAATTGAATGCTGGGAGACGTCATGCCGCCGTCGAAATTCCGATTCACAGACCAGATGCGTTCTGATGGTCTTGACAGCGAACGATGAGTGAAAGAAGCTGACACACGTGTGCTCGCGGACCAGCGTACAGTAGTTTGACTTGATATGCTGATAATTTGATTTTCTGCGTGAACCAATGCAAACCATTGGATGTCGAATAATTTGCATTTTGCTGTGTCGTTGTCAGTCTCACCAACTTGAATGGACGTCATCATCGTCATAACTAGCAATGTACCAACAGCTCCCCAGTATCCCCACGGGGGTGCGCAACTTTGCAACAGGCTATGAGTGTAAGTGCACTTGTTCACTGTGGACTTCAAATTTTACCTCCGTAAAAGTTGAGATAGTGCATACAGTGACGTCACTCCTGGTCGGTAATCCAAAACAGGCAATACATGGTCAGAATTTGTGGCGTCGCTTTTTGAACTTGCAGCCACAATGTCGACTGCAAAATTCATTCAATCCCGCGTCTTTGGTGGCCAGGACACTCCAACGGGTCGTCAGTCTCCCGCTTTACCATCAGAAAACGCGTCTTTGTCCATACAAATACCAAAACCTGAATCTTCAGTCAGGCCAAAACTTTCCAAACCAACCGCCGACCCGAACAACCAGAAAAACGAAACTACCAGGGATCCGAGCCTATACTGTGATCGCTTATCTGAGAAGCTTGGTACAAAGTATGATGGTGTTGAGCGTTATCGCCTCGATCAAGACGAACAGCATGAGCGCCACTGGAAACGCTGGGGACCCTACTTGAGCGAGCGACAGTGGGTTCGTAACATAAACCTGGCTGTATGACGTGGCGAGACACTAATCTATATGTAGGCAACAGTTAGGGAAGACTATTCAGCGAACGGCGACGCGTGGAGCCATTTCCCTCATTCACAAGCCAGGTCACGCGCATATCGATGGGGTGAAGATGGAATTGCTGGCATTTCCGACAATCATGGACGCCTCTGCTTTGCTCTCGCCTTCTGGAATGGCGAGGACCCTATTCTAAAGGAACGTCTCTTTGGCGTCACAGGCCACCAGGGCAATCACGGCGAAGACGTCAAAGAGTTGTATTACTATCTTGATTCCACCCCCACGCATTCATATATGAAATATCTGTACAAATATCCTCAACGCAGGTTTCCATATGAAGATCTCGTCAACGAGAATGTCAGTCGTGGCCGTGAGGTCAACGAACATGAAATCATTGATACTGGCATTTTCGACGATGACCGTTATTGGGACATCTTTGTAGAGGTTTGTCCTACATCACTGTTGTGAAACGAAGTGCTCATTGGATCCCACAAGTACGCGAAAGACGAAGATTCTCCGGAATCGGTGTATGTCCGCATTACTGCCTACAACCGTGGTCCGGATCCAGCGACATTACATATTCTCCCACATTTGTGGTTCTCCAACTACTGGTCTTGGCCGCTCCCTCGTCCCAAAAAGCCCACTCTTGTCGGCCAAAATAATAACGTGATCAAGGCGTCACATCCAACGCTCGGTAAAACTACATTGTATTGCCTACCATCTCCACCTCCAATTGGGCCAGAAGACGAGGAAGATGTAGATCCTAGCGAAGATGATCTTGTTTTCCCCGAACTTCTCTTCACCGAAAACGAGACCAACTTCCAAAGACTGTATGGCGGGCAGAACGAGAGCCACTATGCGAAGGACGCGTTTCATGACCATGTCATCCCGTCGCATCGTCCGAAGGTTGAGGGCGGCTTTTTCCAAGGAAAGATTCACGCCGCAACGTCATGTGTTGATTCGGGAAGCGACGACGAGGTCGAGCAGGGTCCACGAACGCCATATCCCGCGGAACCGACATTCGTCAATCCAGGCAAGACTGGCACAAAGGCTGCCGCTCACTACATCTTCGAGGACGTACCAGGCAATGGGGGTTGCGCAGTCGTTCGTTGCAAACTCACCCCAATTAAAGCCTCCCGCGATCCGTCCCTGGAAAATGAAATCCTCTTCGACGACACAATCGAGGAGCGGAGAGGGGAAGCGAACGAGTTCTATCACCGCCTTGCCGGTGGATCCATTAGTGACGACCTGAAGCAAATTATGAGACAAGCACTAGGAGGCATGCTCTGGTCGAAGCAATATTATCAATTCATTCAAAAAACCTGGATTGAAGGCGATGCGGCTCAGCCTCCCCCGCCACCTGGGCGAAAGTGGATTCGCAACCGCGTAAGTTCACATCGCCTGAAACGCACTCCTTCCACGTTTTTACGTTGCTCTTATCTTCAGGAATGGAAACACCTTCACATCGCCGACGTTCTCTCGATGCCTGATAAGTAAGTGTCCTTGATGAAACCAGTCGCTGTGTAGCACTCATTCGCACGACATAGATGGGAATATCCGTTCTTCGCCGCATGGGACTCAGCATTCCACTGTATCCCCCTAGCCATGGTAGACCCGGCTTTCGCGAAGAAACAACTCATGTTGTTGGTGAGGGAGTGGTACATGAAACCTGATGGCCAAATCCCTGCATACGAATGGAATTTCGGTGACGTCAATCCACCGGTACACGCTTGGTTCGTCAGTCTGACCGTCTAGTGATTGCCGTGCTGATAGTGTTTTTATCTACAGGGCTACATTCCGCGTGTTTAAGATTGAACGCAAAATGCACGGACGCGAGGATTTGAAATTTTTGGAGAGCGTGTTCCAGAAGTTGCTTTTGAATTTCACATGGTAGGGTCCTCGAGAGTGTGGTATTATCATTGGACTCACCTATATGCGCTCGTTTGCAGGTGGGTCAATCGGAAAGACGCTGGCGGCAACAATGTCTTCGAAGGCGGCTTCCTGGGTCTCGACAATATAGGCGCATTCAATCGGTCTGAACCACTCCCAACTGGTGGCTCACTCCGGCAAGCGGATGGAACGGCCTGGATGGCGTTCTACTGCTTAAACATGTCAGTTTGAAGGTTCCATTATTGTCATATGATGACCTTGACGCGTATATCAGGTTGAACATGGCTCTTGAGCTGGCAAAGCATAACGATGTTTACGAGGACATCGCATCGAAGTTTTTCGAGGTACATCTCTACCTGACATGATATTGAACCACGATTAATCATTACCGCCCTAGCACTTCATCTTCATAGCAGACGCCATGACTTTCAAAGGCGCAAACGACGAAGACCTCAGCCTCTGGAATGATGAAGATGGGTTATACTACGATGCCATCCAATTTGGACCTGGCCACTCGATGCAGTTACCCGTCCGGAGTCTCGTGGGATTGATCCCGCTGTATGCGACGTTGACGCTGGAGCCCTCAGTTATTGATCGGTTCCCCGGATTCAAAAAGAGGATGGAGTGGTTTATGGAGAATAGACCTGAGGTGTCGCAGAGGAATATGGCGAATATGAAAGGTATTTTTTGGTTCAGGATGAGGAAGGCGAGGACGTCACTTATAGGTTGGTGTATCAATTAGTTCCAGGAAAGGGACATCGCAGGCTTTTGGCGCTTGCGAGTAAGGAGCGGCTCAAGCGCATTCTGGAGAAGATGTTGGATGAGGACGAATTCTTGAGCGAATATGGCATTAGATCGTGAGTTTCCAACAGTTGCTTGCCACTAAATACTGTAATCTTATGACATCGCAGGCTGTCGAAATACCATAAAGAACATCCATGGGGTATGGATGTCAACGGCCAGCGATATGAAGTTGGTTACTGGCCTGGCGATTCCTTGTCTGGCATGTTTGGTGGTAATTCAAACTGGAGAAGTCCCATTTGGGTATGCATATATCAAGCTGCCGCGCTTACGTCCGATCGCTAATCTTTAATTATTCAACAGATTGCAGTCAATTTCCTCCTCATCGAGTCTTTGCAACGCTTCTACCAATATTATGGTGATGAATTGCAGGTGAGTAAGGTTTCGTGGCTCTATAGCTGGACTGACACGACGTCATCGCAGATTGAATGCCCAACAGGAAGTGGAGAGTTCATGAACCTAATCAGCGTCGCGGAGGAAATCCAGCACCGCATCATCCATATTTTCGGACGCGATATGGAAGGACGCCGAGCGACGAATGGGGGTAACGCCAAGCTAGATTTTGATCCGCAGTTCCGGGATTACGTGCAGTTCTTTGAGGTAAAACATCTTTTCTCTGTGCGAGGATCGACGCGCGCATCATTGACAAATGTTCGTCGGGACAGTACTTCCACGCGGATGATGGTCGTGGATTGGGAGCATCGCATCAAACCGGATGGTAGGAACTTGCACTCCCATCTTTTCCAAGCCGCCCTTAACTGATCGTTGCATCCAGGACGGGCCTCGTGGCGTTCCACATCATGCAAAGTGGCATAAGCTGTCGTCTCCCGAAGACTCCTCGCAGTACGTGTCCTACCTGGGTGTTTCCGTGTAATGCGCTTAAAGTTTTTTTTTTGTTTAGCGCCGAGGAGCCTTGCGCATCATTACTTTGATGTGAGTGGTTTCCCGTGTGGTGCGATAAGACCGCGAAACTGATGATACATTGATCAAAGGAAAACATAGACTCTCGCTCCGAAATTGCAGACGTCCATCCGCTGCACAGTGCATATAGTCTTGGAGAACTCAGCTCGCTTGGCGACATTTCACCCGATGCGCTCTGAGCGATTTTTCTTCCTTTTGCTAGCCAGTCCAACAAATCGCTTTCCCATTGCATGACTCATGATTGAAAGATGAAGGTGAAGACTCGCAGAAATTTTGCAGATGTAGTACTCGTACCATGTTACTCATAGAAGCACTCGCACACGTAAATGGCTAGAAATAGAAATAGCTGTGATCTTGCACCATTTTCTCGTTCGTTCATTCTTGGCCATGGATTCGAATATTGTGATCCATGCACCAGACTCAGATGGCCTTGACGCGTTCGATCTTGATGCTTTCACGGGGAAATGGTATGATATACTGCGACCTTGACGGACGACTCGTTGGCTAACCTATGTGCGTTTTGCAGGCACGTAACGCACTCAACGCTGCCTCTTTGGAAGGTACAGTATGCCTACAGCGACCCGTATCGTCCTCGAAGCTCAAGTTCACGTTAGAACAAGAAAAACGTCACCATAACCTACACACCCATCCCTCCCACCACTACCACTGGCAACCCAGGCCCTCCAACCGAACCGCGCAAATTCCACGACCTCGTCGAATACCTCCCAAAGAGCGCATCATCATCACCCGACACCAAGCCCACGCGCATCGAGGGGATCGACACCGTCCTCGGCCCCTCCGGCGCGCGCTTCAAGTGGCGCGGGAAGGGCTGGCTCGTCGTCGCGTCGTCGAAGTGGCAAGTCATCGCGCACGGCGACGGGTGGGCGGTCACGTACTTCGAGAAGACGCTGTTCACGCCTGCGGGGCTTGATATCTACTCAAGGGATGGGAGGGGGCTGGAGGATGCGTTTGTGGAGGAGTTGGTTGCGAAGGTGAGGGGTGTTGGAGGTGGGGTTGGGAGGTTGGCGGAGGCGTTTTTTAAGGTGGAGCTTGAGGAGGGTGGTGAGTAGCGTCGATGTTGATGTTGATCGACTGCCAGGTATGCTTCTAATTTTTTGCAATTTTTTTTGCCAAGGCTGACTGGTTGGGGTTAGAGGCGAGAGAACTGATTCGAAAATTTCCAATACCCCAGCATTCGAGAATTACCGCCGCACAAAAACATAGCAGACAATTCACTTACACACGATCCTACGTCTACATTCACAATTCTACTCGAAAGTTTTCAAAGTTCCATAATTTTCGCATTACATGAAAACATAACGGACACAACATCCCCACTCCTGATAATTACAACAATTTGCATTCGGATTCACAATACATATTACGACCATAATCTACACGTTGTCATGTAATTACTCTTATAACAAATAAATCCAAACTACGAACTTATACCCCCCTCACCTCCCAGTCGCCTCCTTCCACAGCGGCGTCAACGCCTGCGCAACCGTATTCGCCGCCCCCTCCAAACACTCCCTCTCCTCCTCATCCTCAACACCAACAAGCACGTTCCGCCCCCTCCACCGATCCGGGTGAAACCTTTTATGGCTCTCCCCAACCACCCTCCTATACCGCTCCTCCCCACCCGCCCTTCCATGTTCCCTTCTTAAACACTCGCGGATGCGCGCGAAGAAATCCTCGACGCGCGTCCAGGTGATGTCCTCGACGCGTAGCTGGCCAGGCGGTGAGAAGACGGGCCACGGGATCAGCTCGAAGGTGAGCGGGTCCCCGGCGGCGAAGGAGGAGGTGTCGAAGCGCGCACTGAGGATATGGTACCGCTCGAGGGCGCGCGTGGGCGTCCATCGGCCGGAGGTAGAGGCGTTTTGCTCCTCGGCGCGCAGCTCGGCGCGCAGGCGCGCGCGCTTTTGCGCGTGCGATGGGCCCGTGGACGGGTGCTCCTGCGTCTTCTGATGTTGCTGTTGCTGATGTTGGGTATGCTTGGAACTCGACGATGCAGAGGCATGGTGAGCGGCCGTCGTTTCCGTTTTGCGTCGCGCGTTAGCTTTCGCCTCCGCCTCTTCCTGCGCGCGCCGCCGACGCGCGTGTTCCTCCCACAACGGCCGATCCTTCTCCAGCTCCGCGATCTTGCGGCGGGACTCCTCGATCGCGGCTCTGTGCTTTGCCTCCTCGTCTTCCTCGTCTTTTCCCCGATCCTCCGCGTCGTTTTCGTTCGTTCCATTCAAATTCGTGTTTTCCTCCCGTTGTCCATCACGGTCGAAGTCCCCAGCCCCCGGGGGAGGCTGCCCATACGCGAATTCGTTGGTGGTGGTTGTGGACCCCAACGGGACGTCGCGCAGCACCTCATCCATTAACACCCCCCTCCTCACCTCCGCACGCTCCCTCCACCTTCTATCCATCTCCTCCTTCCGCTTCCTCTCCCTCTCCTTCCGCTTCTGCTCCATCGCGCGGTGCACGGCGCCAGGCGAGAGCATGCGTGTCCTTTTTGCTGCTGTCGCCGTCGTGACTTCTGTGTCGGAAAGGTCTTCGGAGTCGGGAGGGTGGGAGGAGGAGCGGTCTGTTGATGATGGCGTTTGGGCTGGTTAAATAAATGAACAAATAAGTTTTAGGACTAGGATTAGGATGGAGGGAAGGGAGGGAAGGGAGAGACGGACCTTTACGCTTCGCGGTGTTGAGAGGCGCGGGTGTGGAGAATATCGGAGGGTCGTTGAATGCACTAGGTAGTCCATCGAGCTCGTCGAGCTCATCGGCGGCTGACTTCGCGTGGCCCGCGGCTGCACGTCTCTGCCTCCACCGTTCCGTCCACTCCTTCCGTAACCGCCTCGCCTCCTCCTTATTCGCGCGCACCTTCCGCAGCCTCTCGCTCTTCAGGTACAATTTCCCATTCCCATTCATGTTCATATTCCCGAAGGCAAACCCATTCCCGTTGACAGATCCGCCGCGGTGGGCACCGCCGTCAACGACCATCTTCTCGACCTCGTCGTCGTCATCATACGTATCAGACGGAGAGGACCACCCGTCGCTCAGGTCGACGGTCTTGAATTTCTTCTGCACGCCTGTCGTTGGTGTGTCGCGGTCGTCTATGGAGTGCGGGCGGAGAGAGGGGCTCGTGGATAGGCGTCGTTTGCCTTTGGGCGCGTGTGGTTGTGGGGGTTTCAGGGTCTCTTGCGTTGTTGTTGAGGATGTTGAAGATGAGGCGGCGGGGGTGATGCGTGTTAGGAGAGGTGCTGGACGGACGAGACAGTCGTAGGCACCGTCGAGCTTGTATATATCCCATTCGTCGCGTGTCATCTCGACATTTTCTCTACACCAACATTTCATTACAACTAATCTTTGGCATTTAACACGACAACACTCACCCACAAAAATCGACGACGCGCGGCCAGGCGCCTTCATCGTCTACACCAGGTGCGCGTCGCGCGTCCGGCACGAAGCGCCACGTAAATCTCCCGTCCTCGCTAACCTCAACCGCCACCCGCCCCCGTGCACACCGGCACCGGCCTCCACCCTCATCATCACAGTCGTTGCCATCGGGATGCGGGTCAGCGAGTTTGACGGTACCTCGCGTCAGCTCCATTGTGTTTCTGAAAAAGAGCGTGTTGTGTGGCTGTGTGCACTGTGCTCGCTTTGCTGTTTATGCCAAGATTTGATGGTGGGCGCTCGATGTCGGCTGGGCTGGTCGCAAATGACAACGAACCGACAATGCGCTTGGTATCCACTCCCATCGTTGTCCCATCCTGCCCGGCGCCCCCGACGTAAAGGCTACAGCTCTCTGTCGTCTGCTCTGACCTTCACCCTTCACCCTTTGATACCCCCCAAGCTCTTCGCTCTGGCTTTTCCAACTTCAATACCATGCGGGCGTGGTCCATTATAACCACTTTCATTTTCTATACCCTCATCATTCCACTCGTTTATGCTATCCCACGGAATAAAACAATTGATGATGTCTTTGGGGACGACACCACCGCCGCATTGCCTACGTATTCGCCTGGGACGGCCTGGCATAGAGGGGACCAGTGTGACGGGTGTTTGGTGCAGCCCGATACGACGCAGGCGTTTGACGGGACGTGGCATGACGCGACGCACAGCGCGGCGGATACGCAGCCTGTTTTTATGGAACTTTCGTTCAATGGTACGTTCTCGACGCGTTCATTCGTCCCTTATTCTGAAGTGTGGTGTCTTCTAAATAATTAGGATCCGCGATATACGTCTACGGCATCCTCGCGAACCAAGTTCCCTTTGCGACAACTGCGACCAACCTGACGTTCACACTGGACGGCGCGGTGGTAGGGACGTTCGTGCACGTACCGGACAGTTCATCCGATTTCATCTACAACGTCCCATTTTACACCAACCCGTCGCTCCCGATGGGACAGCACACGCTGCATATTGAATCTAATGCGGTCACGCAGAGCGCGCTCATACTTTTTGATTACGCCATTTACACGTATGTGTTACTGCGTTATCCGCACTCAGCATCCGTAGCATATCTGACGACCATGAATATAGTATCGACGACGGCGCCGTCTCCCCTGCCCCATCTCCCGTTCCCTCTCCCTCTCCACCCACTTCCTCTCCCTCCTCCACTTCCTCCCCCGACACCCTCCCCCAATCCACCGATCCCAAACCAAACATCCCAGCCATAGCGATCGGCGCCTCCATCGGCGGCATCTGCACGCTCTCCCTCCTCCTCTTCTTCCTCTACCTCAAGGCCTTCCGGCCGTACAGGCACAGGTACAAGTACAGACGGCGCGGGACGGCGGAACCGATTCGCCGCGCGTCGAGGAGGGAGATTGATACGGATGAGTTTACGTTTGCGAAGCCGCCGCTGGAGGTGGAGCTGGATGTGGAGGGGCAGGGGCAGGGGCAGGTGGGGATGACAAGGGGGGAGAAGGGGTATTTTGGTGATTTTGGTGGGAGGACGCCGTTCGTCCCTACCACACCAACCAAGAGCGAAGGGCATGGGCATGGGCACGGGCATACGCATACACGCAGCCTAAGCAACGGCATCAGCCTCGCAGACCCGCTCCTCTCCGCCTCGCACTCGTACTCAAGCCACTACGTATCACTCGGCGGACACCAGCGCGTGCCGTCAGACACCAACACCAACACCAACACTATAACGCGCACTTCGCACACGGGTGGCTTCTCGCCACCTCTCCCCCCGTTACCTGCTACGCCGGGGTGGAGCAGTCAACGACCGCTCCCGTCCCCTCGACTAGGCGGTGGTGGTGGTGGTAGTGATGGCGGGAGCAAGAATATGCTACGCGCCGTGAACGCCGTGAGCACGGATTACTCCGCCGTCTCCATTGCCCTTCCCCCTTCCCCATTCCATCCCCACTCCCACCCCCACTCCCCCTCCCCTTCCCACCCCCAGTACCACCCGCAGCCACAACCGCGGCCCCGGCCACGTCGACGGCCGAGCGAGGAGGACCTAAGAGAGCAGGTGCGCTCGTTGGCCGTTGAGCTGGAGCGCTTGCGCGCTTCTGGGTTGGGTCTTGGGGGGTTGGAGCCTCCGCCTTCGTACCCCGGGCCTGGACAGCCTCAGAGTCATACTGCGAGCTAGCATTTTTTTCGGTTGGACTTTTGTGGACGTTTTTGCATTCATCACATTCCTTTTTTCTTTCGTTTCCGACACTTCGGAGGAGCAGCACAATATTTATGTATTTTTTACATATCTTTCTGACACTTATCATGATGTTTCGTGTACCGCATGCACTAAGTTAGTACTGTAACAGTTGTCGTCTCGTTCAGCCAATCAACTACCTTACACTGCAGATCACTGGTCGCGTCTGGATACTCTGAGGCCAAGAGAAAGAGAAAGTTAACGCGAAATTTTAATATTATGGAGGTCTGACCAGAGAGCGCGATGCATTGGCATACTCGCATACTCGCAACCTCGCACCCACTTTGTCGTTCGATTGTCTGTACGATGTGGAGAAAATAATGAGGGATCTTCCATTATTTTACCTATTATTTTATATTGAATTTATCGATGTAAGATGTTGGATTTCAGTCTCAGTCGGTACATGGGAACTGTTTACGTCATCAGTAGTTTATAAGTCCGATGTCTTACGACTTGTATTCCTTACGCGTTTACAGAGCTCAGCTAAACGCGAATACTGGGTGACTTCCCGCAGGAATCTGGTGAGTTTCAGATTTGCAGATTAAACCCCGGGGGGTGCCAGCAGGGACGATCTACTACGTGTTCCAAACCGTAGAGATACCAGAAAGGTTGGAAATATCATGCAATATTTGTGTCGGCAATCAAGTTCAACCAGGCACCGGGTGGTTCGACTGTGCGGAGTGCGAAAATAAAAGTACTCATCGTCGTTTTGAACTGGAAGAGGGGGTCCCCCCCTCTTCCAGACTCAGAATCTGAAAGCTCGTCTTGCGTGTGAATTGGGACCCCGTAAGGCCGGACATCACCGCCCGGCCTCGTGTATCACAGTTTATTGCGAAATCTGGTCTGAAAAGCATTCCAAATTGCTACGGGAAGTCATCCACTGGATGACTTTCCGTAGGAATCTAGAACGGTTTCTAAACCAGATTCTGTAATAAATCTGCCGGTTAAGGCTTACCCGGTGCTCCGGGGTCCTGGTTTGTCAGTATTCTCACGAAATGCTGCGTTTCTAAATCCAAAATCTGGAGGAGGGGTCGGACCCCCTCTTCCAGACTAAATCCCGCAGTGTAGATTAGTTTTCATGCTCCGACGCGTTTCACGGCCCATGTGCCTGGCAGAGACCTGATTGCCGACACTCCGCAATATTTGTTCGTGACACAATTCTTTTGGTTGAACTTCGCTACGGTTTGTCACCGCGAGTATAATATTTACCTGGAACCCCTTCAGGGTCAAATCTGAAATCTACACTGACTCCAAATCCTGCGGAAAGTCATCCACTATTGTTTACTCTTACTTCGTGGTCCCGAACGAATTCTAACATAAGAGGTTGCCAGAAAGTACTTCACAGTACTTCGGAATTCACAGTGGAGACTTTGATAGCCGAACTCCGAGTCTAATGCCGCTCCGGCACTGGCCTCGCAGCTGGCGCGCCCCCGCCTTCCCCTCTCACAAAGTCGAAGTCTCAGAAGAAAAGCCGCAAAAGGGCCAAGAAGCGTGGTGATGGCCACGTCGACTCGCCCGTGCTGCCTGAGGCGGCTGCTCCTGGAAGGAGGAATGCAATGGTAGCCTGAGCCACCGCGGTGCAGCGGCTGCGACGATGACTCCTGCATCTCCTGCTGCTGGGGTGGGGAGGAGGTGGATACGCATACCTCTTCTACCAAACCCATTCCGATGAAGCGCATACGAGTCTTCACATAGAAAATCGTATGTTACACTTCTTTCCTTCGCTCATCCAACCATCCAACCATCCAACCACCTATCGACTCGCACATGCGACGAGCATTTTTTGAATTTCGTACAAATATTCCTTGAGTTGGATTTTAGCTGATTCATTTGTTAGAGGCACGCAGGCCAGCTGCAGGGTTGTACAGGGCTGTGGAGACCCTACCAGTACCCGTTCGAGTCGCAAATGACAACGAGAACAGTGGCCGCGGCTTGCTGTGCTACCCCACTCCCCATCGTCCCCACTGGCAGCGCGGCCGACGCAAAGGCTCTGTGTCGTGTGCTCTGACTTCAAGGTTGACACCCGAAAGCTCTGGCTCCAACGTCAATATCATGCGCGCAAGCCTGAGGTCCATTATTATGACCACTTTCATTGCATATGCCTTTATCCTTCCACTCGTTTCTGCTATCGCACGCAACCACACTATCGATGATGTCTTTGGCGACGACAACTCCGGCGCCTTGCCTACGTACTCGCCTGGGACAGCCTGGCATAGAGGGGACCAATGTACTGCGTGTTTGGTGAAACCCGACGCATCGCAGGCGTTTAACGGTACTTGGCACGATGCGACGCACAACGTTGCAGATACGCAACCCGTTTTTATGGACATTTCATACAACGGTAAGTTGCGTTTCTCGACGCGCTCCAATATTTTTTTGCCTTTCTTTTCGACTTATGTATGTTATGATGTTAGGATCCGCGATATACGTCTACGGCATCCTTGCGAACCACATTCCGTCAACGACAACTGCGACAAACCTGACTTTCACACTGGACGGTGCGGTAGTGGGGACATTCGTGCATGTACCTGATAATTCATCGAACTTCGTCTACAACGTGCCGTTTTACGCCAATTCGTCCGTCCCGCTGGGAGAGCACACCCTCCATATTGAGTCCAATGCGGTCACGCAGAGCGCGCTCGTCCTTTTTGATTATGCCGTTTACACGTATGTTTTGTTTGCTCTTGGTTCGCTCATAGCATATCTGACTATCATAATTAATTTAGTATCGACGACGACACCACGTCCACGTCGTCCAGCGCCACCTCCTCCCCGTCCACCACCTCCACCACACCCACCGTCTCCTCCACCTCCAAACCCACCGGCTCCTCCACCTCTACACCGACCATCTCCCCCACACCCTCCCACACACCGTCTCCCCTCCCTTCAAAATCAAACAACGCAGCCATAGCAATCGGCGCGACATTCGGCACCATCGTCCTCCTCGCCCTCCTCCTTGCATTCCTCTACCTCAAATTTGCGCGTCGGTACATGTACAGACGCAGGGGGCGGCAGACGCCATCCGGCGCTCCTCACGCCGCGAAATCGATGCGGACGAATTTACGTTTGTTAGTGTTGCTGAGCTACTGCCACCAGTCCCACCGCCCGTGCCGTTCATCTTGGAAGGTTATGAAGGAGCCGTCGGTGCGAGTGGGGGAGATGGGTCGGGAAGCATGTTGATACCCGCAACACCAACGAAGAGCGTGTGCGAATGGAATGGGCATCATATGGGGAGCCTGAGCAACGGCGTCGGCCTCAACCATCATGACAATAGTGCAGACCCTCTTCTCCCCCTCTCTACCTCCACCTCTTCGTCAAACCACTCCCTATCACTGGCAGGACACCAGAGCATGCCGTCGGATACGACGAATAGCATGTCACTGCCTCACCACGACGGTGGTTTTTCACCGCCTCTCCAGCCGTTGCCACCTACACCCGGATGGAATAGTGATCGCCAGCAGCGCCCACTCCCTTCCCCTCGGATAGGTGGTGGTGACGGCAAGACCCCCCACGCGCTGTCGTTACGCGCCGTGAACGCCGTGAGCACGGATTACTCCACCGTGTCGACATCCATGCCCCAGCCCCAGCCCCCAACCCTGTCCCCGTCCCGGGCCCAGTCCCAGGCCCAGCCCAGCCCGCGCCGCCGACCAAGTGACGAGGACCTGATGGAGCAAGTGAGGTCGTTGGCTGTTGAGCTGGAGTGGTTGCGTGCTTCGGGCGTTTTGGAGCCTCCGCCTTCGTATCCTGGACAGCCTCAGAGTCATACTGCAAGCTAGCATTCCTCACCAGTACTGGAACTCGCACTCGCACTGGACTTTTTTTTTTCGTTCATCACCTTCGTTTCCGAAATCAGTTTGGAACAGTGTGTATGATGTACAAAATTGTATTTATGAATCTTGGCCCTGTATTTTAGAGAATTTTCTATCTGTCGTTTTATATCGTGTACTATAGCAGTCGGACATTTCGTGACAATTCAGGCATCGCAAACTGACCGTCGTTCCTCCTACCAAGCACCTGCAAGTTCGAAAAGAAAATTGAGGTTTTTTAGATGCCAGTGAAGGTTACGACACCCGCAATCACGGCTCTGGACAGTATTCGTTCGTCCGTTCGTACGAGGTGCAGCCAAAAAAAAATTGGGGACTTACAGTATATATTTTACGTATTTCCTGTCATTTTTCATTGTGCAAGCAGTTGCACTTCGGGAAATTAGGATTATTATCACGTTTCGGCATCGGACTTTGACCACGCGAATAGCCGAACTCTAATTTTTTCCGTCCAACCAAGCCACACCGCCCTTGCACTTCCAATCCAACTACACAGCAGCACAACTCACCTCCCACTAAACATCAAACTAAGAGAAAAAGAAAGAAAAACTAACAAGACAAAAAAGATATTAAAAAGTATGCCAGAGACAGTGGTATCACCGACAGCTACCGCTACCGCTCCAGCACTGGCATCAGCTACCTCGCAGCGCATCGTCCCTGGCGCGCCGCCTCCTTCCCCGCTGACGAAGTCGCAGAAGAAAAAACGCAAGGGGGCGAAGAAACCTGGAGATGGCCACGTCGACTCGCCAGTGTCGCCTGAAGGGGCTGCTCCTGCAACGGTGCAGACGCCGGTGACCGAAGGTGGAGTGAAGGAGGAAAGTAATGGTAGCCACCACGGAGCGGCGGCGGCGACGGCAACGACGCCTACTGCTGCTGCTGCTACTGGGGGAGAGGCGGATGTACATGCCTCGTCTCCGCATACCAAACCCAGTCCGATGGTCGATCTGCTCAATAAACGCATACGCGTCTTTACCAAGAAAATCGTACGTTAATCCCCCTTCCGTCCGTCCGTCCATCATCCATCCATCCATCTATCCTCTTGCACATGACCGATATGTTTTTGCTTTTCGTAAAAATATTCGTTTTAGCTAAGGATTCCTTTTTTAGGCGCGCATAGGGACGTACTCGTCACGACCACATTCCGAGCTCAACGAGGACCAGATGAAGACCCTCAAGACTCTGCCTGCACTCGAGGCCGTTCATAAGGAGCTCGAAGAAACTAGGAAGGCTATTGAAGTTTGTTTTATTTAATTTTCATTTTGTGTTATTCTTGGGCTCATACTTATGTATGTTACGTTTTACAGGTGTACGAAGCTGAGCAGGCGAAGGAGGCGGCGCAACAACGCGCCGATGCGGAGGCCGCTGAAAGGCAACGTGTCGCAGAGACACTCGCTGCCGCGCAGGTTAGTATCGTACACCACATCGCTACCAAAGGCACGGAACTAACGCCTCGTCCTTCCAAACAATCCCCCCTCGCAAAATAAATCAACTTGAAATGTCGGCAGAAAGCACACGCGTTGCGCGCGACGCACGTCTTGAACTTCATCCGCCTGCATGCACTCGTCGTGGCCGGTGATCCTTCGACTCAGAGACTGGACCTCACGGAAGAGGAGCTCGGCGCGGTGTTCACCGCTGCTGGTATATTGCATGGCCCGGAGAGCGAAGCGAAGCAGGAAGTCGTCCATGGCTTTTTGGTCGGCGAAGGAGAGATGGACGGTATTTCATGTTCGTACAATTTTCCTTTTCCGTTCTTCGAAATCCCCCCGCTTCAAAACATTTTTTTTTACCGTTTGTCTTTACTATTTCGGTTGCAATGTGCTGAACGTGGATGTATGCAGATGTGCGCCTTTTGGAAATTACGGAAAATCACGTAAACCCGCCTCCAGTCGAGCCCACCGAGCCCGAAGCGGAAGCAGAATCAGCAGAAGTCGATATCCCTCATCAAGATACCGACGTTGAGGAACCTCCTGCCTCGTCCACCGAGGACGGACAGCAAGTCGGCGAGGATCACGGGAATGTTAGCGTGTCGGCATCTGCGACGAGTGCTGCTGGACTGGCGGCAAGCACGAGCTTCCATTTTATGCAGGAGAGCGAGCTGGAGAATGACGCTGCGAATTTCGAGAATGGCGCGGAGTGGGTTGAGAAGGAGGATGCGCAGTCGCCTGTTGTGACTCGGGAGGTTGAGCACCATGCAGTGGCGGAGGAGACACCGGTCGTTGATACAGTCGCTCCTGTTTGTCTCTTTCTCTTCATGATGTTTTAGATTCGGCTGATCAAATTGGCCTTACCCAGGAAACGAAATCTGGAGCTATTGACTGGGCGGACGACCACGGTGACTTGCCGCCTATCGACAGCGTGCACGCCTCCTTCGGGACGTCTGGCACAGTAACGCCTGCTACACCAGCGAGCGGCGAAGCGGCTGCTCCTACAGCTTCTGGGGACGACGCTGCAGCGGACAACTCCGGCTGGGGTATCGCAGACTCAGCAGGCGACCAACCGCATGTTAATGGCGCGCAGCCGACTACGGACGAAGATGGGTTCACACAGGCGCGTGGTGGACGTGGGCGTGCTCGTGGAAGAGGATTCCGAGGCGGGGACCGCGGAGCGTACCGTGGTGGTGATCGGGGCGGGTTCCGTGGTGGTGAGCGAGGAGGACGTGGCGACCGGGGCAATTTCCGTGGTGGCGACCGTGGCGGTAAGTCTTTATTTATTTTCATTGAGTGATACGGTGTAATTAACTCTTAAATTATCTTAGGATTCCGTGGTGGCAGACAGTTCTCAAATGGCGGCGGCGCTGGTGGCGACGGGGGAAGCTGGCGAGGTGCGCAAGAGGGTGAATTCCGTGGACGAGGTCGCGGCCGCGGCAGAGGTGGTGATCGCGGAGGTGAGTTCAGGCAAACACCGGCCACGCCTTAATGGAGTGGTAGCGTTGATCACTGGCTAACGAACGTCTTGATGCCAGGACCGCGTGGTGGCGGAGGTGCTAACCGGGGAGCTACCCCGAACGAAGAGTGAGCGAGGAAATAATCGCTCGTGGCGTTGACCGTGACGCACTTGTATAATTCAATCCCAAAAAATTGGCCGGTTGGGTGTCTGGCAGTGGTAGCGCTGCGCGCGACACCCAGAATCTATTTGTGTGCCATACCATCAATCCTGCTCGTAAAACCCTATAACGTTCGAGTACGCTGTTAATATCTTGTGGACCCACAATTGAATGTTTGCTCACTATTCTTGAACGGGTAATGGCCCTAGATCGAACCATCACTGAGTGTGGCGTAACCAGAAACCGCAGGGGGGGGTCATTACAGCCGAGCGATGGTAGTGATGTCTCTTTGATCAACTCCGGCGAATGCCCCATCTTATGATTGGACCACCGCTCATCACTGGCAGTTTTCGCCGACTTGATGGTATTTTTACCTTACGGCTGTAAAGCCACATTAATACTGTACAGCCAGTTTTCTCTGTCGAGGTGCGATCGCTCGGTGTTTCCGGTTTCTTGTATACCCCTTCTTTCTTCCTCCGGCGGGTCCGACATAGACAAGAGCTTTGCATTACCCCATACCCTCCATTTCACGACTGACGACTCGAACCGGAAACCCACTATGCCAAAATTTAATACGACTGTAGACAACGTTAGTCCACTCATTACCTACAGCCCACCTGAGGACTGGTACGAGGGAACGAGAGCGGATCCCGACTTCTCTAGGTACGTGAAGCGTCAATGATTTATGAGTTATCCGTATGAATAAACATTTTCATTAGATATTCGAACGGTGGGACGTTCACACTTACCACGTCGTTTAATGCCTCGGCGACGTTTACTTTCAACGGAACTGGTATATGGATATACGGCGCAAAGCGAATCAACCATGGTCCATACAGCGTCGTGCTCGACAATGGGCCGCCTGTGCAAGGGAATGGATTCTCTAGTAGTGGTGAGAGACTCAACCAAGTATAGTAATACACAAGTTGATTCAAGGCCATCCACCATTGACGCCAGCTGTTTTCCAAACTCCACTGTTCAGTGCGATGGGTTTGCAATCCGGTTCACACATTGTAACCTTGTCGAACGCCGTCACCGATTCAAATGCCCCCTTCCTCGACGTTGACTTCGTGAGTCATTTTGACTCCGCATTATGGATTCCAGCGATTTATACCCGCACCTATAAGATCGTATGGGAAACTGACATTGGCACCGGCAACCAAACCATCAGCCAACAGTCATTTGAAGATAACCAGCCACTGTTCAATTATCAGCCTAATCCATCGGCGTGGCAAACAAACCCTCCTAGTGTCCAACATTTTAGTGGGCAGAATGGCCAGTGAGTCGCTTTACATCAACATCCTCAACTGCTCACCTTATGAGCGCTGAATAGTGTTACCGCAAATGCTAGCGCATCCGTAAACTGCACTTTTCAAGTAGGTCCATAGCAGTCCGTCATCATGCTTCTCTGATCTCTGTTCACAGGGTAAGCACATATACACCGTTGCAGGCCAAGTTCTAAACACTCGATGGTATCGCAGGTGATGCCATCGCGATATATGGCGCTGTGGGTCCCACCAATGGTTTCTACGATATCGTGCTCGACAACGGCCACAAAGTGACTTTCAACGCGACTAAACAGAATGTTTCAACAGAACAGCTCTTATATTTTGCCAGTGGTGTCGGGGGTGGAATTCATTCAGTCCGTATGAGCCCTTCGTTTGAGAATCAAACCCTGGCAATAGACTACGCAGTCATTTACACATCTTTATCAACGCCGCTACCCAGGTACGTGTCTCCACCCTAGCCACCCTGTAACAACAGTAACATCAAATAGCAGTAACACCAACAGCGGTGGCGATACCATTACCTCCAAGACGACCCATAAAAGTTCAACAGTCCTAATCGCCAGCGTAGTTTCGGTAATCGGCGTACTGGTTATCCTCATTATTGCAATCCTATTTCTTCTCCGTCGGCGCAGGCGCCGAAGTCAACCGGAGAAGCAACATTTTGACAGTGCCGCGAATGAGGATTCCCCCACGCCGTCATTGAATGCCCATGGCGACAACCACCACGTTAATCCCTCAACAATGTCCGACCTATTCCATCCACTCCAGTTCTCCAAGGCAATGGCGAAAGCAAAGATGACGAATAGGGATCGCAGAGGATCATCCGCGTCCTTCTCCATCGCTCCTTCATCATCTGTAGTATTGACTTCATTAGTAAGCGGGCCGCAACTGAACAACTCTGATGTATGTGTTCACTCAGACTCGCATAAGAACAATATATTGATTCTTTTTCTGGCAGGCTTCGCGTGCTTCTAGAACCAGCCAACCTTATAGGCCGTTGCCGGCTCGCCCGCAGTCATAGAGAATCATTCCAAAGCCGTCGATTAAGATGTGTATTTCTGCTTGACAGTGTATTTATTCAAGATTTTTGTAGCTGTAGATTTCGCTGTTATTATTAGTACATGTAGTCAATTCATTATATTCGAATACTGAGAGTGGAGAAAGAAACTAGGCGTCCAGTTTAGATATAGCGACGGACACCTGCAACGAGAAGTCGGTGGTCGCTGCACGTGTGATTTCGTGGTTGATTTTGTATGCATTGTCAAACCAAGGAGCTTCGAAAACGTCAACTGAGTTACCACCAGTGCCCAATGGAATTGTATGCATAAATCTTCAAGCCTTCCTGTGCGCACTGCTTAACTCCGGCGTTACAGTAGACAGCAGCTAGCTCCAATATTAGACACGCATCCCTGTAGCACTGCATAAGTCGTGCGACAAGTGTCATCAACCCTTCTCAATTTTACCTTTATCATCTGTGGTGCCGAGAAATGTTGTGGACCTGCGATTTCGTCGTGTCCATCGTCACACTGCAATCAATGCCATTGGTATCTGAGATTGCGAGAAAAAAATCAGGCTTACGACTAAGTGCCCACCATTTCCCACTGGAATTGTATTCATAAACCTTCAAACCTTCCTGTATGCATTTCCTGACCTCGGAGTGATTGGCAACCTCCAGTATGACAGGGAATAGTCCAACTGTGAGGGGCCGCGCAAACCGCTGACCGCCTTGAGAATGCCACCGAGACGCGATCATGGACACAATCAGAGATAGGGCAAACCTTTGCCGTGTATCAATTTCCAAGTACTCCAAGTGACGACAGAGTCCGGAGTAGTCATCCAAGCATACGGTTAAAGCCTCGACTAGCGGGTAATCGACCATTTGACTGGTCAAACACAATGTATTTATATTTGGCTCGCACTGGAGACATCGAACCAAGATCTCGGATGAAATACGTGGGGTTGACAGACGCAATTCTTGAAGATCCAAGCCGCCTCGCGTGAGGAAGCCAATAAGATGTCCTCCATCCGCCTCGAATGATCGAACGGGACTGAAAGAGACAGCCAGTCTCCGAATGGCGGGTAAGTGTATATAATCAAGGGACAATCCGGAATCCTGATACGATCCATATAAAACGAATGTATGTAGGCGAGGCGCAATGTGCATAGCCTGGTTTTCGGTGCTCTGTGACAGCCTACAAGCTATCTCGAGAACCTCAAGCTGAGGACACCGGTCAATGATTGTGAAGGCAGAGACTGGAGAGTTTCGACGGATAATGTATTGGTCGACTTCTGCCCAATACTGTTTCATCCGATAGGCGAAGGCGAAAATCTTCCAACAGAGGTGCCTTGTTTGGGTCACGGAGGGCTCTCACGAAAGCTTTCATGCACACGCAATTGTACCGTACGGAAATGCGCACGGCTTTCCAGCGACCGGACTCCCGTAAAGTATTCCTGAGGTTGACCCGGCGCAAGCATCCCGGGCTAGATGGGTAAACTCTAAGGATAAAGGAATGTTTCCCGCCTGCTTCACCCATGCCACGTACGCATTTTCTTGAATCCATTTTCTTCCACCATCCAAAGTCTTCATCGATACCGACAGTTTAGCCCAAAGCTGCGGGCAGGAGAATGCAATGGACCTCCATAGCTTACAGACCGACCCAAAGATCTACGGCAACTGGCGATTGATCGGCTGAGGGAACCAGTCACGGTCAGACGGAAGGCATCTGAGGAAAATCAGGACGATGATTTCCTCGGGAAGATCCCCGAAACGCGTCCGTGGTGATTTGGATATCAACTTGTAGCTGGAAATGCGCCGTTTGAAATTTTTGAGCATTTCGGCTGGTGAAGCTGGAGGCTTGAACGTGATGTCTTGTCAATACTGTGGCTACAGGTTACAAGTAACTTACCACGGGCACTGGCAACACCCAAGAGGTTGATAAAGTATCGATGAGTCGACGATGACTTATGTAAAGGCACAGCTGGACGCGGTGCATAGGGAACCCAGTGGACTGGTGTATATAAGAGTGTGATAAGTCATCAGTCCTTCTCCATATCATTTGCGGTGCCGAGAGGCGGTACGCACCCGTGATATGTGGTTCCATGATCACACTGCATTACAAATGCCATTGGTATCTGAGAGTACAAGAATAACTTGGGCTTACAACTGAGTGCCCACCATTTCCCATTGGAATTGTACTCATAAATCTTCAAACCCGCCTGAATGCATTTTCTGACCTCGGCGCGATTGGAAACCTCCTGTATGACAGGGAACAGTCCAACTGCGAGTGGCCGCGCAACCCGCTGACCTCCATGAAAACGCCACCGAGACGCGATCATGGAGGCTATCAGAGATGTGGCCAATCTCTGCCGTGTATCAAATTCCAAGTATTCCAAACGAGGACAAAGCCCGGAGCAGTCATTCAAGGGTACAGTGAAAGCCTCGACGAACGCCTCATCAATCATTTGACTGATTAAACACAATGTGTTTATGTTTGGCACGCATTGGAGACACTGAACCAAAATCTCGGATGAAATATGCGGGGTTGACAAACGCAATTCTTGAAGATCGAGGCCGCAACGCGTGAGGAAGTCAACAAGATGTGCTCCATAGGACGGGATCCATCCAATGGTATTGAAAGTGACGGATAGGAGCTGGATGGCGGGTAAGTGTATATAGTCAAGCGACGATCCGGCGCTCTCGTATGACCCGACGAAAACGAAGGTATGTAGCCGGGGAGCAATGCGTATGGGCTGATTTCCAGAACTGGGTGATAATTTGCACGCAACCTCCAAAACCTCCAACTGGGGGCACAAATCCAGTATCGTGAAGTAATTACCCAAGCTTTGGGTACTATTGATGCGAAGTTCTCGAAGGAGTGGAAGTGGTTGGCGGAGAGGTGAGAGAGGGTATCTCACGAGGCGGAGACTGGCAAGCTTTGAAGGGTAACATAGGGACTGGGGGCAGTATGCAATCACTGAGGCCGGACCTGAGAAGTGAAGGCAAAAATCTTCCAATAAAGGGGACTGTTGTGGGTTATGGAGAGCATTCAGGATGCCTTCCACACATGCGCACCTGTAACGAAAGGAAAGGCGCACAGCCTTCCACCGTCCCGCGTCCCGCAAAAGAGTGTCCAATGAAGTCCGAGAACACGGGGAACACCGAACGACATGAGTAACCTCCAAAGACAGCGGAACTTCGCCCGACCGCTTCATCCATTGCGTGTACACCTTTTGGTGAATCCACTTTCCGCTTTTTTCCCAAGTTTTCATTGATATCGACAATTTGGTCCAAAGCTGGGGGCAAGAAAATGCAACGGTTCTCCATTGCTTACAGACCAGCCCGAAAAGTAGTGGGAACTGGCGATTGGTCGGCTGAGGAAACCAGTCACGGTCAAGCGGAAGACATCTGAGGAAAATCATGACAATGATCTCCTCAGGAAGATCTTCGAAACGGGTCCGAGGAGATTTGGATATCAGCTTGGAAATGTAGCGTTCGACTTTCTTGAGCATTTCGACCGATGAGGGCATGGGAAGGTTTTCTCGGTCATAAACGGGTGTCAGTTTGTGAGCAAGTTACTCACTACAGGTAATGCGCAAGGATGATGGAGGAGGTTCTGAGTGGAGCGTCTAGACTTGTGCATGTGCTAGCTGTCGTTGTCATGTACGGCCCCAGCGTTGAGGTGTGGCGTCGCCGTTTGTCGTAGCCTAGGCACGTACAGTTATCCACCGGCCAATGAGACACCACCAGCCAATGAGACACCTCAAATAAAACTTTGTCAATAGGCGGTATCACACCTTAATTCTACTTGAAGAAGATAGCCCCGTATCAGACGCACATTCTGCAGTAAGAAATATTGTTGAACGTTGCGTGCATGTTGAGATATGGCGATATTTGACTGTGTTTGCTACACCTGCCAAATTTGGGCCCCTAATACAACCCCGCCAAACCAAAAAAACATCGTCAGAGTGCCACAAGGTGTGAATTGCGATTGGAATTTTTGGTCAGTGATTCTTGCTGGTCCAAATGGCGTCAATTGAAGCATTTATATGCCTCTGTTTAAGTGGCACAAGTGGCACAATGCCCGGGTGTCTCATTGGCTAGTAAAACCAATAAACCCACGTTTTCGGACATTGCCGGATCACGTTAGGGCACATCACATTTTGGCATTTCTCGCGACTCAGAACCAACCACCCCTACCCAAGTAAACACACAGACAGTTGAACGAGGACGCAGGACGCCGTTGGCGACTTCAAGCATCGAATATATTTTCTGTGTCTCATTGGGCGATAGATAACTGTAATTAGTTATAGAGGCACCGCCCGGCATGGGAGGCGCCCACGAACTGAAGAACTTATTTTGGCAGAACCAATACTCAGGCAAGGTGGATCGAAAAAAACTGACACAAGATTGGATAGCAGCGTCAAGTTGTAGGTGGTTCATGGTTCATTTTGAGGTGTAAGCTCTAAATATAGACATACCATAATCAAAAATTTCCCCAGTCGCTTGGCAAAATCCGAGGCAACCATGAGTAAAACATTCGTTGTCCATTTCGTATGAAGGGAACCTGAAATTTGAACAGTTTGGGAGCCAGAGGGATACTCCACATCCCTGCTTCATAAACAAGCGTTTTTGCAGGATAATTTATGCATGTGAAAGGACAGTTGTAAAGACTGAAAGAAAGTTCGATGTACGGGTCCGTTATCTCAAGCCTAATGTCCAATCATCCACCCACGAAGGTGTATGGTTCCCATACGGTGGTACCTGATGCTCCTGTTCTCTGTCCGGCCGGTACTCTGGCGGTGCCTCGCTCCTCTCAATATCACTGTCCGACCCAGGTGCCAATTGAGCTTGCCGCTCTCGCAGCAGCACAAGTTCTGCTTGTAGAGCTGCTACGCGGTCATTAATATCCGCCACATCATTCTCAACGTTGGCATTTGGGAGAACGCCTGAATCGTTACGAGCGTGTTGGTGTCGGGACTGCCCTTGGATGGGATGAGGAGTTCGTGCGGAGGCCGTTGGGTTTTGCTGGCGGTGCTGATAGTGATAGTTATGGTGCATTTGTGACTGCTGTGCAGCTGCTTTGCTTCCAGCGATCGCAAAAGGATGTTCTTCAGATGAAGGAGAGTACACAGGGGAAGACACCTCTGCATCGGTCTCATGTGGAGCCGCAGATCTGTTTCCGAACGCGTTGTTCCTTTGAAAAGCGGACTTGAAGCGTTGCACATACGGCGCCGCTGCAAAGGGATCATCCGGAGATCGCATCTCAAAGGGGAGAGGAGGTACGTCTTGATTATCCGGGGAGAACTCCGGCGCTTCGGAGCGATGCGTCCGAGGAGTAGATCCAAGCACCGCAGCAGAGCTTCTGTTCGAACTCTCTCCCGACCGAGCGGTGATGGACGATTGTCTGGCATCTAAGAAAGCCAAAGGCCCAATATCAAAAGTAAGGAGACTTGAGTCTCGCAAAGCCGAAATTATTGTATTCCTCCGCGGTGGTGGTGGCGGTAAAGGCGAGGCAGAATTACCCCATGTGGAAACTGAGTCCGATTGTGCATCTGTTGATGAAGGTGGGCTGAGAGGCTCGGGGATGGTATCCTTCACCCTGGAACGTCGTTTACGAATACAGAAAGCCGTGCCTCCAAGAAAAACGAGAAGAACGACCACACCAGTAACAATGTGCCCCGCTAATGCAAGAGCATTGCTTTTCTTTGACGTCTGAGGTGAGGCGCTCTCTGTCGACGGATTTGTCGTAGATGTTGACGTTGACGAAGTTGTTGTGTCCGATGATGATAGCACCGGAGTTGTGGAACTTGTGTGTTGCGATGTCAATGATGAAGAGCTTGTCGACGTAGTTGATGAAGATGTCGAAGTTCTTGTTGAAGTCGCAGTGGCCGTCGAGCTAGAAGACGAAACACTACTCGATGTGCCATCATCCAATCTACGGTTGCTCATTCAAGGCGCGTAATAATGCAATGATAAGCGCGAACTCACGTGTAAATCGCGTAGTCGAATAGCAGGAGCGAGGTGCTCGTCGCGCCATTGAGTTGCAGTGTAACATGATGATTGTTCCGCGGGATGGAAGGGCTACCATAAAGTAGGACGTTGTATTTGAGGGTGTTGGTGTTATCTGGGGTGTGGACAAAACTTCCGACGCGCTTTCCGTCTAACACCACAGTGATATTGGTCAACGTGGTCGCGCCTGACACTTTGTTCGCAATAATGCCAAAGACATAGATGGCGGTTCCTAAAAGATAGAACGTTTTCTTAAACTCTTCGTAATACAATCATTGAACACCTACCATTAAACGAGAAGTCTATTGAACGAGGCGTGTTATCTGACGGACCATAAGTCGCGGCGTGCCAAGTTTGGTCGAACGCCAGCGACTGATCAGGTTGCACAGAGCAGCTTGGACAGTCTTGACCTGCATTCCATACACTACTTGGAGTGTACGTCGGTACATCTCCGGTGATGTCGTCGCCAATCGTGTCGTCGATGGTGTGGTTGCGCGGAGTGGCGAGCGTCGCGAGAATAAAATAAAACATAAAAAAGAGTGGAATGCATGCCTGCATAACGGTGTAAAAGGGGGTTCGAGGTGTGACCGCAATCGGTCATTCGTGGGCTGCTAAACATTTCGAGTTTGCTGTGATGGTATCAAAGTTTTCGGAGAGTACGAAAACGTCAAATTCGGGTCACGGCGTGACAATGTGACAAATGAGGCTGTGCTTCGTCGATGATCCGTTCGCCTGATCCGTTCGGCGTCGTGATTTGATTCCCGTTCAGCTGCTGTGTCCTTGCAACCTGAGGTCGCGCGATTTCAACTCGATAGCCCAAAATTACACCCAAGTACTGTTACAATTAGCAAATTGATACCCCTACGTTCCTCAACTATGTACCGAACACTGCTCATGAATTTCAAACGTCAGGGTGTTAAAACGGTCGAATGAGAAAAATATGGAACTCGCTCTGTCTCAATGAATGTGTGATGTCTCGGATTTCAAGCAATATAATCAAATGAATCCTTCTTGTCTTCTGTTCGTTTGATGTACTCCTTTTCAAGTAGTAAATCAATGGCCTGTTTTATCAAGCCTATAAGAAAGTTTGCATAGTGTCCGGGTGTGCTTAGACTAACCCGTTTAATGTCAGGAACCTTGGGCGTGAACCAACGAGCCACTTGAGATGTCACTTCGTGAATCAGACCTTGGTTTGTCATGGTTTTATTTGACTTCATGAGCCTTTTTGTGAGTTGTAAGTAAAAGAGAGTCAAGTATCCATGAAAGGAGAAGCTCACCGAACGATATTTGCCTGGATAACATACTTTCGATCCTTTTCTACTTCCTGGACGACCTTCTCTGACTCTGGGGCTGACTTCTTGAATGGCTGATTCAAATTAATTCGTATCTTTTTCGACCTGAAATCTGTAACGGAAATTCGAGGGACTGTCTAAGCGCGAAACGAAGGCATACTTTTATTCAATTTAAAAATATCTGCACCATCCTGCAAAAGAATTTTGGACCTCTCGAGAGGTCCCAGAACCTGTGTTAATAGTTCATTATCCGTCCCAGTGGCTGTATGAATTTCTTCCAAAGATAGTGCATCATTATCATTAAATAGCAACAATACTGCCGTTTGATATGAGCTTGTTGTTAAAATGTATTCGCGATCTAAGAAAGTAGTTCGCAGCTCGTTGCTGGAATAGTTCCATAGCCATGTGAGTTTCCTGCCAGAGTGTTTCACTTGGAAGAACCGGGTGAAACGTTCAAATGTGGGGAGCATCACTGTCGGAATATTGAAGCCTCCCGTGGGAGTGTCTAATGGCCAAAAATTCGTCCCAAGCACTAGAACGCCAAATTTCGGACCACCGTCTCCCGGAAACGACCTGTCCATATGGTCTTTGAACTGATTTGTTAGGTCATTACTCAAATTAATTTCTAAAAGTGAAGTGGCATCAAAGCGTGAACTGTGGTTGAGCAACGCCACCGTACCCGTCATCATCCGGAGCATCCTGTTGGTGTACTCTGCACCGCAGATCTCCTGCAATTTTGAAATCACATTGACTTCATAATCTTCAGAAATTGATGCATTAAAAATCAATCGCTTCGCAAGCTTGATGGTGTAGAATGTTTGAAAAATATCCTTGTCGTCGAGATATTTGAATAACACAATCTGCAGTGACAAAACAAGTTTAATGCCTCTCATAAATGGAATACAGGCTCACTGATCGATTCAATGCTGCCCCAATTTCTTTGTCATCAGTCTGTTGGTTGTTCCTTCGGTTCAGGAAAGAGTCCAAATGTCTAACGAGCATCTCTGCTGACTTGCTCCGCGGCGTCCCTGTTGCATCAGTATTATTTATAAAGATACAGCACGCTTTTTCCAAAGCGGCGAAAAAGCTCGCATCACTGTTAAAGGCGTTTCGCACGATGTCCAAGCTCTTCTGGCGCACCTCCAGTAATTTGTCCACATATATGCGTGGACTATTGACAACATCCGCTCCGCCTTCGTTGAGTAACTCAGCAACAGCAGAATAACCCTCTTCTTCCACATGTGTCTGGAACACGTTGCGAAGGGTTTCAAGCTCTGGTGGAATGTGGATCATCATCAAGTATCTGCGTTGCATATCTCTGATGTCGTCAAAGTCAACCAGATTCCGGAACGTATCCCTGAGGAAATCCATCCCGTTTGGAACGCGAGACAGGAGTGCATACAAGGGTCGTAAATAGTCGTCCTGCTCCGATTCAAACAGTGGCCGAAACTCCATTCGTAGGACATTCAGCCGTTTGATGATAAGGATGCCTTCACAGGTTCCGATAAGCACATCGCGGGTGGTGGGATGCAAGGATGATTCAGCAAAGCTTGCCTCCTGTTTCACCATCTTCTCTGCCCATTGGATATAAGCTGGGACACTATTTTCGCAGAGGAATTTTTCAGAAGTAGCCTCAAAGAATTCTTGAGCTGCTGTGATGATTGGACTGTGCAAATATTTTCGATAAATGAAGAGTGGATCCGACCACGCCTGTCCAAGAGGGAACCACCCTTCCGAGGCCGGGCCATGAGCAGCGATAAATAATTTGATTACTTTTGTCACAGTTTCAATGTTGATGTCTGAGCCCATTCGCTGTAGGTTAATGGCTTTGAGAACGCCGTCAGCGAGATTGTGTATATGGTTATACAGGAATTTCCGTAGATGTGTGGTTGCCATCTAAGACATCTGTTGTCACTCTCAAAGGACTCATACAAGGCTCAAACCAAGCGCTTACAGTAGTTATCGGTACCACACGTTTGCTGCCTTCATCTACCATAGGCTGAATAAAGTATCGGTGCAACGGATTGGAAATTCGACTGATTTCTTTCGCTCCAGTGGTAAATGTTTCCGACACTTCAACAAAGGACTGCAGGCACCCATCGCTTCCAACAGAATCAAAAGTCTTCCCTAAACATCAGCGCCACATGGTCGGAGGTAGGGTATTACAAAACGTACAACACTCATTGTATTGGCATATTCGGCAAAGAAATCAGAGATCCTTAAGTAGAGATCGGCCGAGGCGCCCGCTGTCGAACAACGACGGGCATGATCGGCTGTAACGGCGCCCTACAGTTAGTACTGTGCGACGATGTAAGAGGACAATTATACTTCCAGGAATCATTTAATAGGTCGTCAATTCGACAATTTGATGCACTGCTAATATATAAACGACTGGACGTGCAATGGTTGTAAATGACGGTAGAGAGGCCCATGTACTGAGCGTATTGAATGGATCCTGGTTTCCGTAGGATAACGCGTAGACCTTCCTCGATGAAATCCCACATGGCGGGAAAGTCACCGTGAGGCGGTATTGACCACGAATTCGAGACTGATGCTGCCATGATGGTCAGGTCGGTCTAGCGGACAATGGTTTAAGCGCTCATTGGACTTCGCCAGAACCACGTGACACGGGCGCTACTAGCCAGCAAAATTCACAAAATCGTCACCCCAAAGAAAGCCACGGTGTCGTTCACCAGACATACCATCCACTCCTTAGATGGTGTCCTGCTTTACCATCTCAGTGGCATATTGCAACCGGTTCGTGAACGAAGATGCAAACTAGGCTAGGCCATGACCCTGACTTGAAATTTGATATATTCGGCAGAAACCATCGAGATAACTTAGCAGTTACTTTCTGTATAAAATCCGGTTCGCCATAGTTTAATTTCCCTTCGTGACACAAATGTGTATCGAACAAGAGAGCGTGATATAGAGAGCTGGTAAGGAGCTGACCGAACGACAGCGCCTTAGATGGCATACTCTCGCTCATTTCCACGGCTTCGACTCTCTCCTTTAGTTCTCGTCTACAGTAGTCACCGTCTGATGGAAATACAAGTCAACCGATGTTAGGAAATTGATACCTCTACATTCTCTGGCAAAGGAAAAAAATCTCAGCATATTCACCCAGACTGTTCATGACATTCAAACGTCATGGCGTTATTTGAATTTATAACACAAGATATCACACTTGTCTTTGCCCAATGGATGTGTGAAGTCACAGGATTTCAAGCAACATATTCAAATGTATCGTTCGCGTCTTCTGCTCGTTTGATGTACTCCTTCTCCAGAAGTAAATCGATGGCCTGTTTCGACAAGTATATCATAAAACCCCGCGTACATTTTGAAGGAATTTAGACTAACGCGTTTGATGTCAGGAACATTGGGTGTAAACCAACGAGCCGCTTGAGATGTCACTTCGTGAATCAGACCTTGGTTCGTCATGGTTTTGTTTGCCTTCATGAGCCTGTTTTGTGGCTTGTAAGTAAAATGACAGTAAATCATCCATAGCAGGAGAAGTTCACCGAACTATGTTTGCATGGATAACATATTTGCGATCCTTTTCTACGTCTTGTACAACCTTCTCTGACTGGGGTGCTAATTTCTTGATCGGCCGGTTCAAATTAATGCGTATCTTTTTCGACCGAAAATCTGTAGCGGAATTTCCAGCGACGGCCGTGGCGCGGAAGAAAGACATACTTTTGTTCAATTTAAACATATCCACACCGTCTTGCAAAAGAATCTTGGACTTCACGAGAGGTCCCATGATCTGTGCCAATGTCTCTTCGCTCTGAGCAGTTGCCACATGAATGTCTTCCAAAGATAACATATCATTACCATTAAATTGGAGCAATATTGCCGTTTGATATGAGCTTGCGGTTAAAATATATTCACAATCCAAGAAAGTAGTTCGCAGCTCGTTGTTGGAATACTTCCATAACCAAGTGAGTTTCCGGCCAGAATGTTTCGCTTGAAAGAATCGGTTGAAACGTTCGAATGTGCGGAGCATCTCCGCTGGAATGTTGAAGCCACCAGTTTCGGTGTCTAATGGCCAAAAATTCGTCCCGAGCACTGAAATGCCGAAATTCATACCGCTATCGCCCGGAAAGGATCCTTGTATATGCTCTTTGAACTGATTTGTAAGATCCTTGCTCATATCAATTTCTAAGAAAAGATGGATTGTGTCAGAGGGTGAATTATGTCCTAGCAACGTCACGGTACCAGTCATGATACGAATCATCCTGTTAGTGTACTCAACACCGCAGATCTCCTGCAATTTTAAAATCACCGTGATTTCGTAATGTTCAGAAACGGATGCGTTGTATATCAACCGCTTCGCAAGTTTGATGTTGTAGAATGTTTGAAAAATATCCTTGTCGTCGAGATACTTAAATAATACCATCTGTAGGCATGGTTCCAAGCGTCATATAATGCCGTCAATATTGATAAGTGGAAATAAAAGCTCACTGATCGATTCAATTCAGCGTCAATGTCAATGCCATCACCATCGATCTGTTGGTTGTTTCTTCGGCTTAAGAGAGCATCCAAATGCCTAACAAGCATCTCTGACGACTTGCTCTGCGATGTCCCAGTCGCATCGTTTCGATTCACGAAGATATGGTACGCTTTATCCAAAGCGGTCAAAAAGCTCAGATCACCGCCGAAAGCGATTTGAACGATGTCCAGGTTCTTTTGGCGCACCTCCAGTAATTTGTCCACATATATCCGCGGACTATCGACAATATCCGCTCCGCCTTCGTTGAGTAACTCGGCAACAGCGGAATAACCCACTTCTTCCACATGAGTCTCGAACGCGCCGCGAAGGGTCTCGAGCTGCGGTGGAATGTGTGTCATCATCAAATATCTGCGTTGCATATCTCTGGTGTCATCAAAGTCAACTAAATTCCGGAATGTGTCCTTGAGGAAATCCATCCCGTTCGGAACGCGCGACAAGAGTGCATATAAGGGACCTAAATATTCCTCTTGCTCGGATTCAAACAGCGGCCGAAACTCCTTTTGTAGGACATTCAAGTGATCGATGAGGAGGAGGCGCTCACAGGTGCTGATAAGCGCATCGCGGGTGGTGGCGTGCAAGCATAATTCAGCAAAGCTTTCCTCATCTTTTAGCGCCTTCTCTGCCCACTGAATGTAAGCTGCCACACCATTTTCGCGGATGAAATGTTTTGAGGTAGCCTCGTAGTATTCTTGAGTTGCCGTGATGATTGGATTGTGCAGATATTTTCGATAAATGAAGAGTGGATCCGACCGTGCCTGTTCAAGAGGAATCCACACCTCCGAGCCTGGGCCAGGAGCAGAGATAAGTGAATCCACTACATTTTTGACAATTCCAATGTTGATGTCTGAACCCATTCGCTGCCGTTCAATGGCTTTGAGAACACCGTCGCAGAGTTTGTGTATGTGGTTGAAAAATAATTCTCTCCGATGCACGTTTGCTATCTGCGGTATCTGTTGTCACTTTTGAAGCAAGATGCTCAAACAAAAGGCTTACTGTAATCACCGGTAGTAAATGTTTGCTGCCTTCATCGACCATAAGCCGAATGAGTTGTGGCTGCATAAGATTGAAAATCCGACTGAAATTTTTCGCCCCTATGTCGAATCTATCTGACCCTTCAATAACGGACTGCAGGAACCCGTCGCTTTCAACAGAATCCATCGTCTTCCCAAAACATCAGTGCCACATGGTCGGAGGTTCGGTATTATATAAAACGTACAGCAACCATTTCACTAGTATATTTGGAAAAGAAATCGGAGAGCTTCAAGTAGAGAGCGGCGCAACTGTAATAAAGCCCGCGAGTGGAATATGCGGCTGTAATTGTGACCCAAAATTAGTACTGTGACGATATACGAAAATAACTATACTTCCAGGAAACCTCCAGTAGTTCGGAATTTCGTACGCCTGATTCATTGCCAACATCCGAGTGCATTCTACTGGACACGTACTGGCAAAGGTTGTAATGGGCGGCATAGAGACACTGGTACTGAGCGTGTGGGATCGTCCCCGGCTTCTGTAGGAGAACGCGTATACCTTTCTCGATGAAATTCAACATGGTTGGAAGGTCCGAATCTGCAGGCGGCATTGCTATGCCGTTGGATGACAGCGAATTTGAGAACGATGTTGACATGGTGGTCGAATCAGAGTCGGCCTGATCTATTGATGAGCGCTCATTTGCACTTGTTGCACCGGCGCTAACGGCTAAAGTTAGCATTGTTACATCAAGATTTTTTCCTCGGCAAGGATTCGAATGGCCCCATTCACACACAAACTGAAGAAAATCTGTCATGAAATCCATTCGTTGGATATATTACTTGTCTATCGATGGCCTATTGCGACAGGCACATGAACCGAAATGCAAACTGAGAAGACTGACTCAGACTAACCACCTGTTTGATATTTGGCAGGCAGTATCGGATAACTGAGCTGTCGCCTCCTGTATCAATGCTTGATTTATTATGGCTTCATGACCCTATGGCTAGAATGTGAATAGAATAAGAAAGCGCGACTTTGAGAGGTGGAAGGGAACTCGCAGAATTGATGGCATATTTCCGCTCCTTTTATAGGGTTGAGGCTATCTCCTTTGATAATCGTTCAGACGCAATTCGGATGGGATGCATCAAATATATTGGCGTTCTTCGACGTGAAATCGGTTGCAAAACGTTCCGGCATGGTATAACATGCAAGTAATGACACTGGCGACTGGTCCAAATAGTAGAGGGACTTCTACCGACTACGATCTTTGACAACCAGGTGTTAGACGGCAACAATAAAGGCAGAGAACCATTTCCCTGCTGCGCCCGTGTGATGTTTTGAAAAGGAATTCAAACCGTAATGTGGATGGACCTGCTGATGGTGGTATTGTCGATTACAGTCATCAAGTTGTTGCGGTAACGAAATCGACGTGCAGACACGATCAATGATTTGCCGTGCAGTATCACCTTAACTGTCTGTCTTTTAAGATCGAATCATCCTAGTTCGTAGGTGGCTTCGGCGCGTCAAGAATTGAGAGTAGAGTCACATCCAGGTTCGATGTTGCAATAGACAGAGCAAACAAAGCCAGGGTTGAGATCGCGAGGAAGGCCACCATTTGCTTCTTCCCCTCTAGATTTTGCACGACAATGAAACATTGGTGGCGTGTGACGCGTGACAGTGATGACGGGGCCGGGACCACGCGTCAGAGCGGTCACCTTCGCCCTGACCAGCACAGCAAGATACGAGGACATAAATTCAGACAACGGCCTCGTCGAACGCGATTTTCTTTGTTATGTCTTCAATCCACGTATCCCCAAGAATTTCTCCTCAAGAGCTCAGACGAGTCCGTTCAGCTGGTGATGCAGAGTCAGCAGCGTCGCGCCCATCAGGTCCAGACCGCGGACACGAGCGGCGGGGGTCACATCAAGATAACTCGCCACCACGTCTCATCCTTGCCTCCGACCTCTCAGTTCCCGGTCCTTCCCGCGAAGAGCGCCCCTCCCGCTCGCGTTCGCGTACACCGCCAGTCTTCACGAGAGTCACGGCACCTCGATCACGGAGTCGGTCAAGATCTCTCAGCCCAGCTCGAGACTGGGAGTTCCCCCTCGATATGCCACCATCACCCACCGCTGAGTCCACTCCGATCCGACATACAACACGAACTAGCTACTTGCGAAGATTCCTTCAATTCTTGGGATACGCTGGCGCCAGTCGGGAACGCAGAGAGCTTGTATCATTGATATGGAATATGTCATTTGGTTTCGTTCAGGTGAGTTTGTATCCTTGTCTATTTCAGAACCATCCGCCGGTCGAGTATCCTTGGAGTTGCCCCTCAACAGCCGTGACAATTACACCTCGAAAGTTTACCTTGCATAGCAGATGGTCCCACTGGATCGTATTGAAAATGAAATGCAATCCACGGAGAACTAAACTTAGCTTTCTGTGATTGCATTTATTGTTCTGAGCACTCCAAGATAGGAGTATTGTCTTTGTGACATAACATGAAGCGCGATTGGAATATGCGTCCTATGCTGGTGGACAATCAGAATGTAAAAGGGGAAAATGCAGGATCTGGCCACACGCGCTCGAGGGCGTCACCAACCAACATACTCTCATTACTGAGCGAATTTCATGTGGCCAAACCCCAGTGCATCATGTCTCAGCGATTTCTACACTTCTTAGTTAGCAGTGCCCTGCTCTAAATTTGTCACTGACGTACTCCCTCAACAGCTCGTCGCGACTGTGGCTCTTTTAGCTTATTCCGCAACACACCGGAGTCCCATACAACCCTCCTTAACTGAATGGAAAGCATGCGATCGACCGTTAGGCGCTTGGAACTCCATCTGGATTTTACGGGTGTTACTGGGATGTTTCATGAGCGGTTGGGGATGGTGTCGTGATCGCAGAGTGCATAACATTCTCAGGTACGTGTGTGATATCACTTCCCCAAATCTTAGTTAATATGTCTCAGCAGAGAACGGACTCGTGATGCCGAAACTGGTGACGCAGGGAACGAAGTCATTACCCTACCATCCTCAACGAATCCAGGTGTACCTATGTCCCCCGGAAGGCGGAATGCGACATCGACAGTTGCGCACGAATCAGGATCCAGCAGGCCACCGATCCTGCCGCAAGCAAAGCTCTACGCACGGTCTGCTGTTCTCTCATCCGTGACACCTGGTTTTACCTAACCATACACGCTACAGGTTATCGTTACTGTTATCGTTGCTGTCAATGACTTGGTTCCTCACAGCACACATTCTGGTTTACACCTCTCTATCGAGTTGTCGTCGGGCGGCCCCGCACCTTTGGTGGCTAACTTTCGGTATCCTGTGCATCCTTTACGTCATGGTGCTGGAAATCCTGCTCATTGCTCTGATTGTGTTCGTCATTGGCCCACTGGCATTCGTATGTTCACTCTTTCTTTCCCCATTGTACCAAATCTTAACATATTACTTCAAAAGTTGTTCTGGAACCTAGTCCTCGTCTGCATTGGCCGTCATCCATTGCAGAATCCACACTATATCAATCCAGAGATCGGGAAGCTTCCAAAATCCGTCGTCGAGAGCATCCCGCTCGTACTGTACATCCCACCGCCTATCGAAGGCTCTGAAAAAGAAAAATCCGACACTAATGGTCCCACAGCGCCTGCTCCCGTGTACAATCCTGCTTCTCATACATACCCTCCCAAACCGCCTGTACCTCAGCGCCGGAGATTCAGGTGGCTACGACCTCGCCGTGCGGACTCCGATAAGAACGAAAATGGCGCTGGGAAGGAGAGTGGGGGGAGTAGTGTGAAAAGGGGGAAGACGGGGACGAGCGGCGCTTGGGAGGATAATTGGGAAAGGGGAGATTATCCGTTCGTCAGGCTTGAAGGCAATCGAGCGGCGTGTGCGGTGTGCTTGATGGATTTCGAAGAGCCGCCGCGGGCACCGGGGAACTCGTTGCCTGTTGAACCCAAACCTGGGACTGAGGGTGATAGTGGGGATACGAAGGGTGAGGACGGGAAGAGTGGCGAGGATGGGAAGGATGGTGAGGATGGTGAGAAGCCGAGGGAGACGGAGAGGGAAGAGAGGGCTGCGATCGAGGAGGTGCCACTGAATGACCTCAATGCGGAGTTCCAGCGAAGGCTGCAGCTCGAGGATGCGGGGATGGGCGCGCAGCCTTTGAGACTACTCCCTTGCGGGCACGTTTTCCACGTAAGCACACACAAAAATTCTCCGTCCCGCTTGGTCGCATTGAGCTTACTCTCCTCCGAACAGAAAACATGCCTCGACCCGTGGCTAACGAACGTGTCGGGGCGGTGTCCGACGTGTCAGCGTGCGGTCGTGCTTCCACCCGAGAGCGGGAAGAGTAAGCGGCGGGGGAGGGGAACGCGGTGAGGCCATCCGCGGTGCGAGTGGATGGATTGACGTCGGTGGGTTTCGTGCTCTGTGGAATTTTTTCAATGAAATTGTAGGTCTTTGCGAAGTTTGCATTCATCGTATATCAATCATCCATCAACATGTGTACGTCTATAACGCTTTTAGAATATATATACATTCATTTTTGGCCCTCTTTATTTTTGGATATCTGGGGATGCGACGGAAGGTTGTCGATAACTGGCGCACCTGACCTTGCGCACTGGTTGACGGAAGCAATTTTGAAGCGGATCAGCGGATCAAACGATCAAACGCCAACGATCCGAGGTTACGTACAGTTCCACCAGCCCGAGAGCGGAACCTCAACCTGAGACTTGTACTGAGGAACTAAATGCAACCAACAGATAATCCGCTTCCCCAGGCTGAAGACATGCGGGTCACGACGTCACGGTGACGGATAGCGCTCGAATGAAACGAGACTCAGGATACTCAGAACCGCCATTGCACCAACATCACCAGCGATGTCCGGGACTATCGATGGCACGCCCATTCCGCCTTATACAGCAGATCTGCAAACAATGTGCAATTACCTCGAGAAAGGTGTATGCTGCATCCTGAGCCATCCCGGGACCATTTCATACGCTCGGTACCAAGGTCTTTATGCCGTTGTCTGGGATTATTGCCACCTTTATTCTCCGGGAGAGGGGGAGGACTTAGGAGAAGATGTTATGCAGTTAGCATGTAGAGCTGCCGGCATAGATCGTAAGTAAAATCGATGTGCTGCATGCATAATACCGAACTGAGACAATGCAGTTTGCACTGATTATTACGTTGATCCCACACCATGGCTAACACGTTCCGATATCTACCTTCGACTGGCCAGAGTCTTCGCAGAACATGTGAAAACGATCAGCGAGGTGTGTTGCAACATCCATGCATCCGGCTGGAACGACAGTAATTCTTACCATGCTTTGAGGCTCTGGATCTTGTGACAGGGGAGGACCTTCTTCTCCGCTATGTAAATGAATCGGAACGTTACAATGCAGGAGCCAAAGAAATCAGCCGGCTGTTTACTTACCTTCGTGAACACTTTATAAGAATATTCGAAGGTGACAGATGCGTAAGCCCCAACAACGTCTATCCATTAACGACAGTGAGGCCCATTTGCTCTCGTAATTTCATCTAAAGTTCACCACGGTCCCTGCAGCTAGCTGTTCGACATTGGCGGCAGCTTTTTAACAGGCACATGCTGAAAATTTCAAAGGCTGTTCTGGACGTGATCGAACTTCACCGGCATGGCGCAGTCATTGATCAAGACATAGTGAAGAGAGCAATTAATTCATTTATATCTGATCGCCTCAACAGCAATGACGTCCAAACGGCGACACCAAATTCCCTCGAAATTTATGCGGAATTTTTTGACAGTCCCATCATCGCGGCTACTCGAAATTACTACTCGGCTACGTCCAAATGCTGTCTTGAGGAAAATGGCACTGTAGCCTACATTACTTGGGCGTATGAGAGGATCAAAGCGGAAGAAGAACTCGTCGAGCGTTGCTTGCTCCCATTTACCCAGGATTCGCTCATCGGAACGTGCGAACGCCTCCTAATAACCGAACATCTGGAGATACTTCAAGGAGTATTTCCACCTTTGTTTGATTCAGACATGGACAAGCATTTGCGGCCATTGTACGGGCTTCTGTCGCGTGTGCCAAATGGCATGGATCCTCTTCTGAAGAAATTTGGACCACATGTTGACTTCAACGACATCAGAGATGTGCAGCGCAGATATTTGATGATGTCTCACATTCGGACGGAATTTGAGACACTTCGCAATACGTTCGAAGCGCATGCAGAGGCGCTGGGCACTTCAACAATATCGGAATGGGTTAACGAATGTGGAGCCAGTGATATTCTTCCTCAGCGTTACGTGGACAAACTACTGGAGGTGCATGAAAAGAACTTGGACACAGTCCGTCTGGCTTTTGATGGTGATGCGTCCTTTATCGCTGCGTTGGACAAAGCATCCTGTGTTTTCGTTAACAAAAATGCGGTGGCTGGTACTTCACGAAGCAAATCGCCTGAACTACTCATGAGGTACATCGATGCCATCCTGAGAAGCGGCAACAAGGGCCCGGGGTTGGATGACAGTAAAATCGAACACTCGCTAAGTCAAGCAGTGAGTGAATTCCTCGATATTTATTCCCAATTGTTAGTGTGATCCGACGTAAACCACGCTTGCAGATAACAATATTCAAGTATCTGGATGAGAAGGATATTTTTCAGACATTTTACGCAGCGAAACTTGCGAAACGGTTGATTTATCATACACCAGTGTCCGAAAATTGCGAAATCATGGTGATTCAGAAATTTCAGGAAATCTGTGGTATTGAGTACACAAACAAGATGTCGCGTATGATGACTGGTACGTCGTTTGACACTGTCACCTTACTGACGCCACTCAATTGCTCTCAGAAATTAACCTGAGCAGAGACCTTACGAATCAGTTCAAAGAGCATATAGACAGGTCATTTCCAGGAGATAAGAGTCTGAATCTCGGCGTGCTAGTGCTCGGGACAAACTTCTGGCCGTTGGACGTTGATACCTCCGGCTTCGCCATTCCGACGGAGATCTCACCCACGCTTGAACGCTTCAATCGATTCTTTCAAGCGAAACATTCTGGCCGAAAACTCACATGGCTGTGGAACTATTCCAGCACCGAGCTACGATCTTCTTTCTGGGGTCGCGAATATATCATGACAACGAGCGCATACCAAATGGCGGTACTGATGCAATTTAACAATTGGGATGAGCTGTCTTTGGAAGAAATTCACGCAGCAACTGCGATGAGCAAGGAGGTCCTGAGACAAACCATGGAACCTCTCACGAAATCAAAGATTCTTGTGCAAAGCGGCGCAGATAACATTAAATTGAACGAAAGTATGTGTTCCATTCTTGTTCGAGTCGTTGCTGGAATTTTCGCCTCAGGTTTCAAGTCGAAAAAAATGAGAATTAATTTGAATCAGCCGGTCAGAAAAACGGTAACCGAGGCAGACGATGTGGTACAGGGGGTCGAAAAGGATCGGAAATATGTTATTCAGGCAAATATTATTCGGTAAGTCTCTCAGATATTCTTGGTCTATGTCCTTCCATTTGAGCGGTTTCAAGACTAATGAAGGCAAATAAAACAATGACGTACCAAGCTCTAATTCGTGAAGTGATGTCTCAAGTCGCTCGATGGTTCACACCCAAGATCCCAGACATCAAACGAGTCGGTCTAAAAATCTCAAATATTTTCAGTTAATTACTCATATACCTTTTGAACAGGCTATTGATTTGCTACTTGAGAAGGAGTACATCAGACGGATTGTCGACGCAAAGGACTCTTTCGAGTATATCGCATGACAGGTTTTGTAAATTCATCATTTCCTCGGTCGCCTCGGTCGGCATATAAATGTAAAACGTCTCACACACTGCGAGATTTATCATCCAGTCGGTCGAACGTCCTTGATTAGTACCGAAGATGTGACAATATGTGACCTGCTACTTCACCCTTCGACTTCGATGTCTAATCTCCTTGACCCCACAACATTATTCAGCGTCGATGGCCTTGTCGCTGTCGTTACTGGTGGAGGGACTGGTTGTGTTCATCGTATCTCTACTAAATCGCACTATTGATGACCTCAGTGTAGGAATCGGCTTGATGATCGCCACTGCACTTGAGAACAATGGGGCAACTGTATACATCATTGGTCGCAGGCTTGAGGTCCTCGAAAAAGCCGCGAAAGAGAACAGTGTAAGTTAACCCAATTCAATCCTTAAATGCACATCTCACTTGCCTGCAAAGAAACATGGAAAGATGATCCCAGTCAAAGGCGATGTGACGTCCCGCGAATCGATCCTATCCGTGGTAGAGAAAGTGAAGGCGGAGCAAGGACATCTGAATCTCCTTGTAAACAACTCTGGCGTCTGCCTTAACATTATGCAACCGCCCACCCCCGACGCGGACATAAAGTCATTTCAATCCAATCTATGGAATGCTGGCACACCAGAGGACTTCAACAAGTCATTTGAAATCAATGTCACTGCGGTGTATTACACAACAGTGGCATTCTTGGAGCTTCTTCACGCTGCAAATGAGAAGGCCGGGCCAGGGAAGCCGACCAGCCAAGTAATAATCATTTCTAGCATTGGAGCATTTAGACGAGACGCCAAGCAATTCAGTTTATCGTACGGCTCCAGTAAAGCAGCCGTCACGCAGCTGGGAAAATTGCTATCAAACTTCCTTCTGCCATGGAATATTCGTTGTAACTCCATAGCCCCCGGCCTTTATCCCTCTGGTGCGCCGTTTCTGTTCAAAACTGTATTTATTTTTTATTTTTATTCAATTGATGCGGAACATATACAGAAATGTCCGCCGGGTTCGTTTCGAGGCAGAGCAAAGTAGAACCAAGTGTGGTTCCCTTGCAACGACTTGGAGACGAACAAGACATGGCCGGGCTCGTTTTATTCCTAGCCAGTCGAGCTGGAGCATACATCAACGGAGGAGTACACATAACTGATGGCGGCAGACTGGGTCTGTTCTCGTCTACATTTTAATTTTAGTCGTGTATATTCGACGCCATTGAGTCGGAGGAAACAGCAGAATATCTGAGCTCAAGCTTTCATTATATTGGTCTATATGCGCATTAAAATTTGCGAGTTATGACGCGAGTCTATCGAAATCTTCGCGCGTGCGGTTTTCAAGCATCAGCGCAGATTCCACCAGTTAATTACGTCATATTCCCTTACTCAGAACCTTGACGACTTGCGACTCGGACTGGTAGCGCTCAGCCTGAGCACTGCAAAGAACCGTCCTGTTGTTTGTCAGCGGCACTGCCACTACCCCTTCCATTGCCATCCTTAGAGCCTGAGGTAGATCATATAGGTGAGGGGACCCGTTGCATTCTGAATCTGACACAAATGTGACACATGTGTAATCCTGGTGAAGACCAACCTCACTTTACGCACTCACCTTGGGCAGGATGAACCGACTCGCCTCGCCAATGATGCTGTCCAGAGTCATTCCCGTTCCAATGCGACGCCGCAAGTTTGGTATATTCAAACAGAAAAAAGTCAAGGAGCTTCCCGTAGAGCTGCTCGTCGAAATCTTTCTGTACTGCCTTCCCACCGATGGATTTCCCACACCGTCAAGACGTGAAGCGCCAATCCTTCTTGGAAGGGTCTGCAGAGCTTGGAGAGCAGTCTCTCTGGCCACTCCGCGATTATGGACGCAAATAAACCTCACCCCCTTCCCCGATACACCATACTGGACGTCTAAAATGTTCCATCAGGTCGGAATTTTCGAATGGATGCGATGGTCGGCGGACTGTCCGCTGTCCTTCGAGATTGGAAGCCACATTGACAGGCACGACGCCTTTCCTTTATTGCCACTCACACTTCAATACGAAGCGCACCGCTGGAAGGCTGTTCACTTACGCTCCACCTGCTTTTGCGTATCTTACATATTGGATATGCTTTTGAAGCCAGGGAAAACACCGATGTTAACTGAAATTCGATTTCTCAATGAGGAACCCTTCCGAGATTATCCGATCTCCTGCGCTCCACAACTCATTAGCATTCACCTAAGGGCATGGTATCCGTCGTTTTTGTACAGCGGTAAATTTGCTGCTCTCCGTGAACTTCGCATCAATCCATGCGAAAACACCCGGAATATCCAAGCGTATTCTTCGATGCTTGCACACTGCCCATCGCTGAAAATCCTAGAGATCGTATATCCCTCCCTCTGCCTTTGGGGTAGCACTAAACCGCGAGAGTTGTATATCATGCGTCATCTGCATACCATCATTCTTGGCGGTCATAACCAGCCCCTGCCGCTCAAGCAGCTCAGTCAACTCGACACTCCTGTCCTGCATTCTCTCGCTGTGTCACTCTGGGGGCCGACAAATTACCCTTCCAAACATGTTTCCAAACACCTTTCCACTTTCCTCATGCGGTGTGGAAGTCAGTTACAGCGTCTTAAGGTTGCAGGTGACTTTATGTCATGCAGCGATCTAGTTGAATGCCTACGACATACACCACTCTTACAATCACTCGCCGTTGAAAGTATCATGCTCGGCATGGATTTATCGACGCTGTGTCCACGACTCGTACACTTTGATGTTCTCTGGACACGATTTTGGATGGAGCAAACCATAATCGCCGTTGATGTCGTTGTTAAACGATGGAAGGAAAGCAGGTCTGGGTGGAGCACTATTATTTCACCCGCTACCCTCAGAGTCGACCGTGAATATCTTCCGGCGGTGCTAAGGCTTCAGGAGATAACGGAGTGCATGGAGCGTGGCATGCGTGTCACTTCAATGCCATTTGACAAGGAGTGTTGGTGGGCTTCGCATGTGCCTATGCCTGACTTAGTTTCAAGCGGTGTCTCGAGGTTTTAATTGTATCGATAAACCGGTTTCCATGCCTAAAGAGATAGATAATCATGCTTTTTTGTCACTATCAGACCTGGGACCAATATGCTTCAGGCACCCCGTCGTACAAGTTGCCGTGTCCACCAAATTCACCTCGCCTGAATCTCGCACTTCAATTTCAAGATATAGGATCATATCTTGTCGCCTTTTTTATTTTATTAGCAGGTTAGCATCTGCACTCGATGAGGAAGGAGGAGCACAGCCGCCGGCTTCCCACAACCTTCTCTATCCACCCCTCTATGAAGTGAGGCACACCTTTAGCTCTGACTCAGATTCTTATTCAACACCGTAAATCAGCCTTCGCATGTTTACACCAAAACACAGTGGTGACGGGACTTGCGATGCTAGCAGAAATCAAATCGTTTATTCCCGATCAAATCAGACACCTCAAGATTGGCAGATTCAGGAGGAACAAAATCAAGGAGATCCCCATCGAGCTGCTCATTGAAATATTTCTGCATTGTCTCCCCACAGATAGATTCCCTATACCGTCGAGATGCGAGGCGCCAATCCTTCTCGGAAGAGTCTGCAGAGTCTGGCGTTCAGTGTCTCTCAATACCCCACAATTGTGGGCGCAAATCACCCTCTCTTCTTGGTACTACCCAATAGATATCTGGAAATCTGAAAATTTCCATCGGATTGGAATTCACGAATGGATTCGACGGTCCGGAAACTCTCCGTTTTCATTCGAAATCGGAGTCCACGATGAAGAGCACATCTCTGCACCTTTATTGACGCTCACCCTTCGAGCAGAAGCGCGTCGCTGGAAGTCAGTCCGTTTGCAGACCAACTGCTATTGCATGCATCACATATTGCATATACTTTGGATTCCAGGACATACGCCGATGTTAACAGACCTCCGTTTCCACACCACGGACTCATTCAAGAAATACTACATGCCTATCACCAGCGTGCCTCAACTCAGCACCTTTTATTTAGATTCAAGGTATAATCCGTTTTTTAAGAGCGGTAAATTTCATGCTCTCCGTGAGTTTCGCATCAATCCATACGGATCACCCCAACCATTTTTCCAGATACTCATGCAATGTCCTTTGCTGGAAATCTTCGAGATCATGTCTCCCTGGAAATACCCGCAGTATGGTACGGAGATGGTGGTGTATACTTTGAGTCACCTTCGCACCTTCATCCTTGGCGGTATTGGCGGGGATGGGCGACTGTGGATGCTCAATTCGCTCGACGCACCTGCCCTGAATTCATTGGCCATATCGATGCGGAAAAATCGACCAGAATCATTCAGCGAAAACAGCCATCTTTCCAGCTTCTTAATGCGATGCGGAAGCCATTTGCAGCGTCTAAAGCTCGCAGGAGGCTTCGTAGCACCTAATGACCTACTTAATTTCTTACGACATACGCCGATTTTGGAGTCACTGTGCGTTGAAAGCGACTTGCTTGTCGGGGATTTGGCGGCACTTTGTCCACCAATTGTACACTTTGACATTCTCGTCGCATACTCACACACGGACCAAACCCTAAACGCCGTTGACGCCATCCTTTCCCGTTGGAAGGATAACAGATTGAAGGACTGTGCTAGTACCATATCGCCCCCTATCATCCGAGTCCCCTCGGACACTCTGTCGGTGGTGCTCAAACATCGGGGGGTGAACGAATGCATTCAGCGGGGTTTGCGCGTTGTCCATTTGCGTTCTGAAAAGGAGTGTTGGTGGGCGACACGCCTTGATCCATAATGTTCCTCGAGATCGAAGCGGATGCAGGTGTGTTTGTGATCGATCTGAGAGTTGAAGCTAGAGATTCTTTCGAGAGACTAACAAGAATTGTTAGCCCCTCCACGGAGTATCGCCGCTGCACAACTCTTAACGGGTTTCTGTGATGGTTTTCAACATTGCTTACTTGTTGACGTTACCGGAGTACCTCCTCGGGGTGGTTATACCGTCTTTCTTCGCTCGCACATGTGTACACCGAATTGACTTTGTATGCATGACAGAAATTTCTTTTGGTCTCATATTTTGCGGAGTAATGTGTACATCGAGTTGATATTGACGACAAAATGTAGATGGTTCGGTATTCCGTCACTTCAACTTGCGGATACCGTAATTTTGCGCAAACTTTCTCCAAATGTTTTTTCCTCGACATTTATGATGTGAGGTGTATGAAGTTGGACGGTTTTGCAACACTTAGCGTTCAAGTCACTGGATGTTACCAGGGATCAGATATATTTGGCAGCTGATAATCATCGACGCAACTCACCGTACGATGTCTGTCCCCTGTATTGGATGTGGGAGTTAGGAATGCAAATCAAAGGGATTACTATTTTGTCTCTTTCAACATTGGGAGAAACGAATGGAGTTCCGGTGTGGAAGGATATGGAGGGCATCGTACGAGATTCCACTGCTTCAACGCAGAAACTCTAGATTGTAGTACAAGATTTCGGTCGGTGGCGGTGATCGTCACGGTTTGGCCGTAGGAGAAGGAGTAACATGTACATAATCAAAACACGTACTGTACATCGACCAAGAAGTATTGACTTCTCAATTCGGGGCGATGGTGGTCAAGACTCAAGGGATAGCATATTTCCATAAGGCATACGGCATGGTTCAAGAGGTCTACAGTATGAGAGAAGGTTCGTACAGCAAATGAGCCCAGCTGTCATCCACTAATTCAAGAACTGGCGAATGAAATGTGACGAGCGTTCGAGAGTGTTACAATTCGTTGACTACCTCCGTATGGCAATTGGGGATTTTGGACCTTTCAAGGGTGTAGTCGGCGGCGATAGGGGAAGCCTTGGTCGACGAGGGGATGAGGCAGGGTTTCCGTTTGATGGTGGACAGGTTAATGGATTTCTACGCATGGCGTCGACTCTCTCACGTTGCTTCCTAATCGCATCGGCGTTCCTTAGACGCTTCTGCTCCGCTCTCATCTTCATGCGTTCGCGCCGCCTCCACTTTAAATCGGAAAGACGACATTTCTGCGATGCATCCAATAGCCTCCGTCGGTTTGCATCACGTTCCGCATGAGCCTTCACGCGTTCGGGAGTATCAAGATGGGCGCCCTGGACGGTAGCCCAGCATCTGGTCAACGCTCGCTTGTCACAACCCCGAAGTTGCATTCTTCTGAACTGCGCGATAAAGACCTCATCGTTGTGCTTCATCCATGCCGCTTCATCGTAGATGTAGGGAGTCGGTGGGGGTTTGACACTGGCATGGTTCACGGCAGCGGCGCCAGGCGCGTTTCGATTCGGGGTTTGATGCTGAGCGGGGAGTTCTTGTGGAGAACTTACCCGGGGTGGGGAGCGAACATTGGGTGTGGTTGGCTTTTGATCGGTGGACGATGTTTCCCTCATGCGTTGACTATCGTAAGGCCACTTCGGTTGGCCTCTCAACCGTCTGAGGAAACTGAGCGGCCTCACGCAACGGGTACCAGGAAGGTTTGCGTGACGCGGAAAGGATACGAAAGCTTCCAACATGATTGCGGAGAGAATAAGTGCTGGGATGTACAGGTTAGTGTGTGGAACATGTGATGACGGTTTTAGAAAAGCTTACGAGTTATGCTGAGGTTCGAGATTGACAGAACGCAACTTGCACTTATAGAGCGTCTTGGATACAGATCCTAGAGGCGGCTTTTGATACTTTTGTGGAGGTTGGGGTTTCGTGGTTGATGTGGACAAGCAGAGAAATCGGCCAGCGAAGCAGTGGAGTGTGGAAAAGTGGGGAAACCATTGAAGACGAACGGGCCACTCTTATACGTTTGATTGCTACTAGCCACACGCAGAATTTGGCGCTGCCACAAACTTGAGTGTTCCGCTTGGACACCTCCCGAAAGAAGAATTCCTGCCACCCATCACTACATGTTGCAGGGTACTTACCATCCTCAACCCCGAATCTCAAGAGGGCTTCCTAAAGTGCTCCGCAATCGATGTGCTGGCCAACTTGCGACGGTCCAGCAAGTACAGTTCCCATGAAATAAAAAGGTTCAGTCACCTTCCTTACATAGGGGGCGATTTAACGTGGGATGTTGGTTTGTTTGAGGCCGGGGCTGCTCCGTCGTGGCAAAGGAGCATGTTTTACCTGTCTTCCAGTTAAAACGCAGTGGGGCGAGTGATCGTCGAAGCTATGAGCAAGGTGTCAAATATGAGATGCGCCGAGGCTCGTTTCCGAGTTGATATTTCCCAGTTCTTTCGCATTCACAAAACGACAACATAGGGTATCATCGAAGCAGCACTGGATATCGAAATAATCCCTCAGGAACAGCAAACTAACGGGATTTTCTGTGTGCGATGACAAAAGGCGAATAATCTCAAATGAACATCACCCAAGTGTGCGCTTCAGTCATGCCACGGTGTACTGGCAGCTGATAGGTAGTCTGCGCAAAAGAATGGTACCCATCGAGTAGCCGTCTACAAGGATTCAATTCAAGTTGCTGCCAGTGGTGGGTCCGGTCCGTCTACAAAACGATGAGGCAGAAAGAAATGAAAGAAATGAGACCATCCGCCGCTTAAAAGCTGCTTGTCTGAGGCTTAGAAAGAAGAAACGAGGGTGAAGAGGACGGAGGACTTTGCCAGTTGGTTGTGGCAATGGTCGAAAGCGGTCAACCTCGATTACGTAACGAACGACAACCATCTTCTCCATACCACAGCTAATTTACGCCTCACGCCTCCACCGATGAGAGACGGTGGTATTTGTGGACCAACACAGCCGCTGTGTTTCAATTTCCATCTCCTTGTCGATGAAGGAAAGTAAAATGGGAGCCGGCCACTGTCATGACTCCCACTAAGGTCAGAGTCGAAATTGACGACCAATGTTTCGGCGCTGAGAAAGGCTGAGATGATGAAGTGGTGAAAGAGCTGCTCATTTGGCCATAAAATTTACTGACTTGTGCCCCTGCTTCAATTGGACCACACCAGCGCCTATCGCCTGTCCGGAATCCCCACTCCGGCCGCACAACTGCCGCGTGCAAATTCGAAACGTGTCCATCACCATTATTGAACGTAATCGATGAGTGAAGGTACTGTGCGCGTTTAACTCTTGTTCTTAGCCATACTAAAACATTGAACAGTTCGTTGTCCTAATAGAAGTGATGCGACTTGTTAAGCCGGCCAAAATCAGAGCATTTCTTATTACCCAAATTCGACGCTTCATGTTTGGATTCAAACGGAGCAAAGCCGAGTTGCTCCCTTATGAGCTCCTTAGTGAAATTTTTCTCCATTGCCTGCCAGCAAATGGGCTTCCCCGACCGTCAATATGTGACGCACCGATACTCTTTGTTAGGGTATGCACATTTTGGCGATCAGTCGCGCTCGCCACTCCGCAGTTATGGGCAAAGATAAGCCTATCATGTTCGTTGCCTTCTCCTCACACCCGCGTGTGGAGACATGAGGTTGGAATTCAAGAATGGCTGCGACGGTCATGGTCCTGTCCTTTATCCTTCGAAATCGCAGAGCATCGTTATCACCGAGTCTTGGCACCCATTATCACGAGCACGCTTCAACCAGAGGCGCACCGGTGGAAAGCCGTCCGTTTTCACACAGACTGTGCTTGCGCTGATCGTATAGTGGACATGCTTTGCAGTCCAGGAGCAACACCGATGTTAACAGATCTTCGTTTCATCAGGCACAAGGAGTTCCGACGAAAGGCTCGTATCACCAGTACCCCGCAACTTAGCACCATTCATCTATGTTCCATGGATACCACAGTTTTTGGGAAGCGTAAACTCCATGCTCTCCGTGAGCTTCGCATCAATCCGGGATCATCACAAGCATATTCTTTCATGCTTACCCAATGTCCATCGCTGGAAATCCTCGAGATCATATGTCCATCGCACGGGCTCTTCCTACCAAAAGACACTCTGCACTCCTTCCGTCGCCTGCACACCTTCATTGTGGACGGCCAGCACTGGCACGTGCACGGTAGCCACCACACACAAAGTTGGCTTAATTCACTGGATACTCCTAGCCTGACTTCGCTTGCCGTGACAAATTTTTCGGGTCCATGTTTGCCTTCGTCCACTACCTTCCTTTCCAGTTTCCTAGCGCGATGTGGAAGTCGATTACAGCGTCTGAGGGTTTCCGGCGAATTCTTGTTGTACGACAATTTGGTTGAGTGCTTACGACATACGCCACACTTAGAGTCACTGTCTGTTGAAAGCTTCATGCTCACTGAACATTTACCAGCACTTTGTCCACGACTTGTCCACTTCGACATCCTTGTTAGAGAGTTTATGCCAAAGGAGCGAGCCCTGCTTGCAATTGATACCATCGTTTCAAGATGGGTGGCCAGCAAATTGAAGGGGAGGGATGTCATCTCTCCAGCCACCATCAGAGTCGAATTCAACAATCTATCAGTGGTGCTGAAGTATCCGGAGATAATTCAGTGCATTAACCAAGGATTGCGTGTACAACAATTGTGTCCGGACACGGACAATTGGTGGGCCTCGCAATTACCTCTGCTTACTCACAAAGGTAACGGTAAAATGTCAAAATGATGCCACTTGTAATGTAGCCTGTTTGCCTGACGATATATATGTAATGCTCACCTTCTGCAATTCATGTGTTCCCCTCTCAGTTTTTCTTCTGCGACATTATCCGGTGGCTAGATCTTTTCATTGCTTTGATGAGTCAAAAGATATTGCGATTGACGTGACAAGGAGAACGAGACAGAATGAACAGGTGGGTGCTATCATGTCTCCCTTGAAGTTTGGACACCATGCTGGGACGCGTTGACGATAAATGGATGTCATCAAAGTCCTTGAGGGAGAAGCTCATTTGCCGATGAAATTTACCAAGTCGAAGGGCTCAACGGGCGTCTACCGCCTATACTAAGCTTCAGTCCACACTGCACACATCCCAATCTGCACGTTTCCACCACCATCATCGTTGTTGAAGGCAATCGATAAGTAAAGGTATAGTACACATTTAAGACACCATTCTTGGCCAAACTGATACGTATGCGAACGTGAAGTTTTGTCTTGACCGTCTTGTTCCGAGTCCACCATAGACGTCACGAATTCGAAGTGATGGAACTAGTCAAGCAAGCCACAACCAAACTGTTTCTTATCCTCCGAATCCGACGCCCTGTCAGTGAAGTTGCAGCCAAAGGGAGCAAAGGGGTAGAGCTCCCCGCTGAGCTACTTGTCCAAATTTTTCTGCATTGTCTTCCAACAGATGGATTTCCTGAGCCGTCAATACAGGCTGCACCGATACTACTTGGGAGGGTCTGCACAGTTTGGCGATCGGTCACTCTCAACACTCCGCAATTATGGGCACAGATAAGTCTATCATCTTCGCTCGCTCCACCTGAAGAGTTATATGAACATGGAATTCGGGAATGGGTGCGGCGGTCCGGGAACCGTCCGTTGTCCTTTGAATTCGCGGAACACCGTAATCCCCACCGCTGGGCTCCTATATTCATGCGCACACTTCAACCAGAAGCGCATCGCTGGAAAGCCGTCCGAATTCGCACAGCCTGCCACTGCATTGATGGCATAGTGGACTTACTTTGCAGCCCAGGGAAAACACCGATGTTAACAGACCTTCGCGTCCTCGACCCAGTATTCCGAAAAAACACTCCTATTGCCTGCGCTCCCCAACTCAGCACCATTCATCTAGTTTCCATGGATACCACAATCGTTGGGAAGGGTAGACTCGATGCTCTCCGTGAGCTTCGATTTACTCCCAATGGATGGCCCCAAGCATTTTCTGTCATATCTACACAGTGTCCATTACTTGAAATCCTCGAGATTCGTGCCGGGCCTCCGCACTACCCACCAGACAAATTGCACCACTTTCATCACATGCACACCCTCATTCTGGACAACCAGACCTGGAAATATAACGACGCATTCAGGTTTCTCAATTCATTCGACACCCCTAATCTGCATTCTCTAGCATTGACGCTTTATTCGGATCCAGATATCCACTCTGCCAACAACTACCTTTACAATTTCCTTTCGCGATGCGGAAGTCGATTACAACGTCTAAAGGTTTCCAGGACCCACGTGTCAACCGATCATTTGGTCGAGTATCTACGACATACGCCACTCTTAGAGTCCCTGACCGTTGGAAGCGTCATGCTAAACCGAGATTTACCACCGCTATGTCCACTACTTGTCCACTTCGAGTTGGTTACAGAGTCTCTGCCCCAGGAACAAGCCCTGATTGCACTTAGTAAGATCGTTTCAAGATGGAAGGAAAGTAGATTGAAGGGGAGTACTATCATGCCTCCAGCTACCCTCAGAGTTGACCGACACTTTCTGCCGTGGGTGCTCAGGATGGGGGGGATAAAAGAGTGCATGAAGCATGGTATGCAAGTTACTGCAATATCGATTGCCAACGAGTGTTGGTGGGCTTCACTTCTGCCAATGGGCCGGCCCCGTCATTAGCGGTATCTTGTGGTCCACCACAATTATCGCAAGTGTATCGATGAACTGCGTTCAATGGGACACCCGTCCTAGTTTCCACTTTAAAATTCTTACTACGCAGCAATACATAAACAATATTATTAGCTATGTACCACACCGACCAACCAAGCCTCCGACTCGGATAAACAAAAAATATGTACTATGTATATGTATCTCCATATGTCCAAAGTATATTCAAGAATCGCCATGGTCATGATTCACTGTAAACCAAGCTACAGCGCGCCACGACAAATCGCAAAGAAGGAAGGAAACAGGGAAATTAAATAAGAAGGCGGAAGGGACGGCGAAGGTATATAATAGGTATATCATACGCGTGTAAGAACCATAATATGTCTGTTGTATAGATTGAATTGTACGGAGCCACATAGCCATGAGATGGTCCCGCCTCATCGTCTTGACCAAATGCCGATGGTGATTGCTGGAGTGTTGGTGGTGTTACTGTTTGTTGTTGTCTATGAATATAGCATAAAACGAGAAGTCGAATCTTGTATGTGTATGATGCATGCTGGATGGACCTATGTGTGTCGGGATGTATGTGTTTCGAAAGCGGAGAGGATTAAAAGGAATCTTTCGGCTGCGTAGTCTATGGTGGTGGGGGGAATCGGGATGTGAATACAAAATGTGCGGTGACGGACGGCGTCCGGGGGGGAGGTTAACTCAGGAGGTATTCCTTCACGAGCTCATACGTGAAGAACCTAAGCAAAAGATGACAGTCAGCAACTTTCCTCTACTTCACGCCTGTGAAACAATGGGTAGGAAAGTGCGACTCACGACGTAGCAATACTCGGCGACACCTTCAACAAATTCGGCCACAATCCCCTATACAGCCCGGGTACACCCTCCGTTCTTAATATCCCGCGCAACGCATCGATAGCGCCGGTGTACCGCACCCCGAGCGCGTTCATACCCGCCACTTGCATCTTGCGCCGGAGGACGTCGCATGGGTACGTCAGCGTCTGCGATATCGAGCCTATTTTGCAATCGTTAGCGTTACGGTTACGGTCTATTCATACATTTTAATTTTTAGAAAAAAAAGGACCCACCAGCAAGCGCACCACACGCCAACTTCCGCACCACGCTCGCCTTCCCCGGCGGCGTGATGTACCCCCTCAGCGCCTCATACGCCGCGAAGTTGATGCCCACGTACGGCGCCACGCCGAACGCGGTCGCGGGGAGGCCACGGTACAGCCCGCGGACACCGCCTTCTTCGTGCATGACCTTTAGAGCCATGGAGGCCATGGAGAGACGCGCACGGGGCGGGGCGAGGAGGGCTTCTGTTTGTGATGGTGATAAGATGGTGGAGGATGTAGAAGCGGAGGTGGAGGAGAGGGTGGATGATGAGGTGTGATATGCAGAGGCTAGAGTTCGATTCGGTAAAGCAGAACCCTGCTGCTGTTGTGTCGCCGTCGCCGTCGTCGTCGTCGATTGTGGTGTGGTGGAGGTGGTAGGGACAGCGATAGTAGCAGTCGCGATCGACAACCTCGACCTCACAAGGTCAAGTGGGTACGTCGTCGTGACGGACGTGATACCCGCCAGTGCACCACTGAGCAACCGCGTAGGCGTGTCGAGCTCTTTCTTGCCATAAGACGTGAACCACTGTTCAATATCATCATTGTCAGTTTTCGTTTTTTCTTTCTTTAAAATAAAATAAATAGATAGATAGTGAAGTTAAGGATGGGGTTGACTTCCGAGTGGCGTCAGATGGGTCGACTAGGAAGGTGATCGAGGAATCGATCACAGCAGGAAAAGTCATGTAGTGGGTAATTCCGCTTCCACTTTCGCTAGGGGGGTCTAGTGTGGGTCTGCAGTAAATCCGCGTTACGCCGCGACGTATCACCAAAAGGAGGAGAAACGCCAACTGATGGATCCAACACGTACGTATCCCAACATCGAATGGAGGATTCCAACAGTGGTATTGAGGAAGTCGCACCATCGAGACCTCGCCAGACCGCAATGCGCTCGAAAAAAAATACAACAGCAGGAACAAAACCAAAACCAAAACCGAAATAAAACTCTGAACTAAATATATAAAAAAGCGCACCTTCTTAAGCTGCTCGTACGTCGTGAACTGCACGGCGCTATACGGGACGATGCGCAGACAGTTGATGCCGTTGCCGCGCATGAACCCTCTGAAGCCTTCTTCGCGCCACATGCGGACGAGGCTGCGCCATACGCCTTTGTATTGCCGGTCGGTGGTTTGGGGTTGGATTTGTCTAGGGAGAAGGGGGTGTTAGATGTGCGGCCCATATGTTATGGAAATTTAAGTGAGGGATGAAGTTTGGTTGGGAAACATAAGCGGTAGTGCAAGTCTGGTGCCTCGAGCGGGACTTGACAGCCGTAATATATAAGGGTAAGGGAAAGGGAAGGACGTACTGTATGATCTTGAGCCGCTCGAGTGGAGAGACGACGGTTCGTGAAGCGGCGCCTGCGACGCCTCCTGCGATGAAGTACGACGACACCTGTGGACTCAGGAAATGTTTCTGCCCATTTCCATTCCCATTGCCATTCCCGTTCCCGTTCCCATTACTACTCTGCGGCTCAACCGCCTCTGCCTCTGCCTCAGCCTCTGCCTCGACGATCTCCTGCTCCACCTCGTCATCTATCTTCAAATTCGCCTCCGCACCACCTCCCCTTTCACTTCTCAACGTCTCCCGTACCAGTGGTTGATGTTTGGAGGAAGTCGACATCATGGACGGCGGGGTAGTGTAGTGTGGGTAGTCGCTGCTGGTGGCATACGGTGGCCTCTAAAACGTGAGATGTGCACTGTAAAAAAGAGTGGGTGTGTTGGAGTGGCTGATGAGGCTGTAAGTCCCAATCCGGAAACCCGGTGGCGAGTAGGCGTATTCGGCTATGTCGGACCATCTTCCGACTTCCGGTGTAACAAGAGCTCCGGCCTGTATGGGAAGAGCTGCTGTAAGATGAAAGATCCTGTTGTCGTTGGAAGGCCAAGGAGGTGTTGATCAGCAACATGTTGTATCAGATCAGCATTCATTACCAGATATTTGTTGCAGAGGATATACAAAATGTCTGAAGATCATGGGAGATCTGAGATAGGGCGTTGCCGTGCCACGCGCCGACCGCCAAAACGCGAGTAAGCGGACACAAAGGCCTTTGTTCCCCGTCCGTCCTAGTCTCCTCGTCGTCGTCGTTGCAGCCACTGGTGGCCAGCGTCCAGCACTCAAAATTCCTCATAGACGCTGGTCACTGCAACACAATAAAAAAATTACAGTGACAGTTGCAGCAACTGGTTACTGGCAGCGGCACACACAACAAGGACGCAAAGGTACATCATCACTCCAAACTTGCCAGATCCCCCTCCATCTCATCAAAAAGCAGCCTAGCGTCGTTATTTACAGGAATAAGGATTCTAGCGCCTCGCTCGCTTCCATTTCCTTATCATGCAGGAGAGTGGGCGTAATTCGGAAGGAGGGCACTATCATCAGCAGTATTATCATCATCACCCGCAGGTTGACACGCAGCCTCGCCGTGAGCGCGCTCCTGCTCCAGCAGCTCCAGGCCAAGCCTCACCCCCGTCCTCGTTGCCTGCCACGATGTCCCATAGCCATGCGACATCATACTATTACAACAACTCCACTGGCATTGGTACCGCTAACGCCACTGGCAACCCTGGTTCTGGTTCCTTCCATCCCTATCCCTCGTCGTCGTCATATTTCACGACGACATCTTCTTCTTCTTTCTCGCAAGGAGGATACGGACGGCCGACGATGGGACAGCAGACGAGCCAGCTGGATCAACATATTGGGCAGTCTCCTCAGCCGCCGGTTCAGGTTCAGCCAATGGCGCTGCAGCCGCCACAGCACCCTCAACAGCGTCATCCACAACAGGCGCACCAGAAACTTGCAAACCCACCACCGGTCCCGGCTCAAACGCTTTCTGCGGGGCAGAAGCTGAAACGTGCGTTGGCGGGCCGGAGAGGGACGAAGAAAGCTACTGTCAATTCGGATATCGAATATGTTTCTACTTCTGCACATCCTGCTACCGTTACATCTTCTGCAAATGCAACCTCACCTGGAACAGCAACAATACCATCAGCAACCTCATCATCTACAACGACAACACCGTCATCGTCAACACCCATATCATCTCTAACATTCCCCGCAACCTCATCCACATCCACCACTTCCACAACACCAGCAACATCCACCGCATCATCACCTGTAAGCGTCACATCCTCACCATCACCATCATTCCCCCATCCCTACCGCCGCCCGACGAACTCGCACTCAACGAGATCCAAATCCGCCAAACAGCTCACTCTGAACTTCGCGAGCACGACGCTCGGCGCGTTGACGGGGAAGAAGTCGCCGTCTGCTGCCTCCTCGTCGTTCACCCACCCATTTACCAATGCCAATACCGTCGCCATTCCCTTCAACGATAACGATAACGCCAATTTTGTGGGTGAATTTGGGAATGGAAATGGGCACGTAGCTGCGGTACCCCCGATACCGATGATGCCGACGTCCCCGCCACCGCAGTATACGTCTGACCCGGAGCCTATGGCGATGTCGATGTCGCCTACGTCACCTGGCTCGCCACCGCCGCCTCTCCCGCCGAAACCAGTGCGGACGAAGGGGAGTGAGGGGGAAATGTCCGCAGACGGATCTCCGTCTGCGTCTGGAGGTGCGTCGGGAGTAGGTGGAGGTGGTGAGAATTTGGATTTGCGGGAAGGAGGAAATGTGAGTGGTAATGGGGATGGTAAGATGGAGAGTGAGAGTGAGAGTGGGGAAGGTACGGACAAGACGGCGGAGAGTTCTCAGCAGGCCCAGAAGGAGTTGGAGGATGCGAGGGTGGAGGAGGATGCGAGAGAGAAGGAGAAGCGAGACCTCCAAAGAGGGTCGGTTATGCAAACCACCCCCGCGATGGGTCCTGCGCTCGCTTTCCTACGGCAAGGAGGTGTTGGTGTTGGCGATATGATCGAGGAAGACGCCGCTGTACCAACAGCAGCAGTGACATCGTCGGGCGATGTGGTGGGGCAGAACGGCAGCACTCGACCGCTTCAGATAACCAAGTCGCAGAGACGAGGGCGAGGGAGAGAAGGTAGTGTTGAAAGTGAGAGCGGGGAAGAGAGTATGGCGAAGGAGAAGGAGAAGGAGGATTGGCGGAAGAGCGATGCGACGATGCGGACTGTGCGGCTTGGTTCTCGGCCCACTTCTTCCACTCCCCCCTCTGCTTCTTCTACCACCCCCAGTGCCACTTCCACGGGTACGGCACAGCAACAGCAATCTTTGAACGTTGCCAACATGAACAGCCGCACGCCAACACGCCCACTCTCAGTCGCCGAGAGCTCGCATTCCGGACATACGGTCGTCCCAGGCTCCGGAATCGGAGGATCGAGCGGTGCAGGACGGCGATTGAGCGCGATGATTGGGGAGTTCTTGGTGCTCGAGGGTGTGGGTGATAGTGAGGATGACGACGACGGTGATACTGACGTTGATGGCGATGGTGATGGAGGAGGAGCGGAGAGCGAGGCGGAGTCGGTGTCTGCGTCGAGCCTGAGCAGCTCGGCGCGGACGGATGAGAGTGGGGAGAGCTTGAGCACGAGTGTGAGCAGTGCGAGTGTTGGTGGTAACGGCAGCGGCCTCGGACTTGGTGCGCCTGGGAGACTTGGAGGGAAGGAGATGATGATGATGATGACAGGACAACAAGGACAAGAATCACGAGAAGGCGAAGGGCAGATCTATCCGCGCTCGACGCACCCCAACAGACGGTCCATGTCGCTCTCGCATAACGTCCCATCATCGTTCTTTGACATCTCGTCTCCCACTGCGTCCTCGCAGAACGCGCGAATGTTATCGTCGGATCAGAAGACGCCCACGCAGCTTTATCACTCCGGGCATCCTTACTCTCCGCCGAAATCGTACACCCCACCACCGCAGCCTCAATCGCAATCGCAAGCGTACTCGCCACTCGCGCGCGCTTCTACTAGAGTGGATACGAGCAGTCCGGAATCATCTCCGAAGGCGTCGTTGTCCGGAGGAGGAGGAGGAGGGTTGAGAGCGAGGCTGGGAGCGGCGTGGGGACGGGCATCGAGTAGCCAGGTGTCACTGTCGACGGCATCGAGTGGATCGCATGGGCGGGACGCTGCAGGCATGAGCCAAAATCAGAACCACAGTCAGACGGCGTTCCCCCAAATGGGGAGTTTGCAAGCGCCGCAACAGCAGGGATATCGCACGTTGGCTCCTCCGCCTGCGCATCCTTCTTCTGGTGCGGGTTCTGGGCAGGGTAACGCTGGAACGGGGTCAGGACCGGGGACGGGATGGACGCGCCAAACGAAGATCAGCATGACCTCCACACTCGCACCCGCCGCAGGCATCGCAATGGGATTCGGCAAACGCGCCGCGGAGAAACTGGGACGCGCGTTAGGTGGTGGCGGGCACGGCGGAGGATCGTCGAATTCGTCGTTGGCGGCGTCGGCGGCGTCCAGTACGTCGAGTTCGCCGGTGGATAGTCGCGGTGTGCCCCCGCCCAGTTCGTTCCTGCAGAGTGCGGCGAATAAGCTCGCGAGGGTTACGTCGAATGCTGATTCTGGAGGTGGTGGCGGTGCGTACATCTCGGCAACGTCGTCATCTGGTGGAGGGATGGACGTGAATAATGGGAACCGCGGGCTCCCGTCTGATGAAAAACCGGCGGCGCGCGAAAGGGATGGGTGGGGACGCGTGAAGAAGAGTAAACATCGCGGGACCCAAGGCGGGACGTCGGGAACTTGGTCCCTCGGTTCGTCGTCGACCTCTCCCTCAGGCAACGGCAACGGAACCGCCTCCGCCTCCGACTCTGATGCTCCTAATTCTCGTTCGCGGGCGTCGCCTGGACCCAATCTTGGTACGCAACTCCGCGGTCCGTTAGGCGGTGTCGGCCCTACTGGCGTCGCCGCCAGCGGGTACGTGTTCGGGAGAGAGCTGAGCGAGTGTGTCAGAGAGACGAAAGCTGTTGTGCCGGAGGGAAAGAGGCGGAGGCGGAGTGGGAGTACAGCGAGTTTCGGGATGGATATGGAGGTGGTGGGTGCGAAGGCGTTGGAGGAAAGGTGGTTGCCTGCGATTGTGTTGAGGTGTGCGCAGCATTTGGAGAAGTGGGGTGTGCAGGAGGAAGGTCTCTTCCGGTGCGCTTCTTTTTTGTCTTTGGCCTGGTTTTGAAATTTCGTTCGGAAGCTAATTTCATTCATGCGCAGCATTCCTGGACGGTTGGTGCACGTTAATCGGTTGCGCGCCGAGTTCGATTCGGGTGAGTTTGACTTTGTTAACTTAAATTGATGTTTAGACCTTGTCGCAGGTGCGGACTATGATATGTCAGAATCGGGACCTGGCGAGCTAGATGCACATGCCGTGGCATCAGTTTTTAAAGCCTATCTGCGCGAGCGTACGTTGGATCCTCCTTTCATCCTAATAACAACTTCGTACTGATATCGCTTTGGAACAGTCCCAGAACCCATTCTCACTCGACCTCTTCTTCCATACTTCGATGCAGCGATGTCGGCAGAGAGCAGTGCAGTCGCATCTGCGGACGCCGCCGCAAACCCCAATGGAGCTCCGCGAGCAATGAAAGGGCCTGGTCTTCCTTCGGGTCCGCGCGGTTCACCAGCACCGCTCCGCAAACCTCCCTCACTCTCGACATTCGCGCTCCCGACCCTCTCAACCCGTCTACCATCCTCAACACTCCTCAACACGCTCTCTGTCCTCATCGCCCGTCTGCCGCCCGAGAATCGCGATCTCCTACGCACGGTGACAGAACTCATCCGAGTGACAGCCAAGAACTCGAAGGAGACCAAGATGCCGATGAGCAATTTGCTGTTGGTGTTCTGTCCCAGTCTTTCGATGAGTCCACCACTCTTGAGGGTTTTGTGTGAGGGTGAGGGGATATGGAATGGTCCTCCGAAAGGAGTACCCGTGGATGACCCAGTGGTCGTGGATATAAAGCGAGAGGATTCAGAGGAAGTGCTTGATATTAGTCCACGCGGGAATGGAGTCGGAGGAGAGCTGCAGGCCAGTCAGGAGTTGGCTATCGATCACGCAAAAGAGGAACGAGATGAGGAAATGATCCGACAAGAGAAGAGGATCAAGCGGGAAAGCGTAGGCTTAGGCATGCTCAACGCTGGACCGCGCCCGCGCCCCATTATGCATCCCGAGCAACGAGACGAACAGCAGGTACCATCTCCAGTCTCCATTGCGAACGACGAACAGCGGATAAAGCTGGAGAAGAGGATCAAGCGGGAAAGTTTCGGGCTTGGGGCGCTGACTATGAGTCCACGATCTCGTGGATCCATCAAGCGTATATCTGGGCCGATCGGCGCTATCGGCATGAGTCGTGAGGGTTCTTCGGGGACTGAGTCTTCGTCCCGTCTCGGGTCGACGTCTGAAACAGAATTCGTCGACGCCCAATCAAGGGAGGACCTTCTTACGTCGCCGTCGGATGGTTTGTCTCCGCGAGCCCAACAGGGATCTCAAAATCCTCGATCGTCTCCAACCCCTTTGATAATCTCTCCCGAGGCGACCTCACCTCTACTACCCGGCTTGACGTTGCAATCGGAATCTTCTCCACGAAACACGAAGCGCCAGACGATGTACGGCACTCTTCCCAACCATTTCTCCTCACTTGGAAGCGCTCCAGTCACTCCAATCGGAACGACAATGAACGCAAATTTGACCGTGTCGACGTACTCCTCGTCTTCTCCGGACCTTGCGCAGCTACCTCAACCTTCACCGGAACGCATGAAGAAGCCATCTCTCCCCATGCTCTTCCGCAAACACTCCATCACCTCATTATTTTCTCGTGCGCAGTCGCAGACGTCTCCGCCTCCTTTGACGCCGGAGTCTCAGCAATCAACACAATCCAGCGTCAGCAGTGTTCCTCCTGTCTTGGACGTTGCCCTCGATTCGTCGGCTTTTGGCATTGAACTCGGTGATGTGAATGAAGAAAGCGACGCCATCCGCGCGTCGACACAGAAAATACGCTCATATGAGCAACGCAAGGACGACCCAGTGTCCCGTAGCCCGTCCGACCTCACAACGAGGGTACCAGGTAGCCCTCCGATAACAGACTCCAGTCGTGTCTCGTCACATTCTTCCGACAAAGCCGCTACGGTTTTCTACACTCCAGACTCTCGACACCGCCTCTTGGACCTCAAACCTTCACAGGCATCCTTTCAATCATCGAAGTCGTCGTACAGTTTGCTCGGGCTTGACGTTCACGGGCGAGATTCCAGCGAGGCAGACTGGGCAAACAGTGTCCTCATGGCTGCTGACGCCGGTGGACAGGCCGATCGCAGAGCACCTCACGCCTCTTCACCCCAGATCTGAGAGCGGCAAAATTGAATCATTAATTATGACAGGTCGCCGAGATACGTGTGTCGTCCATTTACGTCGGATCGCGCATGCCATGTGGACAAGGACCCGCCTTGCATTGGACTTACAATATCAATTTTTCTATTTTCTATTAGTCATGGGGCGAAATTATTTGTCCCTTGTATCATGCTACTGTCGTTGCTGTTCATGACCATTCCACTTATAACTCCTTTCATCATCAAATTTCACGCACGCATCTGGACGGAAGCACATCATTTTTTCTACATTTATATTGCAAAGGCAATCCATCAGAAACATCTAGCCATCAATATGCTGCGAAATGAATGAGATCATATGAACCGCAGAGGCGAGTGCCCAAGGGTACCAATTGTTCCACTCGCACACGTTGCTTACTGCACTGAACAATCTTCCTATTACGGTTCAGTACAACTGCAGGTTGTCGAACGTAGCGGCTGGATGCATGACAGCACTCCGTAGTGCATTCAACACTCAAGAGACCCTAAGGTCTTCCTAGAGTGGCGCGTGTTGTAGACACTCACGAAACCTTGCGATGTTGTCATTCATAGGTTCTGGCAGATGTCGAATCGCTTGTCCAAACTGGACCCTCGTGTTCATCACAAATTTCCATTCTTTGTCATTATCTCGAAGGGTAGCAGGATACAGGGTTGCGAAAGGGAATGATGGTACAGTGCCTTTACAAAGGAAATGAAGGATTTGGACTGCAGTACTTACGGGTGTCATCCAATAAATGGTTTTAAGCTCTACTTCCTGTCGTGATGAGATCCAACCGCAATTTTACCGATATATATCTTCCCGAGGAATGGCCAGAACGAACTGCCGTGTCTTCGACTCCCAGATGCCAACATCATTTGCATTCCCCACAATGGTCTGCTTCCCAGTGAATGCATGGGCTTTATCATCGGGAACCACAAATATAACAGCCCAGGGAGATTTAACTGACGGACGGAGGTGGTTGATTTTTGACGATCGGGTAATGTGACGTTGGAGTAACTGAAAGCCTTTGACCTTGAGGGAGTGCTCGTTCGTAGCCATTTGCAAAAGAACGAGTGGACAAACATCCCGAGCGATTGGTTCTTTGCTGTATACCATCGCATCGATGGTTGGATATGATTCGGAGTATGGTTGCAGGTAAGTTGTTTTCTCACCCGCAACAGCATTTTGAAGTGTTGGAAACAACTCTGCGGTCGGGAAATAGGTGTGGTGCTCGACAGTCAATGCCCACTCTATTCGATTCGAGTTGCCGAGCTCCCTCAGAGTGTATCTTTTCAACGATCCTGGTGCTTCGCGGAAAAATTCGTGCACACGGTCCTCCCAAAAACGACCAAAGAAGCCACTCGCCTTTGGAGCAGCAGCAATAAGGTCATGAAAGGCCTTTTGACTTGACTTCTTCTTCTTCTTCTTTGCAAGGGCAGTCAACATCAAACCCATCGCCCAATCCGACCTCGGGCGAAGGTGGGCATTGGCGAAGAGAAGAGAATCATCCGGCACAATATCAAAGATCCGGTTAGTGGCTTTCTGATCCGGTGGATCGTCGCGATCCATAAAGGCAAGAAGTTGGGCGAGGTCTGTGACACTTTTGACGGCGCCTCTAGCCTCGCTTTTGAACTGGTTGAACCTCTGAGGGTTGATTGACTCCGTGCAAAAGCGCGGGTTGAACCCAAAATGGAAGATGAGTTTCCGAAGCTGCTCTGCTTCAAACCATATAGGCGACAAGAAGACACTGGAAAAGATGTCAACGGGGTTTCCTCTCGGAGGCAAAGACTCCGCTGACAGTGCAGTCCAAAACTCTTCAGCCTCCCAGTTCCGCAATACGAAGGTCAAGTGTGGTTTTTGACTACTCCAGTTTCCGCTAATTGTGGGGCCGGGCGATGATGCCAATATGATCTGGCCCTTTGTGAGGCCACGAATCGCAGGAGAAGGGCTGGTAGGGCCGGCCTTTCCATCGAAATCAACGAGAATGTGTGACGTTGGCTCCAAATGTTTCGGTACATCATATTTTATCGGTGTAACCGATTTGCCCAGATGAAAGACCCGACCATCTTCATACTGGTACAGGAAGGGGATCCCTTCAAGAAGCATCCTGACAAGTTGCAGATGCAAATAAACCGTCTTACCTGCAGTAATTCGTTAACAAGCTAGAGCTGTAGGGTCGCAGAAACATACCCATGCCGGGTGTCCCAGTAACAAATTTATAGTTGGCGTAATCTTTATCACCCTTGCCGTACTCTTCAATCTTTTGAGTCAGCTCATCAAATTCCGGTCGATACAGGACTAGCTGGGGAATGCGGGGACAAACGTCGAGATCGGAGAGGTCGATGTAGGTGATACGCATTGGGAGTGTAAGATCCGCGTCGACTTTGTCGGCAGGTTCGTCCTCGTCCAATTCCCCAAGCTCATTTATCTCTGTGGCCGTTGTGTCAATTGGAAGGGTGTTCAAAAAATCACGTTTGATACTCATGATCTCATCCGTTTCCTCGGGAGCAACTTCTGTGAGTTTCGTTTTCAGATCGTGGTATGAGGCAACTGTTACAACGACAGTTCTTGAAAATGGTCTCTGTGGAGCCTTTCCCCAAAGGGTGGAATGCCAATTCATGAGCCATGGTGGCACTGTAAGTAAGCTCCAAGATCGACATCTGATTGGCAATTTTCAAAGAAAACTTGATGACCTACCCTCCCCGTTCGGCTCTAGTTTTCGTTTCTTTGTCGCCCTCTCGCCTTCCGATGGGTAGTCGAGGCATTAATGCGGGTGAAGAAAAGAACGATGAAGCTAGTCAGCGACGGATTAGGGTGGCACAGAGCGACAACTCACCTTCGGGGAGAACCACAAATACCGTTTCTTGATGCCTGATTCCCACCAAAGTATCCTGTATCTTGAGCTTGACAACCTTGTTTTCAATAAATATTTTTTGGACTTTCTCCTCCAACGCTTGAGGATCAGCATCATCGAAAGCAATTGTCGAGTCTGTGCATTGCCACACGTCAAGTTGAGGTGCATCAACGTCTTTGAGGAGCGTCGAAAATCTCTCCTTAACTTTCAGCTTTAAATAGTCCACTTTGTTATTGGAAGGTTCTTCAAATTCGGAGGACGCTGTGACGGGCTTCTTGTCATTCTCAACGACCAGACACCAGAAATGCTTGGTGGTCATCGGAGGGATGGGTCGATCAGTACAACTCGGCTGTTAGCCGAGCACGTGAGTTGATGGCCGCGCCGGGTCGGAGATGCGCCGTTTCCGCGGCGTGCGACCTTGTAAATAATGAATAAGAACGACATTTGAAGTGCGGGGCGGGCTCGTCGACGGCAATGATGAGCGCGCCACCGTCTGAGCCGCGAAAACAATTCCTAATTTAAATATAGATGATGTAACACTTATTCCCGGCATTTTTGGAATAAATGCAAGAAATCAAATGGTATTCGGCGCATTATGAAGCCCACCACATCGCATATACCGTCCGAAAGACGTTGGTGCCGTCCCGAACGTCGCTGGGACTTGTCATGCTCATAACTAGTAAATATAAATTGCTTATCCTTTACCGCTTAAAACATCTAACAAATCCCAGCGACGTTCGGGACGGCACCAACGTCTTTCGGACGGTATATGCCATGTGGCGGGCCCCATAATGCGCCGAATACCATTTGATTTCTTGCATTTATTCCAAACATGCCGGGAATAAGTGTTACATCATCTATATTTAAATTAGGAATTGTTTTCGCGGCTCAGATGGTGGCGCGCTCATCACTGCCGTCGACGAGCCCGCCCCGCACTTCAAATGTCGTTCTTATTCATTATTTACAAGGTCGCACGCCGCGGAAACGGCGCATCTCCGACCCGGCGCGGCCATCAACTCACGTGCTCGGCTAATAGCCGAGTTGTACTGATCGACTGTACACTCCTGGTCATCGTGGGTTGGGAGAGAAATTTGTATTTATTTGTACCATGGTGGGACCAACTTCCGACTGTGTCAATCAAGTTATTCAACAACCAAACGCACTCGAGTACATACAACGAACGACGGTGTGTGTCCAAGTCACATCTCTCGGACTAGGCGACATCTCAACAGCTACATCGACGCTTGTTAATGGGTTTCTAATACACCCGTGGCGCCATCATTTGCCAAGTCGATTTGAAATATGTACATTTACAGTACACCACTCAACAACTGTATCACTGTTATCTTCAGCAATTTCTCGTCTGGTTATGTACATCTGCACCATGTGTCGACGGGCTGAGTAGAACGAGGCTGGCCAGAACCATGGACGAAGACAACACAAGAAATCAAGTGTCTGAAATGCCCAGTATTCCTCAGCGTGATGACGGCTCCGGAATCATTCGTGGTCCTCTCTGGGAAGTTCTTAGCGTGGCTGGGGAGGTAACTCTAACTGCAGAGGACGAGGCTAGGCTGGAGGAAAAAGGACGTGTTAAGGTGCGATCCTTGCTTTCATGTTTTATCGGGTGAAAGAGAACAGTACTAACGATATTCAGGATAAGAGGACCCTACAGTTGCCTCGATCTCCGTCGAAGGGGGCGGCGGAGATTTCAGACATTCCTGAACCTCACGTTGCGCTGACGCTCCCAGGGCGACTATAGGGAGCAAAATTTCTCTCCGATACTTCTTGAACACGAAACCGATGCCGTCTGCTCGTTTCTCGACCTTCCTGGACATCCGTCGTTACCCACAACGCCCCAGCACGCCCCCAGCACGCCAATTCACTCCCGAATGAGGACTCGGATGGCGAAGGCGAACAACAGTCATGTCGCTCCCTGAAAGTGCAAAACGTCGAATTCCATATGTGGCATGTCTACACTGTCATTCCGGGCACCACACTCGAAAGTTGATCCATCCACATGAAACCGCAATACCAACTAGTCTCCTAAAGCAGATCGTATACGAGCGAAGACAGTCGTTCTCTCTGAATAACCAACCACCAAATTATGTCCTCACGTCGCCGCCAATTTTATTTCACGAAATTGACAACATTCATGACACATATACATTGGCTCACGTCATACGGCAAGAAGGGGCTTGACACGTATACTGAGTATTGAGGTCGATAACTTCTCGGCCGGTACATTTTATGATCCACAGGCCAAATCACCAAGCAGCATTCTGTATTGAGGTCTATTATGCAGTGACCTTGATACAACTGAGAGCGGGAACTTGAAGGACATTCGATAAGCTTTCGGAGCAGGGTTCGAGACTTCGTGTATCTGACAACTAGGAAGCCCTATCCTTACCTGACAAACTCCAGCAGACGGTCCATGTCGGTCTCGCATAACGTCCTCTGATCATTACCCCCAACCACGCGAATTTTATCGCCAGACCAAAATACATCGATATGGTGGGACGCGGGGCGGGACGTCGGAAAATTGTTCAATCGGTTCATCGGCAACGGCAACGGAACCGCCTCCGCTTCTGACTCCGATGCGCCAAACTCGCGCTCGTGGCCGCCTCCTGAACCCTATCTTGGTACGCAGCTCGCGGTCTGTTAGGCGGTATCGGCCTTAATGGCGTTGTTGTCGGCGGGCACATATTCGGCAGGGATTTGAGTGGGTGTGTTAGACAGACGAACGCTGTGGTGCCGGAGGGAAAGAGGCACAGGCGGAGTGGTAGTACCGCGAGTTTGGGGATGGATTGGGTGCGAAGGCGTTGGGGGGAAAATGGTTGCCTGCCATTGTTCCGAGTCTGAGATGTGTTCAGCACTTAGAGAAGCGGTTATGTTTAGGAAGAATGTCTCTTCCGATTCGCTTCTTTTCCTTTGGACTGGTTTTGAAATTTCGTCGGATGCTAATTTTATTTGTGCACAGTATTCCTTGACGGCTGGTGTACGTTAACCGGCTGCTCGCCGACTTTGATCCAGGTGGGTCAGACCCCTTTACCTTAAAGTGATGTTTAACATCATTCGCAGGTGCGGACTACGATATATCAGAATCGGCACCTGGCAAGTTACATGCACGTGCTGTGGCATCAGTGTGCAATGCTTATCTACGCGAGCGTACGTCCACCAGCCATCGTGATTACAACATCGTTCTGATATCCCTACCGAACAGTCCCAGAACCCATCCTTTCCTTACCCGACCACTTCTTCCGTATTTCGACGCAGGTATGTCAGCAGACAACAGTGCATTCGCGTCCGCGGACACCGCCGCCAACCCCACAGAAACTCCGCGAGCAATGAAAGGACCTGGTCTTCCTTCGGGTCCGCGCAGATCACCTACACCGCTCCAGGAACGTGACGTGAAATGTTTCGACAGGAGAAGCGAGTCAAGCGGTAAAGCGTAGGCTTGGGCATGCTCAACGCTGAACCGCACCACCCGTGCACCAGTATGCATCCCGAGGAAGGGGACGAGCAGCAGGCACCATCTCTGGCCCTTATTACGAACAACGAGCAGCGGAAAAATTTGGAAAAGAAGATCATGCGCGAGAGTTTCAGGCTGCGGCGCGAACTATGAGTCCATGATCGCGTGGATCTATCAAGCGTATTTCTGGGCCGATCGGTGCTATGAGCATGAGTCGACGTCTGAATTGGAATTTGTCGACACACCATCGACGGTGGATGTCTCCACGGGAGCTCAGAATTGTCGATCATCTCCACCTCCGAGAATACTGTATCCCGATCCGACATCACCTCTACTACCCGACTTGACGGTGCAATCGGAATCGCCTTCACGGAATATGAAACGCCAGGCGATGTATGGCACTCTTCCCACCCATTTCTACTCTCTTGGAAGCGCCCCAGTGACTCCAATCGGAACAACAATGAACGCAAATTTGACAATCTCAACGTACTCCTCGGCTTCTCCGGACCTTGCGCAGATACCTCAGGTCCACACCAGAACGTATGAAGAAGCTATCTCTCCATATGCTTTTCCGCCAACACTCCATCACCGTAATATTTTCTCGTGCGCAATCACAGACGTCCCCACCTCCTTGACACCGGGATCTCAGCAGTCAACACAATCCAGCGTTAGCAGTGTTCCTCCTGTCTTGGACGTTGCCCTTGATTCATCCGCTTTTGGCGTTGAGCTCGGTGATTTGAATGAAGAAACGACGCCATTCGGGAGTTGACTGAGAAAATACGCTGTCATGAGCGAAGCAAAGACGATCCAGTGTCTCCTAGCCCATCTGATCTTACAATGAGGGTTCCAGGTAGCCCTCCGATGACAGACTCTAATTGTGTCTCGTCCCATTCTTCCGACAAGGCCGCCACAGTCTTCTACACACCAGACTCCCGTCACCGTCTTTTGGACCTCAAACCTTCACAAGCATCTTTCCAATCAACGCCGTCCTCATTCAGTCTCCTTGATCTTGACATCCAAGCCCGAGATTCCAGCGAGGCAGGGTGAACAGTGTCCTGATGCAGTGGCTGGTGGACAGGTTGATCGCAGAGCACCTAACGGGTCTGCAACCCAGATCTGACTACGGCACAATTGAATCATTAATTATGACAGGTTACCGAATTATGTTGGCTGTCAATTTATGTCATGCCTGTGGACACGCATCCGCCTTGCGTTGGTCTTACAATATCAATCTCTTTATTTTCTACTAGTCTCAGGCCGAAAATATTTTGTCCACTCCTTGCTCTTGTACCATGCTAATGTCGTTGCTGTTCATGGCTATTTTAAACTCCTTTCATCATCATTTCACGCACGCATTTGGACGGAAGCACATCATTTTGTTTTACATTTATATCGCAAATGCAATGTCATCTATCTTTTGGCTCATCAAAGCAATAAGAAACATCTCGCCATCATTGTGTTGCGGAAAGAAAATTGAGATGCATTCACACGGGTTGCAAAAGGGGTACTGCATTATTACTATCAGCCCCAGCATATTGCCTTAAGGCTTTCTCCTTAAGCGCTGGATCCCAGATTGTGCTGAAGCATTCCCCTTGGTGGGGTTCTTCCGGAGCTTTTTTGCTTTAACAATGTGCCTTAAGCTGTTCCACTTCAGTACCAATCCATACATTTTGCTGAAGCATTTGTCCTTGAGGGTTGTCCTGAAGTTTATTTGCGGTTTATCCCTGAAGGTGTATTTCTTCAGAAGATCACCTTATGCATTAGCACTTAAGCGACAGTCACTGGATCATGCTGAAGCAATCGTTTATGAGGGGTTGTCCTGAAGCAGGTTTCATCATTCACCATTAATTCCTGAAGGTATATTCCTTCCAAACATTGCCTCATACAGTAGCACATAAGCAAGAGAATTGGATTGTGCTGAACCATTCCCCATTGAGCAGTTATTCTGAAGCGTCATTGGCTATCTGCCGGTAATTTTCATTTTGAGCGCTTAAATCACTGGCTGAGAGAACACTGATGGAAGCCAGCCTGCTGCAACTACCCATGTGACGGGATTGCTATCAGACTCCAAAGCAATCATGAAGGGATTTATTATGAAGGGAATGGAGAATCCCGCCAAATCATTCTTGCTCAAGACATTTCGCGAACTTCTTATCAAGGCCATCATCCATGATGACCATCCGTTTACGTATGCAGAAGGCGAAGGAGTCCGTGCACTGCTCAAGATGCAGATAGGATGTGGAGCCCATGGAATTAACCTCGTTGTTCAGTATGCCTCACTGCCATTTATAATTAATGCAATTAACTCACACCGAATCTGTTATCTCTGTACAGGGCCATATTAGAAAATCTTGGTGTTTGCCCCCCAGACTCCGCAGATCTAGTACACAACATTGAAGAGATGGGAAGTCTCCTGAAGGCAGGTGCGGCTGAGAGTCAGCACCGAGTTCGTCACTGGGGACAATAGTGTCTATGAAAGGGGAGGGGATGATGACCAGAAGAGGTTGGGAGTACAGGTTGAGGAGGAGTGAGTACGTAGTGAGGAAGCACAAGAGCGCAAGAGCATGGCTTCCATGGCCCTTAAAGTCATGCACGAAGAAGGCGGTGTCCGCGGGCTGTACCGCGGTCTCCCAGCGACCCCCTTCGGCGTCGCGCCGTACGTGGGTATCAACTTTGCCGCGTATGAGGCGTTGAGGGGCTACATCACGCCTCCGGGGAAGGCGAGTGTGGTGCGGAAGTTGGTGTGTGGGGCGCTTGCTGGTGAGCTTCCTTTTCTCCTTTTCTTCCATCTCCCCAAAAATGAATGAAGCGAACAAAATGATGCTAAAATATCGGAATTGCAGGCTCGATATCACAAACGCTAACATGCCCATGTGACGTCCTCCGGCGGAAGATGCAAGTGGCGGGTATGAACGCGCTCGGGGTGCGGTACACCGGCGCTATCAATGCCTTTCGCGGGATATTAAGGACGGAAGGTGTACCGGGGCTGTATAGGGGCTTGTGGCCGAATTTGCTGAAGGTGTCGCCGAGTATTACTACGTCGTGAGTTGATTCCTTCCTCTCCTTCCAATTTTCAAATTTCTGTTGTGTTGTGGAGTATCCATTATTGTGACTCGTTGTTCTTTCTTGTGCACTGTGCGCCTGGAGGAATTTCGCTGACAACATCCCGTTGTTGCTTCCACTTAGGTTCTTCACGTATGAGCTAGTAAAGGAATACCTCCTGAGCTAACCTTCCCCTTTACGCTGTCCACTCGCACGCACTTGTATCTGCATCTCGGATCCTCTCCCACCACAATAGACTACTCAGCGCAAAAATTCCCTCTAATCCTCTCCCATTTCAAAACATATACATTCCGGCACACATGGGTCCATTCAGCATGCATCATACACATCCAAGACTCGACTTCTTGTTTTACTACATTCATAGACATGGCTTCTTACAACAAACAGTAACACCACCAACACTACCAACAATATTATCAGCATTTAGCCAAGACGATGAAGTGAGACGAGATGATCCTATGGCTACGTGGATCTGTGCAATTCAATCTATACAACAGACATATGGTTTCGTTACACGCGTATGATATACCTATTATATACCTTCTCCCTCCCTTCACTTCCGCCTTCTTATTTGATTTCCCTCCCCCCCCTGCTATTGGTGGTAAACTGTAGCTTGGTTTACAGAGTATCATGACATTCTTGAATATACTTCGGACATATGGATATACATTTACATAGTACATATTTTTTGTGCCTATTTTTTGCCCAAGTTGGAGGCTGGCTGGTCAGTGTGGTACATAGTTGTTTAATAATATTGTGTATGTATTGTGTGTAGGAACTGTGTTAGAGTGGAAACCTGGGATCTGTTCATGGTGTTTTATGTGTCCGGTTCATTGATGTACTTGCAATAATTACCGTGAATCAAGGGACAGCGTGAATAACGAAATGATGGATTCACCTCCGGTTCATCAATACCCTTGCAATAACTAGAGTGAACCACATGACACTGCTAGTAATGATGTGAGGCCCACCAACACTCTGTCCCAGTGGGCATTGCAGTGACCAGCATTATGACATACCAAACACTTGAAAAATAATCCTGCTGTGCCACTTTCAGAATCCCACTGCGCCCCTCTGAACATAGCCAGATTTCAGTGAGACGCAAGATTTCTTTATGTTTTTGTTTTCCCATTGCACCACTTTTCCTTTTCCACTGCACCACTTCTGAAATCCACTGCAGCCACTTTTCCACCTTTCTAACTCTTCATTTTGTATCCTATGGCATCTATTATTCATTGTACTATTTAATGAGAAGTAATGAATTCAAGTGTTTTGTACTAAACACACTGCCAGAACAGTGAATATTTGTGTGACCTACCTACCTTGGACTCCAGGGAAGTGGTTCGGATGCTGTACATACTGCACATTGTGGCCATCTGTGAGACAAAAAAATGCCATTGAGGATTATTTAGCTTTTTTTCTCCTTCTGATTCGTTTCCCTTGAAACTCAGCTTCAGAGAAATGTGTTACACAAATGATGCTCAGCACATCATCACATACTACAAGAAGCCTCATGTGACATACAAATTCTGGATACCCAAGAGCCTCTCAGAAACCCCCAGAACTGTCACCTGGCGCAAAAGTGAAATGACATGGGAAACAAACCGCAAACTTATTGTATAACATATTGGAACTTGTTATTTATTATTTGCAGGACACATAGTCTGAATAAGATGACCAAATGTACTTGTTGTTTGCAGCTCAATCAAATCAGTGAATTATCTCGACTGTGTTTAATGAAAATAATCCAAGTATGTACAGACTTAGTTTGCCATACAAATACAACACTTATTTCAAGTATATTTAGTGAACGTATTCCTATTGTGTTCGGCAAATGAAGTCTAAATGTGTTCATCAGTTATATTGCGCATTTATTCAGGGTACAGTTATCCACCGGCCAATGAGACACCACCAGCCAATGAGACACCTCAAATAAAACTTTGTCAATAGGTGTTATCATACCTTAATTCTACTTGGAGAAGATAGCCCCGTATCAGACGCACATTCTGCAGTAAGAAATATCGTCAAATGTTGCATGCATGTTGAGATATGGCAGTATTTGACTGTGTTTGCTACACCTACCAAATTTGGGCCCCTAATAAAACCCCGACAAACCAAAAAACATTGTCAGAGTGCTACAAGGTGTGAATTTCGATTGGAACTTTGGGTCAGTGATTCTTGCTGTTCAAAATGGCATCAATTGAAGCATTTATATGCCTCTGTTTAAGTGGCACAAGTGGCACAATGCCCGGGTGTTTCATTGGCTAGTAAAACCAATAAACCCACATTTTCGGACATTGCCGGATCATGTTAGGGCACATCACATTTTAGCATTTCTCGCGACTCAGAACCAACCATCCCAACTCAAGTAAACACACAGACAGTTGAACAAGCACACAGGACGCCGTGGACGACTTCGAGCATCGAATATATTTTCTGTGTCTCATTGGACGGTAGATAACTGTATGTCCATCCTTTGTTCGGGAAACAAAGTATGGACATACCCTGAATAAATGCACAGTATAACTGATGAACGCATTTAGACTTCATTTGCCGAACACAATAGGAATACATTCACTAAATATACTTGAAATAAGTGTTGTATTTGTATGGCAAACTAAGTCTATACATACTTGGATTATTTTCGTTAAACACAGTCGAGATAATTCACTGATTTGATTGAGCTTCAAACAATAAGCACGTTTGGTCATCTTATTCAGACTATGTGTCCCGCAAATAATAAATAACAAGTTCCAATATGTTATACGATAAGTTTGCGGTTTGTTTCCCATGTAATTTTACTTTTGCGCCAGATATGTATATAGAAGTGGACATACCTGACAAAGGAACAATGGAGAATGAGCAGGAGCAGGAGCAGGAGCAGAAGCAGGAAAGGGAGGTGGAGGAAGAGGCAGTCAGAATACACGAAAGGATAAGAGGAGATGAGGAGGAGGAGATGGAGAATGCACAATAAGGCAACTCAAATTTGACTCCAAGACAATACCCTTTCTCATTTGGGTTCCATACCCACCATGCATATCCAAATGCCATCCACATTCTGGAACAGACAACTGCACATATAGACAGAAAATCTACAGATCAATAATATATTGTAAAAACCTAACAGCTTCTATTACTACATGTAGAGGAGCACCATGTCTTAGTACTTAGACTTACTTGCAGTGGTATATAAAAATTCAGATTCAAAAAATAAAACAAAAATAAAAAAAAGTCATTATCATGTGACATGTGTCATGCATTTCTCTGAAGCTGAGTTTCAAGGGAAACAAATTATAGCAGCACAAACAAGTGCCAGTTCCCAACTCAGAAAGAAAAGCACGCACTAGAATTACACATTAAAATACAATATATAGCGGATGCGGAGATAACTAAGTTGTTACAAGCAGGATTTTATGTTATGCAATTTTTGGTGTCAGGAGAGAATATCATTTATGATGGAGAGAGAAAAGAGAGACTGAAGAGAAGTAGATTTTCTGGTTATATGCCTACCTGCATCGTTAGCCAGGGCATGATGCATAGAATGGCGAACACCCACAATTTCACGACACCCTACTCTGCTTGGACATCAATAGGACCATTGGAAGGTGCAGACAAATCCATCGAACTTGCAATGTGTCTTCAAATTCTAGCCTGAACATCCCCACACTGTTGTTACAAACATGGAGACAATAAAAGCATCACACTGCAGCACCCCAGTCAACTCTTTCCATGTGCCATCAAACACAAACACTTACCATGGCTGTAATTTGAGTGACATTCAGGTTGCCCAAATTTCAGACATTACAAACTTCAATTCCCACCATATTCAAGGTGTCGTTTATTGCTAGAGAAAAGCACTATAAGCTTTGGCACAGGTTTTATATGTGGGTGACATAATATGTATTACATGGAACAGCCATTGTTTACCCAAAGTCTTCCTAGTATTGGCCACTTGGTGCAGTCACCTGTAGTGAATGACATGGGTCTATTGCAGGTTTTTCTGCATGACCCATACCTGTACCTGCCAAAACCCATACCTGCATGTACAGGTCTGGTTTTTGACAGGTCCATTGCAGGTCTCTGGCAGGTTCTATGGGTGTGCATAGGTCTGTAGTGGGTCGCAGGTACACGGTGTTGGAGTGCAATAATGTAAATGTTTTTATTTTATTTTACTAGTCTACAAATTCTCGTGACACCGCTGTTGCCGTATCCACGCCATTGTGTTGGCAAAGCCACTTAGTGAATGACACGGGTATTGCAACCCATGCGGGTTGTACATATGGGTAAGCGCAGGTACTGGTACAGGTTGCAGATCTCAACCCAAGCGAGAACCCATACCTGTAGCGCAGGTTGTGGGTAGTGTAGGAGTGCATGTATTTTTAGTCATAGCATTCAAAATTTAACCTTTTCAGACTTGTAGCCTGCAAAATTGATCAAAACAATTGATCTGTGCCATGAATTAATGGACCAGCACACTAAATCACATCAAAATGGACAAAATAAACAATTTATTTAACCCTAAATACATAAATAATGTCCTATATAGGTAACTTTAAGAATCCATACCCGTAAGCTCCATAAACCTGTACCTGCCTTGTGGGTATGGGTTCTCACAGGTGCGGGTATGGGTTGGCAAAAAATAAAGCATAGATCCATGTCATTCACTAAAGCCACTGTATTCGTCTCTGCATTGCCATCATCGCTGCTGCCACTGCCATTGTCATTGTTGTCGTTTCAATCCCATGCCGTTCTCATCATCATCAGGGGTGGTGCATGTTGGCACAGAGGACGTGCAGCAGCAGAAACACTGCTGCTGTTTTATTTGTGTTGTCATTGTGGCTGGTGTCTTTATCATGGGATGGATTGCAGTGGTGGTGGGAAGATAGCAGCGAGACAGTATGTCTTGCTGCTGTTTCTGTGTAGATACATGTGCTGGGTGCAATATGCATGCTGTTGTGAGGGTGAGGTGGTTTGAGGGTGTGGTATGCACAGTGACAAGCTTCATAGCCAAACTGCGGGTGTAGCACGTATCAAAGGTTACGATGATACTAGTGCACGGTGAGGTAATGTGTCATGTCGATCTTATCCACTCCTTGTCCGCTTTTGTCTGATTAATTCCCACGCTCTCCGGACACATCTCCGCCCATTTATGGACCCTCTCCGGACCTCCGTGCACATGTCCAACATTTTTAGAACCCTCTCCGACGTTTTTGGACCTTGTCCAAGTTTTTAGCACTTATTATGTTATCTCTTCTGAAATCAGAACAGTTTCCTTTTTCGGAAGTCGGACCCTTACTATTGCCACTCTCCCTATCGGAGCTTCGGCACTCCGAAGCTCCGACTTCCCTTTTCGGAATTTCACGTAATATTTAAGTAGTTGATGACTTGTACATTAGTGCTGTCCAAGTACAAGTAAATAAATTTAAATGGCATATTTTACTTTATCTGTACTTATTGGTGACATTTTCTCATTGTACTTATTGGTACTCTTACTGTACTGTATTTTATTGGCAATTACTGGAATTTATTTTTATTTACTTGATGTACTTTTGTGTATTTTTTCTTAATCAACTTGAAGGTGGTTGCTGGTTGTAAAAAAACTCCACACTGTCGCCAAGACCGTCATTGAGCCATTTCTTTGCACAGATAGTTTTTCAGGCCATGTGAGCGTAAAGAGATGACCGAGAGCCAACAAGCATGTGCCCTGAAGGGCCTGAACCTGACAATAATAATTTGACCGACACTGAAACACCTAGTATGGTAACTATATCCTGCGCCATGTGTGATAAGATTGATCTGCCACCCCATGCGGTGGCATAATCCATTGTTCGTGTCCGAGCAGTTGCAAACGCTCGGTGGCGAGTAGTGTTGCCGCCTGACCGAGTGGACTCCGGAGTGTCACTCAACTCGGATTGAAAAAGTGACAGCTGGATAATCGAACCGAGTTCGAGTTGAACTCCGGATTAACTTGCGAGTTGACCAGAACATTCCCATGCAATTTGGCAGCTCAGCTCACGTCAGCGGGACCAACAAAAGATTACTTGTCAATGTTTGGATGGATGGCGTGGGATGTGAACACGTCACATCTCGTCCCTGGAAACAACCCGGTTCAGTAATTTTGAATGGCTGTCAGCCGTGCCTTCAACTCGCGAGTCAATCCGGAGTTCAACTCAAAATTAACTCACTTCGGACGCGTTTTCTAGTTGGACAGCTCGAATTGATCCGCTTCAACTCGTGGCAACACTAGTGGCGAGTCTCGCCACACTTCCTAATCGAGAGAAATTCTAATTATAATAAGGCAACAATAAGTAAAAATAAACGCCTCATCATACTTTACTGTATGGCTACTTTACTGTACCGTATGATTGCTCCAAAACCAGTACAGAGCACGTCTGGGCTGCTGTACTTATTGTATTTACTTGTACTTACTTGACATTTTACTTTACTGTACTCGTACTCTTGGACAGCACTATTGTACATTTCCCTTAGCTTGAATATTATTTGTCTCCACCACATCTCTTGTGCTGGGCACCCGGACTCCTCTTCTTACCATCTTCCGTCGGACCGAACACTCTTTGCATTGCAGAGTTGCCCCGTCCACTTAGGGTTGACGTGTAGGGCTGTTCGCTCCTTTGTCCGCTTTGTCCGCCCTGTCTCTGCTCCGTCCGCTCCGTCTCCGCTCTGGACATCGTCCGCTCTGCTTTTCCCACGGTCTCCGGAGTTCTTGCCACTTAGTCTGCACCTCCGGGTGTGACTCTGACATAACGATTGTATTAGTACGGTACTGTTACGGCACGAACAAGACTTGCCTAGTGCACGGTGAGGTAACAATAAGTTTCCTCCTCACCGGCACAGGCTGGACACCAAGATACATTATGTAAGTATTGCCACATTGGGATGACTAGATCACCCTGATAACACCCCCCCTTGATCTACGTCCATCCTGATGCAATTGAGCCATTTTGAACGGATAATGCACGTGAGAGGTTTAGTCAGTAGGTCGGCGACATTATTGATGCTAGAGATGTGGTGGATGTCAATTAGTTGTCAGTTAACACAGTCTCGAATAAAGTGCGCTCATATATCGATGTGCTTCATATGTGAGTGAGCCTGAGGATTGTGCACACAAATGATGATGCCTTGATTGTCACAGAAGAGGGTGGTAGCATGTTGCAGTGGGAAACCCAATTCAGTGAAGAGAGAGCGGAGCCAAATGATTTGATGAGTGGAATGTGAACAGGCCAGGTACTTGGCCTCGCAAGACGAAAGAGCAACAATGGCTTGTTGTTTTGAGCTCCCAAAAAATGGGACCATCTCCACACTCGATGATGTATCCTGAAACTGACTTGCGATATTCACCCATGCCTCAATCAGAATCTGTGAACCCTTGGAAGAGTGGGTAGGGATAGCCAATGTTTCTGTAAATTATGCCGCACAATTTTATCCCTTGGAGGTACTGTAGAAGATGTTTTGCAGCCTTCCAGTGCTCCTCCCTGTAATTGGACATAAAGTGTGCAAGTTTGCAGACCATGTACGAGATGTCTGGCCTTGTGCAGGTGGAGAGGTACATAAGTTTTCCTACAGCCACATGATACGGGAGTTTCAAGCCATTATTGTGTTGTTTCTTGGGTTGTGGGGCACATGTCAGTAGTGAGTCATGTTTTCGGAGGGAATGGGGTGAGCGTGGAGTTGCAGTGCTCCATGCCGAATTCACGGAGGATTGATTGTGTGTACTGCTCTTGGTTGATCATGAGGGAATGTCGAGTTCTCCATCTGGTAATTTGACATCCAAGAACCCATTCTGCATTGCCGCTGTCTATGATGCTGAATTTTGACTCAATTTGTTTTGTTGCAAGGTCGGATTCAGCCTTGGAGTCTGAAGTGAGAATAATATTGTCGACACTTGTTGCGCAGGTGGATATTCCGGAACTGGATTTCCAAGTGTAGACACTCCAGTCTGACTTGCAGCAATTGAAACTGAGCTCTACATATGCATCATGCAGAGTGAAATACCACGCCCTCCCCATTTGACGTAGACCATAAAGTCCTTTCTTCAATCGCCAGTACTGTTTCCTGAAACCCTTGGGTGCCATCATATAAATTTCTTCATATAATGGGCTGTTGAGATAGGCTGCTTTGACATTGAGATGGCAGACTTCTTGGTCATTCAATGCTGCTATGCATAACACGGAACATATGGAGTCCCATTAAGGCTGCACACAAGTCTTTATGACCTGCGGGTCACACAGGTCGAGTCCCAAAACATTCTTCAAAATGATGACCTGGATCTGTTCCCACGGATCTATACCTGTGAATTACCTGTGAAATCACAGGTATACCTGGATTGACAGGTCAATTTTGGAAAAAAATGTGACCTGGATCCGTGGGAAACAAGTCTGAGTCCACCCACAGATGGAGTCGTGTGCAGCCGTAAGTCCCATCAAGCAACAGGTGCAATGTGAATGTGAAGTTGTTAGGATATGAGGTTTATTTTCTATATATTCCACCTCATTCCTACAATTCATCAGTATGCTCACACACTCCTTGATTTCTACATGGTCAAATCATTTTACCCTTCCACACTTCTTCAAATACATGTCACATCCACATGCACAGTCACCAATATTCCATTACGAACCCCTTATGATTAGAAATGCTATACAATATTTATATGACACACCCACGACTTTATCATGATTTTCCCATGATTTTAGGCAACTTTCTGCCTTTTCTACAAGTTATACTATGCATTTCCCTTCATGACCGCCGATTTTAGGTATTTTGGCCTCCAGAAAATAGTTACAACACTCCAAACTATTCTAATTATTTCTTACAACTAGTAATAGCATTTCTGGACCATTTTAACGGTCCTCTTGCGTCCAATACTCATTACAGGACAAGTTTTCGGTCATTGTGGCTGAGAATTACTAGTTTGGGACGAGATTCCTGTCACTTTCCCACGCCACTGCACCTTCGGCACCGTCACATTATACTTTCCCCCTTGGCCACATGGCCTCCCTATGATTCCACATTTTACCAGATACTTGACTGGCATGTTTTCAACCATTCTCAAGAGTTCTGTGACGTTCCAGTGAGTTCTTATGACTGTTTTATGCGTTTTCCCCACACTCTTCAGAGATGTGACTCAACTCCTTCCTTTTTCGATAGTACATGACTCTTATGACTAGTTGGAGCATTCAGGAAAATTGTAGAAGGTTCTACTAGGTTCGTTTAGTAGTTCTACAATGTTCTCAACGTTCTGAGTCACCTCAGTAGCATACATGTATTTAAGGACTGAAATCATCACCCACTTACACATCTCAACCACCATCGCCCCAGCGGTTCTGTTACAGTCCCCAATTGACTACAGCTTGTTTCTACTTATACTAAGACGCTTACCTTGGTATATCCCCGAATATCAAGACGCTTTCCTTGTATTCACCCTCTTCAGAAGCCTTTACCTGTTGAGACTCAGAGGAGAAGACTTTCTTCAAGTATCTCTTGTGTGCGTCATCCAGACTCTCAAGTAAGTACTCATTGATGTCTCCTTCATCTATTCTAGTCATAGTATAGCTTTTTCATCGTTCATTAGCTCTACCTTGACCGCTTCATTAGTATACTCTTGTGTCACCCTTAGAGTACACTTTCCCCCATCACCTACTTGTCCTTCGTCTAGACTCTTTCACTAGCTGTCCTAGACATCAACTATATTTACCTTTAGTCATAGTATAGCTTAGAAGAGTTACCTTTGCTTCGCTTTGACCCTCTTTAATAGTATACTCATTTCCAACCTCTTGAGTACACTATTCCTTTCTACCTCCTGTTCATCGTTTAGACTCTTCATCCAAGCGTCCTAAACACTCTCAGATTAGTTACTAGTTATATCTTTAGTCATTTGAAGACCTGTACCATTATTCTTCGAGGATTAGATAGTGTATTCAAGACTTACATCTAAATACACCGCTTTACTACTAACTCTTCTCCCCTTCATCTAGAAGTGCTCATTAAACTCAGAGGATGTTCCAAACGTCGTCTCTAGCTGTTAGTACTCTTAGGTAACCATTTCCCTTACTATCTACACTGCTCTAGCCAACTATTCCTCTTCATCTTCTGGAATATTCATTCAACCTCTCCTCCACCTCTTTCGTGAATCACCACGCTCCTTGTGTGCTGAGATCTAGAGAAACCGCTCCCCTTTTGCTCAGGCTTAGTAGAATACATTATATCCGTTCACTCATCAATGCCTAGTTGATTGTTCGACCTCAGTTAAGTTTATCTTGCTGTAATTGTTCATTCAAAAGGTAGAGTGTTTTGGTAGTGCTCTGCTTAGTTATTCGTCGTCTCAGGCCCGCTAAGCACCCTCTCATTACCTCAGACATCACTATTGAACACACCTATTTGTTTACAAAAGGTATTCTTAATATCTCTTGTGTATTCAATTATCTACACCAATAGTCATAAAATCTCGGTTCTATAAGAGAAGTCTTGACCGGGTATTTGAGTGAAACCCTTTGCGACGAGGCAAGCTTTGAAACAAGAGATGTGGTTGTCCTTGTCATGTTTGACCTGTAGTACCCACTTGCACTTTACAGCTTTACGGCTGGCTGGTAATTCATCCACTTCTTCATATACATCCTTTGCTTGTAAAGATTCTAACTCCTCATGCAAGGCAGCTTGCCAGTTGCCCCAGTACTCGGAATGATGTGCTTCCTGAATATTTGCGGGATCAGGTATGTGTTCATTGGTGGGAATCGGAGTAATGGGTTGGCTATTATCAAGGGCAGAGTTGGCAGATATGATGGCATTGAATGCGCAGGGTACGTTGACTAGGTCCGAGAGAGGTATCTGAAGCTCATGGTCACCATCTTCCAGAGCTAGAAGCGATTGAACGAGAGCATTGTCACTTGGTACAAAGTCAGTATATTTTGATGGTAGTTTTGACTGACAATTGGGACGTGGAGCAGGATGTGGGTTGGGATGGTGTGGCACAGTTACTGGTGGCAATAAGACTTGTTGGTCCTGACTGGGTTTTGGTACAGGGTTTGGTACAGGTTGTACAGAGATTTCATCTGTGGGTTGGTTACTGTTATGGTTATGGGTATGTGAGTATTATAGTACTGTTACAAGGTGTTATGTAACATACAGATACGCCCCACCAGGGTACAGGTTATGAGTTATGGGGATTACAGGTGGAATTTCATCCCAGAGGAGAGAAAGATTTCCACAAGTGTTATGAGCATTGGACAGCTGGGATTGTGTTTCGGTGTCATGGAATGCAACATCATGACGGACTTTAACTGTATGTGACAAAGGAAACCAGATGAGGTATCCCTTTGCATCCTTTGCATACCCAAGGAAATGTCCGGACTCTCCCCTTGGATTGAACTTTGAGAGATTTGTTCCGAGGATATGTGATGTGCAATGTGAGCTGAAGATTCATAGATGTGAGAGATTTGGTTTATAGCCAAACCACATTTTGAATGGCGTGGTGTTAGGGAAAAGTGAGGTAGATGGGACATGATTTTTGATGTGGACAGAGGCTTGTATGGCAAAGGGCCAGAACCAGTCCTTGAGATCGCCATAGGGCAGAGCACAAGTGCATCTGCAGATGTACCTGGACCTGTACCTGCAGGTTTAGTGAACTCAGTTTTCAAACCTGCATCTGCACAGGTTTTCCTCCATTCATACCCACAACCCACAGGTTAAATACCTGCAGGTACTTGTGGGTACCCACAGATACCTGTCTTTAATGTCTTTAGATTGCTAAGCTGAACAATACATTTTCAGCATATCTATGGACATAACCATCTCAGCTGCTTTCAACCACAATAGTGTATCTTTGAATGTGTTAACAATGAAATATATCTTGTAGATATTGACCAAAATCAGTGATTGAAAGAATTTACTCTGTTGTAAGTCAAAAAGAAAAGTACGCAGGTAACTTGCAGGTTGACCTGCAGGTAAATCATGAACAGAAAGTCCAACCTGGATCTGTCACGGGTATTGTGTTCTAAAAAATCATACCTGTGAATATCTGAACCTGCAGGTTTCTCACGGATGTAAACCTGCCAAACCTGCGGGTTAGTGATACCTGTGCAGCAGAGCACAGGCTGTGCTCTGCCTTAGATCAGCATCTACGAGCATGGCTCGAGACATACAGACAAGGGTATAATTCATACATTCTGCAACACCATTTTGACTTGGTGAATATGGTACAGTCTTCTCATAAGCAAAGCCGGCTGACATGGTATATTCCTTGAATCATCCTTCAACATATTCAGGAGCATTGTTGACTCGATGAAGTGTTGGAGTGCTTCGTTGTGATTTTTCATGAAGTAAACAGACATGAATCAAGAATAACAATCAATGAATAAAATAAAATATCTGGAGTTTCTGTAGCTCTGCGAAAGTGGGCCGCAGATATCAGAATGAATTTGCTCAAGAAGGCAAGTGGCGTGGGTATTGGATTGAGACAGAAAGGGGGTTCATTTGATGTTGGCTCGGGCACACACTTGGTAGGATTGGTGTGAGGTGTCGTTGAGTCTTAGGCCTTTGACGGCGCTAAGGCTGCACATGAGTCCCTATGACCTGTGGGTCACACAGGTTGAGTCCCAAAACTTTCTTCAAAACGATGACCTGGATCTGTTCCCACATATCCCAAATCATGATTTACCTGTCATTTACCTGTGAAATCACAGTTATACCTGGCTGGACAGGTCAATTTTGAAAAAAATTGTGACCTGGATCAAGTCCAGATCCAGATCCAGATGCACTTGTGTTCAGCCTTAGACAGCGCTAAGGCTGAACACGAGTCCATCCGCGAGTTATCCGGATCCGTACTTGTGGGTATTCTCAGTTTAATATGCCTTATCTGGATCTGTGTGAATCTCACACTCTCAGGGACTCATATCTGTGGGTCACATACTCGTGAGTAGCACGAGTATTCATGGGTATTTCATACTCGCAAGTACTTGCGTGTACCTACAAGTAACTTGCAAGTCTACCTACATACAAGTGCTACTCTACCAATTGTATTTACTTTACTGAGACTTTCTTTCTAATTGAGCAGAGTATTTCTTATCACGCAGAACAACTAGCAGTGGTATCACCATCACCATCACTTGCCTTTGGCCTCGAAGACTTCTCCTTGAAGGACTTAATGATAGTGGCTTCTGGCACTAGACCCTGAACCTGGGCCCAAGAGTTGAGAACTGTCGCGGCGCGGGTGGACTCATCCGAAAGGGCATGGCGGTGCTTTGAAACAGTCAACCCACCGCGCGAGAATGCCCTCTCAACGTCAGTGGATGCAGCTGCAGATAAATAGTCAGCAGATGGCATAACTTGTGAGAAGAAATACACACTGGGGGTGGAAAGAATATTGAGGGCCATACGAGCAAGTGGGTTTCCCTCGGCAGCCATCGTAACCCACCATGCCATCGGATCACATACCATGACTGGTGCCGAGTTGATGTAATGTTCGAACGGGACATCACCGAGATCGAGTCCGTTTTACAGAATGGGATCGAACGGGTGAGGGAGGATATAAAGATTCCTGCCTAATGTCAAAGCTGTTAGCTCTAAAGGTAGATCCTGTAAACAATACTTTGTTCCTGGGATAATGTACACCAGACCACTGTGTGCTTAAGGATATTTATAGAACAGAGTTTGGTTGGTAAGCAAGAGTTCAATTCATTTGAGTAGATAGTTACAAGTGGATAGTTATTGACAGTAGATGATTGTGAGTGGTGGATTGTTAAGAGGGTGGTTGTTAGAGAATATTGTTAGAGAATTGTTGTTAGAGAATTGTTGTTACTCTTGCTGCCCAGGAGCTCGCTCTTTTATGCCCTTTTCAAAAAGAAGCGCACAGCCTCAGCACTGCCATGGCTGCGCAGAAAATATTTCCGCTCCGCAGAGCAGAAGCTCAGAAGCTGCGGAGCGGGAAAGCTTCTAATGAATTGTCGCTTCTCCATCAAGTGATGGAGAAGTTGCAACCTGAAACACATCTCTGGGGTGCAAATATGAGGGTCGCAAAATAAAAGGGTAGAGTCCAAAGGGCCTAGACCAATTACATGATAGCTACTGTGTCAGCGGGATGACTAACTACATGTCAAAGAAAAGAAAATGATAAAAGAGGCTAACTATAGAGTGTCTGTGTTAACCATTGCATAATGTCCAGCTATTTTTGCTTCTCCATTCTTGCCACCTAATCATGAGTCCCATCTTCCGAGAGGTCTCACCTAAGGAAGCACCTCCTGAGTTCGCATCCGGATCCATGCCATCACTGCTTTCCATCCCCAGTATGGCCAATACCACCAGTATTGATCGTATTTCATCGTCTTCAGAAGAACAAGGACTGTTCCTTCTGAGTATCGTGGTCGCACTTCCACCAGATGGTTCCCATGTATGATGCCGAGGTGCCTTGTAAGCAATCCCATCCCAATCTCCTCGATTAGTGCCTCCTCTCCTATTTCTGCATCATCGTCTCCAGTTCCGTCTAATATTGCCTCGTGATGCATGAGGCAGGACATAAGTGTAAGCCTTGCTTGGGCCAATGAGTCAAGGTGAGTGACGTCTGGAAGAACTGAGGTTGGTGGCAGAGACGCAAGTACGTCAGTTGGAAGAGGGGGAGGAGCAACATGTTGTCAGATAACCGCTTGCAGCAGCTGTGCAATAGGCGACGAGGTAGTATGAGCGGGTGTGGAATCCATTGTAGTGTGTAAAGCGCTTGACGTTTTTTCGCCGATGGACGTATATGGTAGTGGTGGAGCACTGGTTTGCTTTTACGTAAATGGAAGCAACTGTGGCGTTTTCCGGAAATAGCTGTAAGGAATAAAATTTGAGAATTTAAAATCATGATAAATGTGTGCGCTCAATTTTGACGCGGCACACCGTACTTGTCAACAGCTTTGAAGAAGCCGCCGCGCAGGCTTGTGGAATTGGCAGTGGTAATAGACTATGCATGCTTGTTAGTATGTGATTAGACTAATAAGAGTTTAAGTGAACTAACCGTTGATGCTGGCATTTTTGGCTTATATGTTTTCTCCCACTCATTGTGGAGATTGGTGACGGCGGTGTCAACCCAATCAGGGAGCCATCGTTCTTCTTGAAATACGCAGTTTTATATCGGGGGTGGAGGACTGCATGACATAAAATAAGCATCTGGTCATCTCAAGATGAAATTTTAAAAATGCGTACTCATCGCGCAACGATACATGATTGACTCATCCGTCTTTGCATAATACTTATCCAAAACCTTCCGTCCCCTGCTCACTGCGGCACGGACGGCGGGGTGAACGGTGGTGTCTTCGGCAGTGTTGTTGAGCATCTCCATGAGCAGATCGATCGATCAACGGGATGACCTCGTGCAATAAGGGAATGCCACTCTTCAAGATACGTTCGGTAGCCTCAAGGAAATGCTGTACATCACAATGGTCATTAATATGTATGGGATGCAGGAAGAGGGCGGTGACATACCAAAAGAATAGGGCTAAGCTGCCTCAGGACTTCCCATTCCTCCTTCGATATTTCGTACTTCTTCAACTTGGTTCCGCGCGATGTATTGTGCTGCGGCTTGACTACTAGCTTGTCGAGGGCCGGCTGGAGATAGAGTGCACATTCGAGGGTGGTTGCGACGGAGTTCCATCGTGTAGGGACGGCATGCATCAGGATCTTGTAATCGATCTTGACTGACTTGCACAATTTCTTGAGATCGTCGCGTAGGGCAGGCGAGTGGAAGACTCGCTTTGCGAGGGCAAGAATCTGATGAAATTATTAGAGTGATTATATTATATGACAGAATAGATACTTGCCTTTGTCATGGCACAACAACCGGTGTTGACTTCGTCAGCCATGAGCTCCAAGATGGTGGCGACCTCCGCAGCAATGTCCGTGATGACAGCCTCATCGCTCTCTTCACGAGACTCATCAAGCTCATCGTCATAGTTGTCGAAGTTGTCGCAGGCCTCAATTTCACCGTCATCGTCTATGAGCTCCGACATATCGTCGTCGTCGTCGCCATCATCCAATTCGCCATTGTTGGTGGCATCCTTGCCACCTTGTTTCTTTGTGCAACTAAATTGGGAGAGGATGGCCTAGAATACTGTTAATATGGGTTGTGACTATCAAACAGCATGGCATATCTTCACAACTAGGTTCAGTACATGTGCTGGGCACCGAACACGGTGCTCAGATGTGAATGGGGCATCAGGAAGGAGGTGCTCCAATTCAGTGGTCAAGGTGTTGTTATTCGAGGCACTATCGGTGACAAGGCTGAGCACCTGTCACAAGGGAAAAAGCGTTAGGCAAATGGCTATAAAAAGTAGGAGAAATATATACATACTTTTTTCTCAATGCCATATTCTTCCAAGCATTGCGCCAGCTTCTCCGTGAGATAAACACTGGTGTGGCTGCTCATCAACCTTCTCGATGTCAGGTGGGGATGAATGGAACAACAGACTAACTCACTTGATAAAATCCAAGATAAACGAACAAACCTTCCCCTCTGTTGGCGAGAATCGCGAGACAGTGACACCGAGGAAAGAAATGACATTTGGGGATGTCGACCCGTCCACTGCAAGATGCAAGAAGCTGGGATCATCCTGATTCAAATGTGAGATGTATATTGATATAATGGGCATGTGAATGTACTTGGAGGAGTTTCGCAACCGAGCCTTTCAAAGCCGCAAATATCTTGAGCAAGTCATGGAGACGGTGATACGCGGTGTAGAGCTGGCACCACTACTGCGTCCTGATCTCGTCAACACCAGTCCACATCACCACTCACCACTACACAACACATTACGAGCATGTGTGATGCGATGCGACATAGCGCGATCGCGCGACGTGACGTGACGCGACGTGACGCGACACTCACAACACATAGCGACACCTAGCGAACGCAAAGGCGACACATAGCAGGCAATGCGACACACGAGCAACATCAATCATCATGCGCACAATGCAACAAGATGATACCACAGGTTGCAACGTCGCGACGTGACGCGACATTGCGCGACGTCACAATGTGATGCGACGCGTCATGCACAAGCGCGCACCTCGCGCACCTTGTCCCATACCATCATCGCTCAACCTACCACACCTCTCACACATATGTCACAACCCCAACCGACCTTATCGCCCTCACGACATGCGGCCCGACTCACACCCGTGTACCCGTCAACGCCCTTTGTCCCAATGCGCGCCTATACCCGACGTCGCCACGCTATCAAGCCGCATCGAGACACACAACTGCAACATGGCGCCCTGCATTAGAGACAGTTGCCTGCCATTGGCTAGAGTTGCGAGGCAACATCAGACGTGAATAGAAGTAGCTAGGCGATCTGTAGCCTACTTAGACTTGACTCCCACTTTCCAATACACGCTTTTGGCACTTTCCCCCCATCATCTTGCTGCGGTGCAGAAGAGTAGGAGTCCCGCTAGCCATCGTTCCTCCTCTCATTGTGTCTTTGTCCTCCCTTCGTTGTGTTCTCATTGTCTTTCGCTGCACTCTCGCTATCTTCGTAGTGCGCTATTGTCGCGCCCTCGCGCTCTCGTCGCGTTCTCGTCGCGTTCTCACGCTCTCGTCGCGTTCTCGCACTCTCATAGCGCTCTTGCACTCTCGTGCTTCATTGCTACGTACTCACTCTTCCTCAACCTATACTCCCAACCTCTTCTGGTCATCACCCCCTCCCCTTTCATAGACACTATCGTCCCCAGTGATGAACTCGGTGCTGACTCTCAGTCGCACCTGCCTTCAGGAGATTTCCCATCTCTTCAGCGGAGGTATGTCAACCTTCCCGTAGAGCATGAGAAGGAGTTGCTTGAATTCCGGATCTTCGATGATAACGTAGGGACGGTGACGATGGACGAGCCACATGACGAGGAGGAACCAAAACTTGGCCTTGTCGTAGCTCACACTGTGGACAAAATTGCGCATCAATGACACAGCTGTTGACTTGATCGGATCACATTCTGTAATGTGCCAAACCAAGTTACTCGTTGAATTGTCATGATGAGCATGGGTGACAAAGATGGATGGTTTCCTGTGTCAAGCATCAGCAACTGAGCATCGCAGAGGAATCAACAGACGTACGTTTTGCACACGAACTTGTAGCGGATCTTGCCATCAACAACGACAATGGTAGGAGGCATGATATAGTGCTCGTAGACTTCAGACTTCCACTTGTTCATCTGTGCACCTAATCAAACAGTTAGTTTATGCTTCAGATATCAAGCTAATCTACATACCAAGTACTTGCTTGTCCGACCTTTCGCCGACCTTGAACATTAATTCAAATCGCGCGCATTTGGTTGGTGCTGCCTCGGGTTCAGGCATTGCAGCTGTAGAGGTTACAGAGGGTTCAGGGAGGATTCTACGCGTTTGCAACGAGCCATGGTGTAGAGTTGTTTGACGAGAGGCGTCCATCATACTGTCCTTTTAAGTCAGCATGAACAACAACGCAAGGCAGTAGACAGTGCTGACGAACCTTTGACCAGTGGTTCCCACAAGCACGGAGTCAGGTTGCCAGCATCCCTGACCTGTCCATGAATGCCAGATGACGGCCAAGGGTCTCAGATCATGAATTGCAGAGCAATGCCCATTGATTCCATTGTTCTTGAGGGGTTGATGTTCGATGGATGGAGTCAACTTGAACAACGAACATGCGGCCAGCATGGGCTTGTCTTTGTTTGGCTTTGGTGGCTAAAGTGGCGAACAAATAAACTGAAAATTCAACCAACAATTCCACAGATGGACACAGACAAGCCTGACAAGGTTGATTTGGGAGATTTATTGCATTGAGCTTGTAATTAGTGTCCGAAGTGGGAATCGCGACGTGAAACGCCGAGACTGAGTTTTGGTCCAAAAGTGCAAAGCAAGTGGCAAAACATTAGCTTTCTATTGTCTAACTTTAGCCTTCACCTCCGACTCACACCTCCGATTCTCATGTCAATCAACATTGCAACAATTCACTCAACCCTGTCAACTCACGGAACATACCCTAATGTGACATCTTGTCTCTAGCCTTCATCTCTGACTCATCTCTTGGACTCTCACGTCTGTCAACTCATTGCATTCGGCAATGTTTCAGTGACCTGTCGACTCACAGAATGTACCAAGAATGATGATGCAAGAGCGCCACAGCTGGAAACAGTATCCATTCAGTTGTATCTGGATCCCCGAACCCACAAACTTACGCCATGGTGCAACCACAAAAGTACCAGACAGACAAAGCAGGAGTTGAAGCTGGCTGCCGAAAGCGTCGCGATTTGTATCATAGGCAAGTCTCATGTCCATTTCGCATTAAGCAATTTAATAATTCACTTTGACTTGCAGGAATCGTGTTCCTGAGTCTGCGAAGTTGCTTTGCAGATATCACACCAAAGTCTTGGGAGGACAAGCACAACACAGAACGTACAGCATGACACATTCCATCACATTCCAGCAACGCGTCTTGGCCGTGAACCATTGACTCAACTGCATGGGCGATCATATTTGCCATCTCCTTCACTTGTGCCCACCACCCCGCCACCACCGCCACCATCGGCACTGACGATTGTCACTGAAGATCCATGGCTCCATTATGTGTGAGTCATTAGGAATAATATTTTAGACACTTTGACATGGTGAATATAGAGGACAACTGCCCGTGAACGTTCAAGAACTATCGTTGCGGGGCCGGGAAGTACTAAAGAACTGGGCGAGGCACAAAGACTCTGACAACGTTGAGCAAGATATCAAGACAGCACACGGCCTCATCGATAAATGGACGAATGGCGCATTTGGTCAATGGGGTCACCAACTGTACCTTGCTTCCGCACACCGTGATTCGGACCCACCAACCATGCTTTCCGACCTTGAGCTATTCCTATCGGTGGTGCAAGATGTACAGATTCATGTGGAAGAACTCTCACATCGAACCTTCAAAATTGATCCCTCCGGATTGGCAGCAATATGGCGATAATCACAGATGCTATGCCGTGATGCAGGGAGGGTTGTAAACATAGTCGAGGAGTTTGTGTTGATTTTGTGTGACGGAGGTGTTGCCGCACTCAGGGAAAGTTTTCACAATTTTGCTTTAAATTTTCAATTGCTGTAGTGTAGATATACCTATAGTTGTTTTCAAAATCAACTCCGTAAAGATAAGACTACGAGGACGGCGCAAAATCTTGCAAATCTCAGATGGCTGGAAGCACTTGCCATTAAGCGCCAGCCGGCACGTGAAGCACAGCCAAGCACAGCCAAGCACAGCCCAACCCAGCACAACCAAACTTGAACATCACACCACCTCTTTCTCTTTGTTCGACGTCTTGACAACACGTGAGTCAACATACCTCGTCCAAAGAGCTGCTCAAAGTATTCAAGGAGTTCTTTCCAGCATGCCATTGAGTCCATGACTCACAACCGGTTTGTGATCTGCCGCAATCAGTTGTGATCAGTCATCATCGCCATCTAGATGCAACATTCAGTGAGTACCCTAGCTACTTTGTCATGCTGCGCTAACATACATTTTTGAAGCAAGTGTAATACCCCTGGAACACCCACATCACCTGAGTCACTTTCGATACCACGACGGAACCATGGAATTGCGCGTTGATCGCACGACGATGCTGTACAACACATCTTCGCTTCCGTATGGTGAACTCCATTGTTGGTATGGCTCAGTTTTATTGGGTCGGACGTCCCTGACACCGAAATCGCAGATTTCATTGTTCAAGATGCGCTGCAATGGCAACAACACCATTGAGAGCCACGGATAATAAAGCCATCAGACAATAGTCATTCGTGGACACCGTAGCACCTCAACACCGTTATTTTGGATGCCTAACCCATTTTCATCTCTACTCAAGTATACTGACGCAATCATTGTGGCTTTCATTGTCTCATCCACTTGACCCTTACAACAGCGGGACCACTCAACATCCCTGCGCCAGCAGACAAGACTTTTGTCCATTGCCCTGGATGTGGAGCTTTTCCACATCAAACTCCAGTAAAGGTGAGCACGAGTTCATCCGCGGGTAACCTGGACTCTTACCCGCGGATCTTTACGTCTCAGAAATGATGTCATGGATCTGCAGACAGGCGGCTCTTTCGGCACCCGTGGTTTACGGATCTTCTTCTCACGGTTGCCCGAGTACTCGTGGGTTTTCCAAACCCACAAGTACCTGCGGGTAACCCACAGGTACTTGCAAGTGCTGCACATATTTCTGTAACTAGCTCTCTATATACATTCATTGCCAGACAGCCCAGACTTGTTGCTGCACATAAGGTGCTTCTGAGACAATTCTAAGAGGAAATGGAATCTCCTTCACTTGTGGTGCACACGGCCTTCGCGAAGCGCGAGTTCTTATCCCGGAAATGATCAACAATCTCTCCCTCCGGTACAAGTCCGTCTTGTTTGCGACTTGTAGTGAAGGGCCAATGCAATGCATGGCCGTACGATTCCTTTTTTTTTTTTTGACTTAATGCGTGATATGAATGGCAAAAGGTTGTGACAATGGGTCGCTGCGAACAGCGATAGCAGGATTGTCTGAGAGGGAGAGGGGATCAGATGCAAGTTGAGACGAGGTTTATCAATTGTGTCGACGAGTGATGGCTTTGGAAGGGGCAGGTGTCAAAATATTGATCGTAAATATGTAGATGTTGATTGGCCTTTCAATGGTTTTCAAAGACAGCTTTTGGATTAATTATATATATGCCAATGCATCTTGAAAAGCCACCGCCACCCACTAAATATG
>ML170166.1:747777-763880 GCA_004355085.1 Rickenella mellea | reverse complement strand
ACTGTTGGACTTCAGCTACATCAGGCAACTATGTAAACAAGTATAAACAAATGGCCACAGTTGTAGTTACAGTGTTGTAGAGTCACTACTAAGGTTACTACTACTTCTAAAACCAACAGTTTGCGTACCCATGCGTGGAGGAGGAGGTGCTGGCGGAGGTCCTGCGAATCTCCACGCACGTTGAACAAGCGCATTTGCGCGCCGGTGCTGGGAGATGGAGGTGCTGGAGGTGCTGAGTTGGTGCGGCGTTGAACTGGCAATACCACACGCAAGAGCGGTGGTTATCAAGTGAAGGATCTTGAAATCCCTCGTTCAATACCTAGTGAGACAAAATGTTAGCAAAACGGATTGTTGACGGCGACTTACCATTGCCAATGCCATCATATCAACGCTTGAACCGTCCTGGTGCTTTCTGCAACGAAAGCCACCCCCCTGACTATAAATGACCGCAAATCTTGAGGATTTTGGAGAGGAGCACCCATTGGGATGCTTTTGCGACCTCCCGATTGGTTGGATGAGGGTGGATGGCGACGAGAGGCAGCCTACGTGGTGGTTGATGGAGAGATGAGCATGCGTGACATGGCGTGACACATTGCCAAAGCATGGAATGAACATGGTCTTGAGCTCGTTCCACGCCGAATAATATTCTTCTGAGCCTCTATATATGAATGATAGACAATGAGGACACTAAAAACAAATTTCACCGATTTTTTGAATGATGCAGAAGAATTTGATGCGGGAGGTAAGTGACTGGGCATAGTTGTGCGTCCAAAATCATTATGCAGTGGCAATGTGTCCTTCGCTTTTGGACGATAACTCATTTCAAGCTTCTGACTCACTTTGAAGGCACTTCAACATTTCGGAAACACAATGTAAGATGATTCAATATATCTCTGACCAATAAATTGATTGATACAATTGTCCTTGAATTTCTGTGTCTTTTATTTCGTTCAATTCAGCATCGCGCCACAGGAGACAAACAAAGGATGCAATTATTCTAACTCCAACCAACTGGCAGCGGCGCCATCCTTCTCATCAACTGGCTCACACAATCCTTCGCCGCGATGAAGCACTCCACCCCGAAGAACTGGTGGATGTGTGGCCAAAGAGGTGGGGAGAGGTGAGAATAAATGACTCCAAAGAAGCCACCTATTGGGCACAAGCTTTCAAGGAAAGCAGATTGCTTATGGGATAGATGGATGGATGGATGGATGGAATGCCAGCAGAGAGTCCAGGGAGATCCAGAAGGATGGTGGTGACCAGGCAGTTGACAGTGGATGGATGGAGGACATCACACTCTCCCTGGTTTCCTCAGGGAATCCTTGAGGACTCCTTGAGGACTTCCTGAGGACTTTTTGACGATTCTGAGGACTTCCTGAGGACTTTTCAAGGACTCAGTAAGGAATTCCTCAGAATTCCTCAGGACTGCTCAAGGATTTCTTAGAATTCCTTGAGACTGTTCAAGGATTCCTTGGAACCACCCAAGGATTCCTTAAGACTATCCAAGGATTTCTTAAGACTGTCCAAGGATTCCTTGAAACTGCTTAAGGATTCCTTAAGACTGTCCAAGGATTCCTTGGAACTGCTCAAGGATTTCTTGAGACTGTCTGAGGATTCCTCAGGACAGTCTGAGGATTGTGAGGTTACGATTCCTTCCATTTATGGAAGAATCGTCCTTACACCCCAAATTTAAGGGCGCTTGTCAGGTAAAACACGCCCTATAGATGGGAAGAAATTTCCTTTTTAGGAAGTGTAATGAAATTGTAATGAAAGTAACGAAACTTACACTTAACTTTCGTTTTCCTTACTTTGGGCGCTTAATTTCCTTTTTGGGTAGTCAGGGTCCACCTTCCTAATCGGGAAAGTGTGGCGGATTTTGTTGCCACCACTTGCCACTCACCATTGCTCACTTTTTCCTTTTTTGGTAGTCAGGGTCTACTTGCCTTTTATGGTAATTGTGGCAACTCTTTCAGCCACAGGACCCTGGCCTCAGAGGCTACTAACCGGTGGCACTCCTTTTTCGCTGCTGCAAAGTTCAAAATTAGTAAGCACTCATAAATAACTGCATTTCTTGGAGATTGAACCCAAGTCACAACCCATGACGGGTAGCTCTGTTTTTACATGTAGATTAGCAAATTTCGACACAAATATATTATTTTATTATAATACAGCTAAGTTTGGAGTGTGATTTGTCATTGCCATGGTGAACCTGTGACCCACACCACAGTACGGGTTGAGCAAAAGTACGGGATTTGCAACCTGTACCTGTACCTGCGTGCACCTGTACCCACAACCCGCACAGGTTACACAACCTGTGACATACACTACAAGGAATTCCCATGGAATCTCAAGAACTCCTCAAGTACTCCTCAGGGAATCCCCAAGGAATGTTATGGAAGCCTTGAGGATTCCTCAAGGAATGTTAAGGAATCCTTGAGGAATCCTCAGGGAATCCCCAAGGAATGTTATGGAAGCCTTGAGGAATCCTCGGGAATCTCACGGAATCCTCAGGGAGTCTTGGAGGAATCCTCAGGGAATCCCACAGAATTCTCAAGGAGTCTCTGAGGATTCCTCAAGAAGTTTGAAGATTCCCTGAGGAATTTTTGAGGATTCCTTGACCTTCTTGAGGACTCCCTGAGGAATTTCCAAGGATTCCCTGAATTTATTGAGGAATTTCTAAGGATTCCTCAAGGATTCCTTGGTTTTCTTGAGGATTCCTTGAGGATTCCCTAAGGAAACCAGGGGGAGTGTAATATACACGATGGATGGATGTGTGTCTTGGGGCTGTCTAGAGCTCAGGGCTCATAACCTGTGAAGTGAGGAGACTCTGTAGCACCCAGGGGATCACACTGAAGTCCAGAGTCAGTGAACAAGATGAAGACTTGCACTGTTGGACTTCAGCTACATCAGGCAACTATGTAAACAAGTATAAACAAATGGCCACAGTTGTAGTTACAGTGTTTTAGAGTCACTACTAAGGTTACTACTACTTCTAAAACCAACATAAGTTGCAGTCTACAGTCTCTTTTACTAACTGTTTGTCTCTCTAGGTATCAAGTGAGGAATCTCAAAGCCCTCACTCAATAACCACTGCTCTGGCATGTGGTATCGAGACCTCGACACCCCAGCACCACAAACTGCTTCACAACAGCCGTGTGGTATTGCGAAGACCACAGAAATGGAGAAGACGTCGAAATGGTCAAGTCGAGGGCCTCCCAGTCGCGGATTCCAACGGTGGTATGATGACACAGCAGTGCAACGGCGGAGTGCATGCCACCAATAAGAAGCGACAAACAACGAGTGGTATCGAAGGCGTCGAACGATACTACCCAACACCAGGGACCGCATGTCCTCCACCTCCACCTCCTCCGCCTCTGCCACCTCTGCCTCCTCGTCCATCGTGGCCGCCACCAGTATGCGCAACCCCTCAACAAATCGGATATGACAATATGGCAACACAACGGCAGACGCAGGTCTGAGCAACCCGATGATGAAGCACCAATAAATGTGGAAATAGCGTCTCATTCATCTCACGACAACCATGAATACTGGCCAGCAGCTAGCATCCATATCCAAATATCGGTGAGGGCCAATACTACACATGGCGCAAATGATTCCTTCATTTTCAAACAGTTTTGCCTTGTTCTCATGTGAATGTTCCCAACTGAAGACTGACTGTTTTGTGCTCATTCTCAACTCACTGAAGCTCTCCCCACAAGACTCACACTGTTCATTCTGCACAATAGACTCATCCCATCTCTCTGTCAGGGCTGAGTCCTAACAAATAATAAATGAGTTTAGTTGAAGTTCACAAAGTTCAGAGATGTTCTGGAGAAGGTCTTCGGTCCATGTTGAATACACGGAGAGCCAACCAAGTACAAATCTGAAGAACCCCTTTACATCTGAGAAATGTTCATTCGACTTGTGAGGAAAACAATATAATCATTGTTGGAATTCAGACGGGAGTCTTGAACAATTAGATAGTGAGAGACCATCAATATAAGATAAAGAGACTAGATACATGCAGTGGTACTTATATATACAAAAGACAGTGTCTAAGAAAAAAGGAGTAAAATTTGGAGACGGCAGAATGATATTGGTGAGTACAGAGGACCGGAGAGTAACAGTGTGGTGGATCAACCCCCGGGGGCAGTGGGCAGGGTACAAGGTGTGGTGCTATTTAGTGTAAGAGTCAAGAGTTAGCCTCAAGGCAAGTGACAGACGTCAAGCAGGATCATTCGGCAAATAAAGACAACCGACAATCTAATTGGTACAGGATAGCAAAGTCAGTGAGGAAGGTTATGAGAGAAGACAGTTGGTTGAGGTACTTGGAGCAGAGATTGACCAGAGCAAAGGTTGACCGGAACAGAGGTTGACCGTAGCAAAGACTAACCAGATTAGATTTTGCTCAACTCGTGACACTCTTGCTGTTCAACCAACTCAATCCGCAAGTGAACACTTTTTTTATGCAAGATCACTACTACATTGCTGTGACTGTGCCGTTGAAGAGATGGAAAATCTCCCGAAGGCAGGTGCGACTGTGAGTCAGCACCAAGTTTGTCACTGGGGACAATAGTGTCTAGTAAAAGTGGAGGGAATAATGAGAAGAGGTCAGATGTTGAGTAGGATGGTTTTGAATGGATGGTACAAGGTCGCGATAAGTCGCGACATGGGTGAAACAGTAGCACAATGGATGTGATAAGTACGTGACAACGTGAAACCAGTACTATGATAGTGACAAAGAGGTGCGATAACCCGGCGGAGAAGAACAAGTATGTGACGAAGAGGAATGAGGTTGCAACAAAGGAGAACAAGCGCACGACGAAGGGGTGAACAACAAGGATGCGACTAGAAGACAACTTTTGTATGAAGGCAACTTATCTAGTGATCGTGCTGTGTCAAAACAGGGCGAAAGAGGGCTCACCAACGTGACACAGACAAGATTTAGGTATTGAAAGGCCAATCAACGGCTACGCGCACACATCCAATACATCCACCTCCTTTGCATCTGACAACTCCTCACATCACCCACACCTTTGCTCTATGAACCCGCAGACTCGATCTCTTGCAGACACCTCGTATCTTGCCAACTCCTGCGGTGATGTGCCCGATAACACTGAGCTCACAAAGCACTTGATCAGCGACAATCTCTTGTACCTTATCGAAGGACTTGACCCTTCTATCAATTCTGATACATCACCAGAACTTCTTTCATAGCTTGTGTATTGCTCAGCTCGTCATTCGCCCCATGTCCCATCCATTTAATATTCCCCTTTTCTGACCCATTTCACACTTATTCGCTTGCACCTCCCCATTTTCACAATCTCACTATCTCTCGATCCCAAGACAACTCCTTTCCTTCCTTCATAAATTTTTTATACGTCAAACTTGTCATTTGGCGCTTCTCAATATTCACACGGTTGTAGACAATCCTGTAGTAGCATAAATATGCTCGAACTCCAATCCAGAAACCAGCTTTTTCCTCCTATTCATTCTCGATGTGCAACTTAGACCGAACGAGCTCACTCGCCACATGGGCGTTTTAACGACGACAACGACATTCTCATTCACGTTCTCATTCATGGATCTCATCATGGACCTCAAGACTATTTTTATTCGACATCGTTCAACTTAGACTACCTTCGCCACGCCTCCTCGAACAAATCCTCGCTCCTCCCAAACTTCCTCTTCTCGAGACTCATCCTCCTCTCGATCTCCTTCTTGCTCCGACTCCTCTCCTGATCCTCGTCTTTGACCTCGCTCTTCTCCCCCAACAACCGCCCCTCCCGGCTCTACAACTCGCCGACTCCTTTGGCAAACCATTCCTCGACCTGCATCAGATCCCTCTTCCCCCTTGGACGAACCCGCAATCACTGTTCCCAGCGACCCGTCGTCACAACCTTTCACCATCCTTATTGGTTTCTTGCAGTAGATCACGAAATGGGGGGAAAACGGAACTGTCTATTCATAAGCAAAACTCAATCTTAAATACAATATAATTTGCTTGGTATCACAACTAGTCTCTTTTTCATTCATGACATCGCTTCAAACTGCAGCCAATGGCGGTCATCGTTTGGTGATGAGCTGCGCTAGTGCTGAGCACGAGTTCATCCGTGGGTAACCCGGACCCGTACCCGCGGATCTTCTCGTGACCAGAATGGCAACCTGGATCCGTAGGCTTGCGGCTGTGCTAGCACCCGTACCGTACGGATCGCACACTCACGGGTTGTGCGGGTACTCGCGGGTTTTTCAAACTCGCAAGTACCTGCAGGTTACTTGCAGGTACTCACGAGTATGGTCTATTTTCATTACCTAGATTTCTATCTATGTGTTCACTTTCCTGCGCATAAGGCGCTTTTAAGTCAACTCCACCGAACTTTGATTACACAAAGTCTTTGCAACACGCGAATTCTCATCCCTGAAGTGTTCGACGATCTCCCTCTCCAGTACCAGTCCCTCGACATCCGCCCACGAACTCCAGTTGGTGAGCGAGATGGTACGTCATGCTTGTGGCAGCAGCGGCGACGGCGCTGATCTGGTCGTAACCTGCTAGGTCGATCGATGGTTGATGGTCCCGGTGAGGTGACAAGAAGAGCGAATAGATCGGTCATAAAGGTGAAACAACCACATGGGTGGGGGTTGGATATTGCGGGTATAAAATGGTGTGGGCGGGAGAGGAGCGAGGATGCACCAGTCGAACCTGAATGAACTATGTCAATTTGACTGTAAGGGAAACCAACTGTTCAAACGTACCCGTAGCGCCAATCAATCAGCAAGCAACCTTAATCATCTCCCCTCCTCACTCTAACACCCAAAGTGAAATCCATTTGACCATTGTGGTCGTCGTTCGAAGGGCCCAGTCGACGCGGGTGTTACGTGAAGACAGACGTTCGTTCTCGCGAACACTTGGCGAGTTGAGAGAGGACGCGAACGGTGGCCACGGCGGCTGTGTGCAACACATGTTGAAGGTACATCTTGATCGGAGGGTTGGCGTAGACTGGGTGGGAACGTATAGCATAGCCGGCAAAGAGTGAGTTCGGTTTCGTCTGGGGGATGCCATCCAAAGTGGTCGGTTGCGAAGGCGAAAAGGCGAAGAAGGGGGCTCTTTATGTCGGGTGCAAACAGGGGACGGCGGGAGAGGAGCGATGATCGGCGAGTCGCGTCTGAGTGAACTAAATGGTCAGTTGCACAGTCAGTAAGATTAGCGAGAGTTCGAGCATACTTGTACGTCCATCCACTCTCCATCACACCAGCACCAATCCTTCATACCCTCAGGTCCTCATTCTAACACCATGGCTGAGTTCCGATTGACGGTGGAAGATGGGTGAAGAGAGATAAAGGAACGGAGGCCGTTGTTGACGTTGACGGCAAGAAGTTGTCTTGTCATGGTTGGAGTGCATCCTTTGTTTGGCTCCTGTGGCGCGATGCTCGAATCTAAAGAAATCAAAGACACAGAAATTCATGGACAATCCTATCAATCAATCTATTGGTCAGAAATATATTAAGTCATCTTCTATTGTGTTTTGGAAGCGTTTGAGTACCGTCAGAGTGAGTCAGAAGCGTGAACTGAGTTTTTGTCCAAAAGCGAAGGACACATTGCCACTGCATACTGATTTTGTACGCACAATTATGTCCAGTCACTTACCTCCCGCATAAAATTCTTCTGCATCATTCAAAAAATCGGTAAAATTCATTTTTAGCATCCCTATTGTCTTTCATTCATATATAAAAGCTCAGAAGAATTTTATTTAGAGTGGAACGAGCTCAAGACTATGTTCGTTCCATTTGCCGGTATCAAGTGTGACTATGCTTTGGCTGTGTGTCACACCGTGTCACGCGTGTTCATGTCTTCCATCAACGGCCACGTCGTCGGCCTCTCGTCGCCATCCACGCTCATCCAACCATTCAGAAGGTCGCAAAGGCATCCCAACGGGTGCTCCTCTTCAAATCCCTCAAGTTTCGCGGCTTTTCATGGTCTGGAAGGGCGATTTTGAAGGCGAAGATTTGGGAAGGCGAGGAGCGTTGACATTGGCAACGGTGGGTTGCCGTTGCCATTCATTTTTAACTAACTTCTATCTCTCTAGGTATGGGGTGAGGGATGTCGCAATCCCTCACCCGATAACCACCTGTTGTGAAGGTGGTGTGGACACGCAAACGCAAGAACGACGACACGCCGGCAAATGACACGAAACAACGACAACAAATGTATGCATGAAGATGCCTACGCCTCCTCCTTCCCCCCCGCTCTTTTCCATGCAGCACTGGCGGCACTCAACGACTGTGTAGCAACGGCCAGCCGCTCCCAGCACAACTCCATGACCACGAGCACGACCAGCAACTCCTCAAGTGTGGGCGTGCAAACGAGCCCGTTCGACGTGCATGGAGAGGCACGATCGCCTCCACTTCCACCTCCTCCGTCATTTTCATGCACAGGCACGCAACCGCGCCTTTTCGACGTGCGCGGAGAGCCCTCACCTCCACTTCCGCTTCCACCACCACCACCTCCATCATTTTCATGCACGGGCACGCAACCGCGCCTTTTTGATGTGCGCGGAGAGCCGTGCCCACCTACACTTCCACCACCACCATCATCTTCAGGCACCGGCACGCAAACGCGACGTGCGTGGAGATTCGCTTCCACCACCACCTCCTCCTCCCCCCCGCAAGGGCACGTAAATGTTCCCGTTCGACGTGCGTGGAGAACCGCGACCACCTCCACCTCCACCACCGCCATCTCCTCCTCTATCTCCACGCTCGGGCACGCAAAGCGCCTGTTCGACATGCGCGGAGATTCTCAGCCACCACCACCACCCATCCTCCACGCACTGGGCGCGCAACGCGCCTGTTCGACGTGCGCGGAGATGCTCAGCCACCACCACCACCACTCTCTCCACGCACAGGCACGCAAATATTCCCGTTCGACGCGCATATGGAGAGGCGCTGCCACCACCACCTCCATCTCTGCACACTGGCGCGCAAACGCGCCTGTTCGACCTACATGGAGATTTGCAGTCGCCACCACCACCACCACCACCACCAACTCCTCCACACACGCGGGCACTCAAATGCACCCATTCAGCCGTGGCCACCTCCACCTCCTCCTTCCATCACGCGCGGGCGCGCAAACGCATCCATTCGACATGCTTTGTAAAATCACATTCAAAATAATATATATATATTTTATATGTACCATACATCTATCTCTGAGCAGCCGTAAGGCACCCAAAATGCGCGAGTAACCCGCGAGTAGATCCGCGGGTTTGGAGGTAGGAAATTCTGTGACATGGATCCGCGAAGAAAACAACCTGCCAAAAAAATATACCCGTTGGGATCCATACCCGCGGGTTTCCCACGGATCCATACCCGTAAGATCCCCGGGTATCCAGGACTCGTGCTCAGCACTAAGCTGCGCCGCGTCCGTCAGGGAGGGGTGCGTCAGCCGCTGATGTGGTTGTAAGTCCTGATGCAGATCGATGATGTGGCGATATTGGGCCTAGGCGTGTGTTGAGGCAAACGGTGAAGAGATGGGAAGTCTCCTGAAGGCAGGTGCGACTGAGAGTCAGCACCGAGTTCGTCACTGGGGACGATAGTGTCTATGAAAGGGGAGGGGATGATGACCAGAAGAGGTTGGGAGTATAGGTTGAGGAAGAGCGAGTACGTAGCGATGAAGCACGAGAGCGCGAGAACGCGACGAGAGCGCGAGAGCGCGGCAATAGCGTGCTATGAAGATAGCGAGAGTGCAGCGAAAGACAATGAGAACACAACAAAGGGAGGACAAAGACACAACGAGAGGAGGAACGATGGCTAGCGGGACTCCTACTCTTCTGCACCGCAGTGAGATGATGGGGGGAAAGTGCCAAAAAGCGTGTATTGGAAAGTGGGAGTCAAGTCTAAGTAGGCTCCAGATCGCCTAGCTACTTCTATTCACGTCTGATGTTGCCTCGCAACTCTAGCCAATGGCAGGCAACTGTCTCTAATGCAGGGCGCCATGTTGCAGTTGTGTGTCTCGATGCGGCTTGATAGCGTGGCGACGTCGGGTATAGGCGCGCATTGGGACAAAGGACGTTGACAGGTACGCGGATGTGAGTCGGGCCGCATGTCGTGAGGGCGATAAGGTTGGTTGGGGTTGTGACATATGTGCAAGAGGTGTGGTAGGTTGAGCGATGGTATGGGACAAGGTGCGCGAGGTGCGCGCTTGTGCATGACGCGTCACATCACATTGCGACGTTGCGCGATGTCGCGTCACGTCGCGTCACGTCACGTCGCGACGTCGCGACCTGTGGTATCATCTTGTTGCATTGTGCGCATGATGATTGATGTTGCTCGTGTGTCGCATTGCCTGCTATGTGTCGCCTTTGCGTTCGCTAGGTGTCGCTATGTGTTGTGAGTGTCGCATCACGTCGCGTCACGTCACGTCGCGCGATCGCGCTATGTCGCATCGCATCGCACATGCTCGTAATGTGTTGTGTAGTGGTGAGTGGTGATGTGGACTGGTGTTGACGAGATCGGGACGCAGTAGTAGTGCCAGCTCTACAACGGTACCAACAATATGCAGGTACGAGTTGGGCGGCATGGTGAGGAAAGATGGCGTTTCTGGTGTTGAGATCAGCCATGCCAGAGCCGGCCACCAATCTATACACGCCAATACAGAGAAGTCATGTAGCCAGTATCGACGGGTACAAACGAGTGAAGAAGCAAGTCGTACGACGGGCCACGCAAGCCCTCCCTACGTGTTCCCACGCACCGCCACCTGTGGCGCGTCGGGTGCTCGCTCACATTCCAACATCTGGATGTTGCGTTGATCAGTGACAGGTGCTATAGCATAGCGACGAGCTGAGCTTGTGGGTGTTTGACAGGCGAATTTGGTATGGTGCAAGATGCACGATCGTGATGCAACGTTCACAATTGTAATGGAATGTCACGGTTTTGCGCGTGCTGTGGTATATACACTAGACAGCTGCTAGTCGTGTGTATGGGTTGCTGTGGTTGATATTGGGTCGCAGTAACGGTACCAGCTCTACACCATATCTGAAACTTGATGCAGTACTCTTACCATTTGCTGCATGTGAGAGTGGTCGGATGTCCATAACAGGTCACACAAAAATACCTGCAGTAAATCTGTATCATTCATTAGAAAGAACATTCATGATTCTATTGTCTGCTGGTGGCTGGTGAATTGCTGGAAGCTCAATTACCATATAAGGAAATGTATTGAATCCTTCAGAGTTTTCATTCCAACAAAATACACAACAGAGCTCTAGTTCACATATTATTATCTCATTGTGCGCTTAATAACATTACCATTTTCGGAAATCATGTGACCTGACCAATTATATCTGGAAGCCCTGATGCTAGGCATTCTGAGAGTAATTTTTTTCATGATTTTAGACCCAGTAGTTCCTGAGTTATTGGCAAATTACTGAAAAAACATTAATCTGTTATAACAAGTTAAGGCTATAAAAGTAACAATAATGTAGTGCCAATGTAATGACCACTTGGTGTAGTGGTTAAATGTCTCAGTGAAAATGTGTAAGGTTTTGGGTTCAATTTTCAAGAAATGCAGTTATTTATAGGTGCTTACTAATTTTGAACTTTGCAGCAGCGAAAAGGATTGCCACCGGTTAGTGGCAGAGGCTGCCAGGGTCCTGTGGCTGAAAGAGTTGCCACAATTACCATAAAAGGCAAGTGAACCCTGACTACCAAAAAAGGAAAAAAATAAGCAACAGTGAGTGGCAAGTGGCGGCAACAAAATCCGCCATACTTTCCTGATTAGGAAAGTGGCCTCTGACTACCCAAAAAGGAAATTAAGCGCTCAAAGTAAGGAAAACGAAAGTTAAGTGTAAGTTTCATTACTTTCATTACAATTTCATCACACTTCTTAAAAAGGAAATTTCTTCCCGTCTATAGGGTGTGTTTTCTGTGACAAGGGCTCTTAAATTCGGGGTGTAAGGACAATTCTTCCATAAATGGAAGGAATCGTAAACTAGCGCCAGAAATGCAGACACGGCGAATCGGCGCCACAACCACGGCCACAAACGCGCACACACAGCAGTAAGCAAGAGCACCAATGACAGTACTAACACATCGCCCGCGCGACCATGCACACAACACGAATGCGACCGCTACAGCTAGCATCAGTAACGGCAAAGCGGTGTTGTAACGAGGACGTGCGACGGCATCAGCGGAGGCGCCACCCCCCGCACCAGCACCAGCAGTTCAACCACCAGCACCAGCATCGGCGCTGTCGCCATTGCCGCCACTCAAATTCAGCATTGACGCAAACAAAAGACAAGCACAGCCGCGAAACCTGAACAAGTGTGCATGGACAGCGCCAGGGCTTGGGATGAGTTGCGGGATGGTTAATAAGGGGTAGGGCTGAACAACAGGTCTATCCACAGGTACCTGTCTGTTTTTGATGCGTGAATAGCGCAATCAATATGTCACCAATAAATTCCAAAAAAATATGTACTTGTAGCCGCTGACTAGGAGAATCTATTGGTAAAACCCAAAGTATATATATCTCAAAAATGAAACATGAAGAGTTGTATATATATTGCTTTGATGTTACAAACATATTCTCCTAGATATTGGCTATAAGTACATATTTTTTTCAGGATTTTTGGTCAAGCATTGATTGCCTTATTAAGGCATTTACAGCGTGGGAAAACCCGCGGGTCTAGACTCGTGTTCAGCCCTAATAAGGGGTATCAGTGGCGGAAAGGGTGCCAAGTGCAGCGATGCGGGGGAGGTGCCGTGTGGATGCTAGCTCGAGCATTACCAGTCAAATTTTATTAATTTTATTATTAATTTTATTCTAATTTTATTGTTTTAAGCATTATTTTCCATCTGTCTGGTGTGATCTCATAAGGCAATGGGCTAGCTTAAGGCTGAACACGAGTGCATCTGGATCTGGATCCGGACTTGTTTCCCACGGATCCAGGTCACAATTTTTTTCAAAATTGACCTGTCTAGCCAGGTATACCTGTGATTTCACAGGTAAATGACAGGTAAATCATCATTTGGGATCCGTGGGAACAGATCCAGGTCATCATTTTGAAGAAAGTTTTGGAACTCGACCTGTGCGACCCACAGGTCACAGGGACTCGTGTGCAGCCTTAGGCTAGCTCAACCTCGCATCCCACAACAAATATATTCCAAAATTTCATTGGCAGCCCATATCAAGCCGGCGCCGTTTCGCCCGATCTAGTTCCGTGAGAAACAATAAAAGTGTGCTCAAAATCACCTAAGACACTTATCAGAACCCATCTGAAGGGGTGGGAGCCAGCCCAGCAGCCAAAAAAGCGGTCTATATCATTTATTACTATTTTTAGCAGGAACCGATCCAAAACAGGAAGACGACATGAGCAGGAAGTGAAAGTGGCGCCGAATTTATTTTTAGATTGATGAGAACCCACGGGAGCCTGGCCAGGGGGTGGGAAGAAGCTGTAGAACCATTCCCGACAGATTTGGGAGGCTTCCCAAGCATGGTATTTATTTTTAGCAAAATGTGGCAAATGCCCTGAGCTCTCTGGGCCCTGGCTGCCATATTTGGATGCTTCTGGCGGCAGAAAACAACCCTGGGCGGCCCAAACAGCCCATATATAGGCTGCCAGGACTTGGCCAGCGACGACGAATCAGGTCCACTGGGCTTGCTCAGTCCAGGATGAATCCTATTTACAGCGTGAGCCCATCTACATTGGGCCCCAATTCTGCAATGATCAGTTCAGCGGCGATTCCGCGAGGGGGTGGAGACAGGGTTGTAGATTTGGATTCAGGTGGAAATGCACAAGAGAACGTAGCAACATCGTCACAGGCGGTGGACATGGACTTGGTGGGCGCGGTAAGTGCTTCTCATCTATTTACCTTGAACCATGAAACTAATATTTTATTTCAGAATCTTGCTGCAACTGTGCTTGCGTCATCCCCGCATCGTGAACCTACCCCCACATCATTGAACCCAGCCAAACACATCCCCCCCCTCAACGCTATCCATGCCCACTTTGCCATATCTACCACCAAACCAACTCTCACCATCGACAATCGAGTGCATCGCCATGGCAGCTGTGGCAGAATCGAACACTATCCGACCCTCCACTGAGCAAAGTGCACAAGTTGAGGATGACAATCCTATGGGCAGCGATTTGTCGCAAGCTGCAGGTGACGGGATCTCCGAACACTGTAAGTTGTGTTTTAATTTTCAAACTTTGATTCATCAAATTTGCTTCAGCTGCGACAATCGAACCATACAAGATGTACATATGTTTACCTCCCCACCTAGAGTCTCGTTCCCAGTCGCTTGGATGTACCGAAACGGAAGTTGACGAGCTAGATGACGACGTGCCGACTACCGTTGATCCAGCTGCGGTTTCCTCGCCCCAGTTGAACTGCAGGCCAGCATTGACAATGCATTGGCCAAATCGACAATGTAAGTTCTACATCTCACCTTTAGAGTTGTGGGCTGATTGAGAAATTGGTTTATGCAGAGTTTCTCACATCCGTGGCTTGCACAATCTAACTCTGGAGGATTCTGACGAGGAAGAAGAAGCCCCAACAACATGTGTACATTCCTCCTCTGAAAGCACATTTCTTCACCATCTGTCACAACATTTTTTTCTGCAGAGTTCCTCCTGCTGGGGAATCACAAAATCCTTCTCAAATGGCAAGTGATGTTGCGACACGGTGAGCATGTTACGCATCCAAATGCAACGCCTGACTAATTGACACCATTTATGTACAGGGTGTCTGCATCCCCTGGCGTGCAGGATCAATCTCCAGACAGCCCTGATGCTACTCCTACCTCAACCGAGTAAGGACAATTTTGCTTCTGAATTTGGTATCTGACTCACTGTGACACCACTCCATCAGCGATGTTCCTCTCCTTCCCAAGAAACGACGCCCTGCAAAGTCTTCAAAAGGCCGCAAACATACCCCAGTGCAGTTCAAAAGCCTTCGCAACAAAGACGAAGATTTCAAAGTGAGGACACTTAGCATTGGTTCGGGGCCTGTTTGGCAATGTTTCCAAATTTGGACTGCCACCCAAAATCTGAAAACATTTCTAAAATTGGCAACTTGAGAAATTTAGCTGTTCGATAACCTATTTCCGTGCCCATTTTCATTTGGAAATCTGATCCAAAAGGGCCTGATTTGAGAAACAGCTCCAACCAGTTTCTAATCTGAAAATCTGCTTAGAACTTAAATAAATGTAAGGCTTGCTTCTTAATTCATTGGCAATTTAGTAACCTCGTTGTGTGACAACGGTTGGACAATAAAAGCTGTTCGGCTGGCTAGACACAATTTCAGATTTGGAAATCTATCGACAGTTTCCACGTGGCTCAGGAATTGCTCCAGCCGGAAACAGCTCCAGATTTGAAAAAGTTGCCAAACAGACCCTCATTGTTCCCCTTTTCGCACTGTGTTTTTGCCATCCCACCCTTGTAGTTCCATGTATCTTCCATCTAGTTGTAACTCATAGTTTACAATTCCTTCCATTTATGGAAGAATCATCCTTACACCCCAAATTTAAGAGCGCTTGTAACAACTTTTCCACCTATAGATGGGAAGAACTTTCCTTTTTGGAAGTGTAATGAAATTGTAATGAAAGTAACAAAACTTACACTTAACTTTCGTTTTCCTTAAGATAGGGCTCGTTCAAATGCAATTAGGTCACGTGAAGCCATCTGTCACACAAACACTGGTTTTGGGTGGAGCTGAGTGTTACATTCATTGCCTACTAGTCATTCAATAACACAAATTGGAAAAACTTTTCCTCAAAACTTGGTATAGTTGTGTTCTCCTCAGAGAGTCCCAAGAGTAACTTGTTTTTTATTGGCCACACCTTCGAAGAGTAGCGATAAGACTTGCAGAAAATCATGATAAATACATATTACATCATTACTGCAAGCTGTGAAAACTTGGCTTTGGAACGCAAAAATAACATGTGAAAAGTGGAACTAGATGAGGAAGGAAGAGGCTCTAGAATAGCCTCAGACTCAGACACAGACACAGACACAGATGGTGGTTGATAGCAAAGTTGTCAACAACGACTACAAACAAGAACAGCCTAACTAAGGTTGTGACTAAAGTGTGACAGTGTGACTGCAACC
>ML170166.1:606266-747602 GCA_004355085.1 Rickenella mellea | reverse complement strand
GGAACTAGATGAGGAAGGAAGAGGCTCTAGAATAGCCTCAGACTCAGACACAGACACAGACACAGATGGTGGTTGATAGCAAAGTTGTCAACAACGACTACAAACAAGAACAGCCTAACTAAGGTTGTGACTAAAGTGTGACAGTGTGACTGCAACCCGGCATACAACTAACATAACATACTAGACTAAGTATATATATGTACATGTTCGTCGAACATAATGTCAAGACAATCAAGCTGCTGGGATGTCTTTGGTCGTTCACAGTCAGAGGTGCCCACTCAGGTGATTGTCACAATTTCATCACGTACATGTGACCTAATTGCATTTGAACAAGCCCTATCTTACTTTGGGCGCTTAATTTCCTTTTTGGGTACTCAGGGTCCACCTTCCTAATTAGGAAAGTGTGGCAGATTTGTTGCCCCCACTTGCCACTCACTGTTGCTTACTTTTTCCTTTTTTTGTAGTCAGGGTCTACTTGCCTTTTATGGTAATTGTGGCAACTCTTCCAACCACAGGACCCTGGCAGCCTTTGCCGCTAACCGGCAGCAATCCTTTTTGCTGCTGCAAAGTTCAAAATTAGTCAACAATCAATACAGTGCTTTGCATATTGATCGGCAGGTCATGAAATCTCAACACATATTTGGCCATGTTTGTTTTGGCCACAGTGTGACACGGCTCACGCACCGGCATGGTTTTGCTGAGCAAACACAATGCGTGCCGCATCAGTTGACCTTCGTGAACGCATTGTTGTATGGCGTTGCGACAAGCAACGGAGCATTGCAGAAATTGTGGAGCTTTTCGGCCTCAGCGAGCGTACTGTCTGCCGCATTCTTTTGCTATGGAGAGACCATCAGGTCCTCACCAACCCAAATGCATGACCATGCGGCTGAAAGCGTCTCCTCAACCATCAAGACCTCGACTACATTGCATCAGTGCTTGAAGCTCGGCCAACATTGTATCTTGATGAGATACAGGACAAATTGTTCAATTCTCGTGGTGTTCATGTCTCACTCGCAAGCATTTTGCAAGCATTGAGCCGCATTGCTCTCACGCGGAAGAAGGTTTCGACAGAAGCTCTCAAGCAGAATGAGCTACTTTGTGCTACCTGGCAGGCAGACATTGGACAATACTTTGACTACCAATTTGTTTTCATTGACGAGAGTGCCGCTGATGCCAGACTGGCATTCGAAGATGGGGTCAAGCAGCACTGGGGCAAGCAAGTGTTGAGAGGAGTACTTTCATTCTGGGCCAGCGCTATTCAATTCTCCCAGCATTGTCTCTCGATGGCATCATTGCAGTAGATTTGTTTGAAGGTTCAGTAAACCGAGAGAGGTTTGTTCATTTCCTGAGAGATCACCTTGTGAGCAGTGTTCACCACTTCGCACTGCATTGGAACTCACAGGCTCTGCAGGCTCCATGTCTCAATCCCTTTCCAATGGAACAAAGTGTCGTTGTAATGGACAACTGCACAATACACCATGATGAAGACATCCGGCAGATCATTGAGGATGAATGCAGTGCGTATCAGACTTACAGTGCATCACACCACTGCTGACTTCAACAACTTCGTCATTGCAGGAGCCAAACTCATATATTTACCACCATATTCCCCTGACTTCAACCCTATTGAGGAGGCCTTCTCCTTTGTCAAGCTTTGGCTACGGCGGCATGAAGATGATGCCGTCAATGCAGATGTTCGGCCGTGGCTGATTCATCGCGCTCTCCTGGCAATAACGGCGGAACATGCAGCTGGATGGTTCAGGAACTGTGGTCACTCATGATGTAGCATGGCAATAGAGTAGTTTCAAGCAAAGTTACTACGACGTGATATAATGTTTGAAGACCTTCGAAATGAGTGTGATGAGTTTAAAAAGTGGCTCTATGCAAACTCGTTATTCTCCTCAACTGCTGCGCACCAATCACGACAATACTGCTGAAACTTCAAGGCATGTCCCTCCACCCAGCCGGTGACCTCGCAAAGTCGGTCAAGAGAGATGTATGGGATGACATTTGGAGTGAATGCAAACAGATTGAGCGCATCATACATTGGGGTAACGCGGATAGCGGCCTTCTTTTTGAAATGCTGCAAGCACTTCATGAGCTGATCGGCCCCCCCTTGGAACCGGTGAAGGGAGGGTAAACCTGACACTTTTTTTGACTGGCATAGTTGGGAGATGCTGGCCGGACAGCAATGAAATGGTCTGTGTCAGCATTGGAAGCAAAGCGGCCATGATGAGCACAGATGGATGTGTGGACGAAGCAGTAGATGGTCCGGGTGTCGATGGTCCAACTCGTCCTTGAGGCTTGGATCAGCTGCCATCACGTAGACCATCAAATTCACTGATGCTTGGTGGATCGTAAATCATGCACTTGCCTGCTGCCTGAGAATTTGGTTGGTTAGTCACAAAATGATGAAAAATATCAGCCTCTCACAATAGCGGCGGTCCAGAGGTTGAAATGGCGGTTATTGAGACCCAGGTGCTTTCCTGATTCAGACACAAAACAATGGCCAGGCTGGCCATGCTCGCCAAGATGGGTCTGGCACTGCCAGAGCTTCTTCAGCTTCAACAGAAGCGATCTGTGAAGTTGCGTGGCATCACTGAAGTTCTCGAGCCGAGGGACCTGGCAATAGGATGAGATGGGTTCAAAATGGACAGCCGTTGGTAGTACCTTGGTGCCATGCACAAGTTCCTCCCCATCACCAGCAATCACACCATCTTCAAGTGTGCGAATCTGAGAGGAAAGGTATCGCTCACGTCATATCAAAAAGTAAATGCAATACTCACGTGCTTGGTGCAAACTTTGAATGACGAGATTGCATCCAGGTTGAATGATACCTAAACATTGACGAGTTTTGTCTTCTTGAAAAGCTCGCTGACAAGCACACTGAAATTCTTGTTAGTAGAAATGATGGGGGCATCGGTTTTTCCACCACTGAAACAGATTCAATATGTGGAATGAATATATTGTAAAAAACATATCTTGAACCACTATACCACATCTTGAAAGGTGGTCCCCGTTCAGAGTGAATATCATACACGCCGTTGAGGTCATGGATCGCAAGGAATGCACACATTGCTTCGGAACGCGAGATCTCCTCCAAGTTGACATGGTCAGACTTCGTCTCCGATGCCTTCTTCATCTTGGCCTTTCCAGCGCAGCCAGTGGCAGGCTGCAACTCTTCAAAATGTATTGTAACTGATACGAAATGGCCAGCAGCCTTCAAAGCTATTGTTGCATGTCAACTACAAATAAATCGGCCAGGAAACAGCAACTCACGGGTCATCTGATCAATCGATGCAGATGCTGGCTGGGTTTCACAGTGATTGTCAATGCTGGTCCCGAACGTGCGACGTCCCGATGATTTCTTTCCAGCGGACTTCTCCTTTGCTGCGAGGATAAGTTCACCAACTTCCAGCATTGCATTGCCAACTATCATAAATTCAGGGCACAGTGTTGCATAAAAGTTAGCAACTCACGCTTAGAAAATTCCTCGCCAGGTGACAGTTCACGAAGTGGCGATGGTCCGCGGTTGAGATCTACAATCTCCGCTGGCACAGTATTCTCATCTGGAAGAAGTGGCACAAGGTCTGGAGCCAATGTCGGAATGGTGACAAGTCAAGTGAACATTCCAGCAGAGTTCAAGAACTTGGTGGTGGGGTTTTTGGGAGCTGCCGGAGACATGAGCAAAAAGGCGGTAATGAGTGACTTAGAAAGAGGGAATGAACGTCACCGTCAACGAACGACATGCAAATTTATAGAGCTTGCATTGGCTGGTGAACCCGACGGCAATGTTCATGAACTATACAGAAAATTTTGAGACTCACCCAAAAAATATCACATAGTGTAGCAAAACTGCAGTCTCATATGGTTACGTCGGGTATCTGAATTGTCTCCCAATTCTCATATATTGTTGCTGATCACTATCCAGCGGTGAACTTGTCGGGTATGGTAGTCTGGATACAAGCAATGGTACGCGGTGATGCTGCGGAACGACATGCTCCATAGCCGTTGTATGCCATGCTTCAGGGAAGCCTTGGCAGCGTGTTTGATGCTAGAAAGCATTGAGCCGATATTGCACATAGAAAGGGCATTAAAAAAACAAGCAGGGATGGCAGAATGTGGAGTGATGGTGGTGATGATGGGAGCAGATTGCAGACGATGGCGGGGAGAGTGGTTACAAACTCTGATGAGCCATGCCGGTCTCAGCCGTGTCACACTGTGGCCAAAACAAATATGGCCAAATACATGTTGAGATTTCACGACCTGCCGATCAATATGCAAAGCACTGTAAATAACTGCAGTTCTTAGAAATTGAACCCAAGGCATCATACATTTTTGCAAAGACATTTAACCACTACATCAAGTGGCCATTACATTTGCACTACATTATTGTTACTTTTATGACCTTAACTTGTTATAACAGATTAATATTTTTTCAATAATTTGCCAACAACTCAGGAACTAAAATCACGAAAAAATTAATCACAGAATGCCTGGCATCAGGGCTTCCAGAATCAGTCAGTCAGGTCACGTGATTTTTGAAAATGGTAACATTATTAAGTGCACAATGAGATAATAATATTTCAACAAGAGCTCTGTTGTGTATTTTGTTATGGTTCAATCTGAATGGAGAACTCTGAAGGATTCAATACATTTCCTTATATGATAATTGAGCTTCCAGCAATTCACCAGCCACTGGCAGACAATAGAATCATGAATGTTCTTTCTAATGAATGATACAAATTTACTGCAGGTATTTTTGTGTGACCTGTTATGGACATCCGACCGCTCTTGCATGCAGCACAGGGTAAGAGTACTGCATCAAGTTTCAGATACGGCACAGTCACAGCAATGTAGTAGTGATCTTGAATAAAAAAAGTGTCCACTTGCAGATTGAGTCAGTTGAACAGCGAGAGTGTCACAAGTTGAACAAAATCTAATCTGGTTAGTCTTTGCTCCAGTCAACCTCAGTTCCAGTCAACCTTTGCTCCAGTCAATCTCTGCTCCAAGTACCTCAACCAGCTGTCTTCTCTCATAACCTTCCTCGCTGCCTTTGCTATACCGTACCAATTAGATTGTCGGTTGTCTCTATTCACTGAATGATCCTGCTTGATGGTCTTGAGGCTAACTCCCAACTCTTACGCTGAATAGTGCCACACCTTGTATCCTGCACACTGCATGCATCTAGTCTCTTTATCAGTTATCTTGATTGTCTCTTGTTCCAGACTCCTGTCTGAATTCCAACAACGATTACATTGTCTTCCTCACAATTCAAATGAACATCTGAAGAGAACATCCAGATTTGTACTTGGTTGGCTCTCCATGTATTCAATGTGGACTGAAGATCTTCTCCAGAACATCTCTCGGCTTTGTGGGCTTTGTGAACTTCAACTAAACTCATTTATTATTTATTTATTATTTATTAGGACTTGGCCCTGACAGAGGTGGGGGATGAGTCTATTGTCGAGCGCAGAATGAATGGCGTGAGTCTTGTAGGGAGAGCTTCAGTGAGTTGAGGATGAGCACAAAACTGTCAGTCTTCAGTTGGAAACATTCACTTGAAAACAAGGTGAAACTGTTTGAAAACAAAGGAATCGTTTGCACCATGCGTAGTATTGGCTCTCACCAATATTTAGAACATAGACTCTTGAATGACCATAAATTCAGGCTTTTCTGGCCTTCTCCAGCTCCACCATTATCATGTTCAGGAAAGCGTGGTGACTGTGGTATCGTTTTGTTGCCCACACCACTTGAGAACCTGTCAATTCCTTCGCATAAGCATTCATGAATCTTGCTGAACGGTTCACATACCTACATGCAAGAGTTCTGAATCTGTCAGATATGACATCAATTTAAAGTAATGTGATGTACCGGCGAATTCGGATGAGTGGAACATCATCCAGGCAAGCAACAACATTCTTTTGCATTGCTGCAGCTGACTCCTCTCTGCCCAGCCAAAGTGCACCAGAAGACCATTATAAGGACCTCCGTGCAGAATTCTGAAGGATCCCATGCCTGATTAGGGAAAGGTGCCATAAAGAGATGGAAATGAGACTACTGATTAAGGAGCTTACAACACTCAGGCAGCGCTTATGTGAGGCACCCTCTTGCTTGGGTGTGTATCTGGGTAGTGACCTCAGTTGCCTTATGCAGGTATTAAGGCTGAACACAAGTGCATCTGGATCTGGATCCAGACTTGTTTCCCACAGATCCATGTCACAATTTTTTTTTTCAAAATTAACCTGTCCAGCCAGGTATCATGAGTTGATCTTATCCACTCTTTGTCTGCTTTTGTCTGCTTAATTCCCACGCTCTCTGGACACATCTTCGCCCATTTATGGACCCTCTCCGGTCTCCTTGCACATGTCTGATGTTTTTAGAACCTTCTCTGGCGTTTTTGAACCTTGTCCAAGTTTTAGCACGTATTATATCATCTCTTCCGAAATCGGAACAGTTTCCTTTTTCAGAAGTTGGACCCTTACTATTGCCACTCTCCCTATCAGAGCTTTGGAATGCCAAAGCTCCAACTTCCCGTTTGGAAATTTCACGTAATATTTAAGTAGTTGATGTCCTGTACATTTCCCTTAGCTTGAATATCAATTGTCTCCACCACAACTCTTGTGCTGGGCACCCGGACTCCTCTCCTTACCATCTCCCGTCGGACCAAAGGCTCTTTGCATCGCAGACTCGCAGAGTTGCCCCATCCACTTAGGGTTGACATGTAGCTCGATCTCCGCTCCGTCCGCTCTGTCTCCGCTCAATCTCTGGTCTGGTCCACCTCTGCTCCGGACACTGTCTGCTCCACTTTTCCCGCGGTCTCCGGACAATCCTTGCCACTTTCAGACACCCTCCGCTCCGCTTTTCCCACAGTCTCCAGAGTTCTTTTCACTTAGTCTGCACCTCCGGGTGTGACCTTGACACCAGGTATACCTGTGATTTCACAGGTAAATGATGGGTAAACACTGATTTGAGATCCATGGGAACAGATCCAGGTCATCATTTTGAAGAAAGTTTTGGAACTTGGCCTGTGTGATCTAGTGGGTCAGACCCACAGGTCATAGGGACTTGTGTGCAGCCGTAGCAGGCATCCCCAGCAGCATCAGCAAATGGGTTGGGTAATCTGGTGTATAGTCTATGTATCCTTAGTCTTGAGCTTATCTAAATTCTACTTGCCTTTATTGACTCTAACTCTGACAAATTAATTGCATTAATGCTAATAAAACTTAACCAGCACAATGAAAGCACAGATGTATAATGCCACTCAGAAAGAGCAGAAACATGCATGTATTACTCTGCAGTAACAATGTGTGATAGGTACTTACATCCAACAGCCCAGTGATGACAGCTGAATTCACTATGTCAAAGAAATAATCTACAGTCCAAGTCCCATGACAGATATATGTGCCAAGAAATGAAAGCGAAGGAACCTTAAATGGATTGTGTACTTAAATCAATGCCATGCCCAATCCAAGACCAATGGCAGAGAGGAGTACAGTTGAGAAAACCATACTTCTAGGAGCATCACTGCTGCCACCAGAGCCACCACCTGAACTACCACCACCACCACCACTTGAAGGTGCCTTCCCGGTGATGGATGCATTGCGTTGTGCAGAGAGAGTAGCAAACTCAGAGTCGGCGGTTGAAGCATCGGTTGTCTGAACAGCAGGTCATTAGAATCATCGGGATAAGGAATAAAGAGGTGACACTCACGCTAAGAAGTTGAAGGAAAGGTGGTGTCGTGCCAGAGATGAACGAACCGAAGTCATAGAGGGAGTATACGCTGCGGAGGAATGAATCTCCAAGGAGGAAATCCTCTGTGGAAACACATCAGTCGATGTGGTTATACACCAAGAATACTATGGAACGCACCATCGGTATCTCCACCTGGAGAAACTTGGAAGCCACCGAAGCAGATGACCGTTCCTCGTGTGCTCGTCGCAGCCTGGACAGTGTCAATAGGGTGCACGGGGTATGCGACACCGCTGTTCGAAACGGCGATCAGATCTGGGAGATTTGGAATAACACTGCACAAACCTGAAAACAAAGCTGAGGTCGATTTTCGTGTCGCACGGTACAATGTAGAGGCCAGTCGAAGGATCAAGCTGTGCACCGGGGACTCCCGAGTAGATCGCATCAGCGTAGAATTGCGGGATCAAAGCTGCATGATCCGCTCAGTCAATATGCCATGACTTTTCAAGTGTTACGTACCCAAACTGGTGCCAGTGTCGAGATTGGCAAGGGTCTGTGTGGGTCCTTGACCGGTCACAGATCTAAAAAAGCGCCATGAGAGATAAGAAAGCACTGTGGAATGGAACACTGACAGCGCACTGTTCCCAGTGACGTTCTTGCCGTTCACGATGATACCGTCCATGAAAACAATCCATCTGTCCTTGCTGACAACATTTAATTTCGGCGCGTTCGAGATTCCGGACAGAGTAGAGTTGACTTCCCCTGCCGAGTACCTCAGCACGATTTCCAACAAATAATAACAATAGCAGTAATACGCACCGATTGTGAAGGTTCCTCCGCTAGTGGTTCCCGTGGTTTCCGACCTGGAAAGTTGGAAGGTGATGTAGTTTGGCTCGCTGGGGTTGGCGGCGAAGACCTATTCGGGTTAAGTACGCATTGCCATTACGTAAATACAAAGCTCACATTTTCAAGGAGCGTCTTTCCGCTGAAAGTCGTGGTCTGGAGGGTATTAGAGATTGCGGAAAGCAGCGGGCTATGGAGACACGGTTATTAGTTTCAAAGTACAGCCAGGATGATTTTGTGGCAAACTCACGGGCCAACTCCGAGCAAACCAGTATCGCCGTTTGTCGTGGCGTTCGTGCCGGGGGCAGAAACTTTCGCGACAATAAGCGTGCCGTCAGCGAAAGGGACGGATACGACTTACTGAAAGCTTGCGGCACCGAGAAGTTCCCAAACGTCACGTTTGCGATCAAGATGGAGCCTTGCGCGACGGTCCCATCACTTTTGAGACACGGTCAGCGGAGGAGAACTTGTGTAACGTGAAACAAAAAGGAACAAACCCGTAAGTGATCGCGGTCGAGACTCCAGTGTCCTGCGTGCCCGACGGCTTCAACTTGGTCGTGTCGAGCCATAAGTCCGAGCTCCCAGTATCGAGTTGAACCTATATAGCGGACATAAGCAAAGCTCTTGAACATTTTGGCGGGCCATACCTGGAATGCCGTTCCTCCAGCTGTTAGAGTAGCTATGTAGACATCGCTGCCCTTGATGTTGTTTACGTTGGAGAAGTTGAAAGGATTAGAAGCATCCTTTGACGAATCACCGACGAGTGGAACAGTGCTAGGCTGGGCTTCGAAAGGAAAGGAAACAGCAGAAGAACGAGCAATCAGACACGAAAGCAAAGCAATACTGAGCCGAAGCATGACGAAACAGATCTATGGGGGGGAAGAGGGAGAAACAATGTGAACGGACGGATGGAGACTGAGGTTCAAATAACTTTGTTGCGACGGGTCTCAGGAACTGCGCGTTGACGTGCTGTGTCGGCGCTCCCGAAATCAGACCCTGCCGACGCACTGCCATTCGCCACACCTTCATCCGAAGGTCGAAAGCGTGTTTATTTTTTACCACGAACAACGCGCGAGCAACGGATCCCAATCTGTGGTTCAGGTTTATTCAAAATTACCAAATTACCAAATTCATCACCTTCACCACGAGAATGTGGCGATGCAAAGATTTACACTACGTGGATTAGTCAGCGCATTTCCCATGAAGTCCGAGAGCCTCCTCTTTCACGTGCGGCGTCATCGCTGGGTTTATGACGGGTGATGGATGCTGTAGTTGATCCCCGTTCATGCCCAGGACCTACCCAGAGCTGTGGGGTTTGCGGAGTTTCAGTAAGCCCATTAGGCCTCCCGGGAAATCAAAGGGGAGATGATCCCTACGTCACAAATCGTACATGCGCTGGCATTTGCTTTTCCCTCCTAACTTCGATTCCTTAAAACCCACCCGACGAAGCGAGCCCGATTCCCCGTGCTTCTCTTCTCTTTTTAACCCCTCCTTTCTTCTCCCTCATCCCCCCATCTCCCCAACCACCATGTTCTCGTATCTTATTCACAATGTCATTCTTTTGCTTTCACTAAACATCTTTTCGGCGGTCCGAGCTTCACCATGCGTAGCCATGGACATCGATTTTAATCTGCTCGTCTTTGGCCTCGATGGTAAAGACTATAACGCTGGGCCTCAGAATTCTTGGACCTCTAGTAAGCGCTCTCCCAGCGCCAGCTTGACATGATCGATGATGCTGATGTCGTATTTAAGGTACACCAGCAACTGACATTTCCACTTCGGGTCGACCGTATGTCGAAACCACGTTCTTATTCAATTCATTGCATTGAGTTGTCACGGTCCTGCCACAGACCTTTCGACGGATCGACGACATCGTGCTACTTGTCGCAGGTATGTGCTCTACAACTCGCGCGGCTGTACCGTACTGTACTGCTCCACTCCACCCGTCGCCACCATCACCATCATCATCGCCATCAAACGATGTATTGATCCCATTCTATCTTCAGTTCGATAACGCCATATATGCACTCTCAGCAGACTCGTCGAAGCCAACGGCGGTATATATTTACGACGCAACGGCAAAGTCATGGTCAACCCAATCTGTGGACAACAGTGTTGGCTTCGACCCATCAAACTTCGTGGCAATACTAGACCATGATACCGATGTCTTCTGTGCGTTGGCCCTGGAACATTGTTCGTAGTCAAGGCTAAGCTTCCTCTCTGTCAGATGCATTATCAAAGGGGGAACTTTTCTCATTGGACATGAAAGATCTCAAATCCGCCCAATCATCATCACTTCCTTGGAACGACGTCGGCAAAACCGGCTTCAGCACAGCAAACTATGAACCAGTCATGGCTCTCGCTCAAAATCATATCCACTTCTTGGACGTATCAGGATTAAGCGCAGGACAGGCATTTATATTTGTCATTCACTGTGAGTAATGGCAAGACTTGCACACATGGTGAATTTCTGACCAGTACCGTAGTTTCGTTCTTCCAACCCACCGCTCAGTCATATCCGAGCCAGTCAGGTTCTGATTTCCCATTGCAGCACGGTCAAACCGCAAGCTTTTTCCAAAAGCAGGGGGTAAGCTTTGTATCAGACACGGTTCGGGATTTATTTTACTTTTATATTTTATAGGTACAGCAGGAGTTCGCCTTCATTCCGGATGATGGAAGTACAACATACGTTGTAAACGTCGAAGTATGCTCAAATATCATTTTCCGATCCCCATATTTATCGGCCGCATATAGACGAACTCAACGCAAGCTTTACCTGGTCCAGCTACGAAGGACCCGAACGCGCGGTACTTCGCGGGCATCACATCACTTGTACAGTTGGACTCGCAGGGCAACGTCGCATTCTTACCATACACGCAAGGCGATGTCAGTGCAAACAGCAAAGCGACCTGGTCGAAGGTGACATCCCTTCCAACAGGGAAAACCACGGGGGGTATCGCCGGTTCGCCGAATGGCACGAGTACAAGTGTGAGCGGGACAGGTACACCAAAAAACTCGGGCTCGACGACTGGCGCGGCATCGCAGGCAACCGGTTCAGGTGCCAATGGCAGCTCCAGTGGAGCCATGGGGCGTGCAACTTCGGTTTCGATAGCCGTGGTTCTAGGCATGGCTGTCGTCGTTGCCTTGCTGTAGGAGCGGGAGATTGGAGATTGGAATGGCACTTGCAGAACCATGGACCATCATCATCATTGCTTTTCACACATCCATCTTGCTTTCGATCTCGCATATTTTACCCTCGCCGACATTCATGGACGGTAGTCAATAATATAGCATGTTATCACAGCATCAATCCTTACAACATTGTCGAATGTGAGAATAAGTTAACAAACAAATTGACGCCGCAATATTAGTAGAAAGCTACTCAAAGCGCCTCAATGCGGAGGCGAACCTCTGCGGCCCTCTGTTTGAAAGCTTCGATTCTTCTCTCCCCATCACGCTTTAGCTGCTCATACTGAAGGTCCATCTCATACCGAATCCACTGCTCAACTGTCATCGATCGTTCTTCCTCAGACAAACCCGATATCTGCCTCATCGGGAACGATGCGAGAGGTGGCACAAATAATGCTGGCGACTCAGGTGGCGCAATGTCCGCATATTCAATGGGAGTCGCGATGTTTTCAACAACTGGAGGATCCAGGGGTGTCGCTGGCTCACTCAAGTCGGTAGGTTCGGGATTTGGCGGTCGAGGTGGTGGTGTGGGTGGCTCGTCAACTTGCATGGCTGTTTCCGTCGCCTGCTGTTTCTTCTTCGCGACCCCTCGCGGCTTTGGCTCTGGAGCAGGCTGGTTCACCTCTTCATCATCGATCATGTCGTCTTCTTCAACATCACTATTCTTCGCCGACCTTCGCTCCGAAGATCCAGTTTTTGCTGTAGATAAATGCTTCGAAACCTTCTTCTTCGGTTTCTTTGCCGTGTTGACTTCAGATAGAGCTACCTCTGATCCCGGTTGTTCCATGGCTTCATCGTCCGTTTTTGCAGGCTTAACACTCCGTCCACTTTTCGCCCTGGACGGTGGCCGTGAGGAAGATGGCTTTTCCCTGTGCTTCTTCTGTTCGACTGCGGGTGAACCATCTTTTGGTTCTGAGTGCTGCGCATCGTCAGAAAATTCCATTGTCGTTTCCGTAGACCTTGTGACCGGCTGAGATGATGTCTCAGACTTCGAAGGCAACGCCAAAACCGCAGCAACCTCCGACTCCGACTGATCTGACGCATCGACAACATTCTCTGCCTTGGTCTTTCGTAAGGTTGACGTGGACTTTGCCCGAGACAGCGGTTTCGACGAGGGTGGCTTTTTCGTTGATTTTTTCGTGGGTTTGACAGGTTGCTGAATGTCCTCTGGCTCTGACTGCTCCGACACCATATCCGTTTGTTTCCCCGGAAGCGTGGACGATGTAGCAGTGTTTCGAGAAGAAGCAGGTCTCGTGGATGGTGGCTTTGGTTTAACTTTCGCATCACCCCTGCGTTTCCCCTTAGTTTGCGGAGGCTCGGGCGCTTCGCCCTCAGTGCTTTCCTGTGTCACTTCCTGCACAGGTGACATTGGCTTCGCCTGCGATATCGTCTTCTTCTTCTTAGCCGCTCCTGTGGATTTCACTGGGGCTACTTCTAACTCCGATTGCTCGGTATTTTCCTCGTCCGTCGTCTTAGCTGACCTCGTTTTCTGCACGGATGATTTAGGCTTTGAACGAGATGGTGGGGGTTTCGACGACCCTGTTCGTCCTTTGCCTTTCGCAGCTCCAACGTCCACTACTCCAGCGTCCGATTCAGAGGCCGATGAAACTTCGTTATCCATTGGATTCGTCTTCCCCTTCCTACCGGTCAATGTATCAGCCGGTGGGGGTTTCGAGGATGAAGGCTTTGTGCGGGACTGCAATTGGGCATGGAAGAAAGGGCAAGGTTTGCCGGATCGCGACTCCCTTTTACGGTGCTCCTCCCTACCTCTGATGTTACAACCACTTTAAATGGGTGATAAATTCAACGTACATTGGATCGTCACCCTTATCCCACCCGGACAGCGCGAGATCACAGTAATAGCATGTCGCAGTGTCGTCACCAGATACTTGCGGTGTGTACACGAAACCGGCGCTCGCCATCTGTAGAACGTCTGGTGAGGCTCGTACAATTATCAATCGGCAGAATTTCGTACTTTTTTTGAAGTCGCTCCGTGACTCTTCGTCGAATCATGTGGCCAAAGTTTCTCATTGACCCTGAAAGTATCCAGCCTTGCTTTTTCCATAATTTTACTGGTCGGGAGTCGCTTTGCGTCTGTAGTCGAATAGCTGTAAGAAAGCAAGCATTGCGTTACAAATTGATCATAAGAAGATTCGGAAAACGTCTGTCTTACTTGCCGTCAGAATCAAAATCGTTGGCCAAGGAGCAACGAGCAACCACCCAAGGGCATTTAGGGCATTTTCTGGAATGTATATCAAACGGATCGTCTTCTGATTCCCATCCACCAAGTTCCTTTTCACACATGAAGCACGTAACATTGTCTGGGTCTTCCTTGCTGGGGTTAAAGTAGAAACCCGCCTCTGCTAGAGTTGAAGGTGTGGCTTTGAATGTTTCTGGATGAGGCCAGGAAAGTGTTGCTGAACGCGCCGATTTGGATGCAGATTTAGACCCTTTGGTCTTTTGGAATGATTGTGAACGAGAATGATAGGTTTCCATGACAAGCAGTTGTGGTTTGTGGACAGGACGCGTGGTGTCACACGTGTCACGCTTACTCTCCGAGTTGCATCCGCGTAGTATTCGACAGCAAGCCGACGTTAAGGGAATTCACAGTTCTCACGAATGAGAACTATTTCTCAAAAATATCGACAAGATTCGGTGATGTCCACAGAAATAACCTGGCGCTTGCAACACGAAATAGCGGGAGCACAGCTACGAATAAATTATCATTTGTTGGGTAACATTTATGTCGTTCCATCTTGTTCATTTTCACTAGCGGTACTTGAGAAGATCTGTTCCATAGCCGGAAGATGTTCTCTGAACTTCGCCATCGACTTTAGGGGTAACCTGGAATGCTCCCAAGCCAGTACTACGGTGGGGTCGTCCAGGGAAGTTTCTTGGAGGGGAGGTATTTTGGGATACCGTGCCGAGAAGTGAGTCAGAAGAATATTTTTGGCGTTCATCCTAGTGATGAGACTGTCAGGCAAACGCAAGCCATTATTGAGTTCAGAATGTCACCTTTTCCCAACATCAATTGCTTCACCGAAGGTAGAGTGGGCCTTGGCCTTGGCAAGATCGGCTTGGTCGTCTGCCATCGTTGCTTCATGTATCAATAGTGTTGCACCCTTCCCTGCTTCGACTAGATTATCTGACGGCATGGTATCGCCAGAGAATCTGTATGGTGGCTCAAGACAGTATCTGGTATTTAACAAAACGACGTACACGACGCTCCATCCGTCGTCGTGCTCCATGACAAGTCCGAAACACTTCACTCGATGAGCCACGTTGACAGTTTTGAAAGTTCGTAATCCTAGCTGCTTTCGAAGCTCCGCGGCGGCCAATTCTGACCTGTAGCTACCCATGAACCATGTCCATCCCACAGAGGTGTGAGGACTGACTGTTCCATTGACACCCAATCTGACTTCCGGCCCTGAAATTGGTCGGTATCGGTCGACACAGGTCGTTGCCAATGTATAGCGTTGTTCAGAATTGGCCGGACACCACCGGGTCCTGTGTTGTACATTCCGAGATCCTCCAAGTCAGAATATTCCTTTAGATAGAGGTGAACGGGGTAATGGGCGGCAAGGTACAACGACTCCGCTGGCTTCGGATGTAGCTTGTTGGGTGTTAGAGTTGGAATCGCCAGAAGCAAATTAAATTACCCGTTGCCTCATCGCTAAGATTCTACTCAAACCAATGTGATGGTCGGCGTGAAGATGACTGATAAAGATGCAACGCAGGTGTCGCAGGGTATCGAAGACATTGGTAGAATTCATTGGATCTGTTCCAAAGTGCCGCTGAAGTTGACCCCAAGTCCCTTCGCCACAGTCAAGTAGAATGTTGCCGTAGCGAGGAATTTGTACTAGGGTGGAGCTCACTTGAAATACAATGTAAGGTTAAGACAAGTACTGCGCATACAGAGACCTACCATTCCGATATTTACTCGGTGTCGCGCTGCTTGTTCCTAACGGGACAATTGTGACATCCTCCTCGGCGCTCGCCGATTGGTCACGGAGATACGAAACAGACGGTGGACTTGAGGAATTTTGCAGCGCTATGTGAAACGTATCCCGCTCGCCTGACAACAAGTCGATGACTGGGGCTTTCACTGGGCGCATGGAAATCAAGTGATTAGCCAGTAACGGCTGGGTGTTCTTGGGAAGATTAAGAATGGCTAAAGAACTCTGAATCTTTATCAGCCTTAAACAACATGATGAATTCACGAACACGTTAGTTTATTTTTCGGCTCTAAGTTGTAATGGGGCATTGGGAACATCTTCGCATCCAAATGATGAAGGTGTAGCTGGTGAAAGGCATGGCTTGTGAAGGTTGTCCGGTCTGGGCAGTACATTTTGTTCCCAACGAAGTGCTGGGAGACAGAGACACTTTTTCAGAATTTATTGATAACAGGACATGGTACGCACATGAACGGTATCTCCAAATGACCGCATCCACTGCACGTAACGAGGATCTTCTAGAACACCATCGCCAACCAGATGAAACACCGCTTGCAGAGTATACTCGCTTTCCACGCCATCCTGAGGTTGATAGTCGCTCCACACCGGCGATGCGAGTAAACCGTCGATGTAGTCAGGAGTTGGGCAGTCCACAATGATAAGTGTCTGCAAGTCAGCGAATTTGTGAGAATTCACATCAGAGGGAACCAGGAATGAGATCATTACCCCAGCTTTATCCGGAATGCCCATACAATCGGCAGGTTGAATAGTGCGAATGACCTCTCCTCCATTCTCGGTCGTGACCTGGTATCAAAGGTCAATTCCGCAAAAGGTGAATTCACATTCTTACGGACCTTAATTTCGACTGCTTCACCCTTCGCAAGGCGAGCCCTGAGAGGTCCTGGTCCTAATCCGAGAGCAGATGCCTTTTTAGCGTCAAACTTTCCTCGGGGTCTGTGGGCATGGACAATGAAGGAAGAAACTGTTCGTCCGAAAGCGAAGCCTGCCTCCAACGTGCCTAGTACATCGCCATCATACGCATCATAGGTCAATATTGATGCTACATGATGATAGCGTAAAATAATTTGCGCACCGTTATCAAGATTTGGATGCCTTGATCTCCAAGCGGGCAATCGTTGGTAACAACTGGCAGGGCTGGCGTTTTTCTTCGCCCTCCGTTCTACATCGTTGACTGCCGATGATCCAAACATATGCTGAACAGTAATCTTTCGCCACTCCTTTGCCTCAGATACACCGAGATTTGTAGCAGAAAATGACGCCGAACGGAAAAGTGTCATCATATCCTTCCCTACGGCTTTTGCGGTGGATAGTTGGGACGACGACGCATGGGTTGCCTCAGTGAAAGGTCTCGGTTGTTTCCTCGATCCCTCCATAGGTGAATTACTTCGCTTCCGCTTTCCACTGGTCGGCGTGGCATTTATAACTTCTTCTGGTGAGACATGGTTAATAGTGGGCTGCACTGCAATAGCGGATACGACGATGTTTTCATCCTTAAATACAGGTTGTGTGTTGTTATATGGGAATTCGACAGCAGTCACATCCATGTTATCCCTGGGTAGTTGTTAACTTCAAGACAACTCTGATCGCATGAGCGACTTACCTATAAGTATACAATCTCGCCGATGCGAGGAAATGCAACAATCCTTCAGGTCCAATCACTGACATTTCCTTGAGTCCACTGTCAGCAAGGGTCATAAGAAAACCTGTTCATAGTAAGATATGAATAGATGCTCCCAAAGCATATGATACTGTTTTGGCGCACCGGGGAGACCCGCCGAACGATCAGTGCATATTCCAGTCAAAAATATGCTCTTTGCTTTACGCCAACCTCTTGGACTTTGAAGGAATGCCCGAGTTGTGTTTTCGCCTACATTAAATATGTATTTCGCGGAATCGAAAGTGACGACGATGGTCGGCTCTGTGTCGGACGAGACAGAGGAAAGTACATTTACCGACCAGTTCATGATCGACTGATTTCGCACATGAAAGTCCCCGATCTTCGCAGTAAAAAGCCGCTGCTGCGAGAATGCCCTATATGTCTCGCGCAATCCTTGAGGTAGTGGCCGATGTTGTTTGACGACAAGGCTTGCGATGAGCTTCAGCCTTTGTGCGGTGGCCAGAGTTATGAGTTCAAAAATTGTGCGCCGGGGTCCTACCTATTTACAACGTTCTCTGAACCGCCACCACAACGCAGGCGCGTGCGCTCGCGCGTTCATCTACGCGTCTTGTTCCGCTCTTTTAACTGCACATCCAATTTACGACCTATACCCGATCATCGGCAGCCTATTAACGCGCCAAACGCGTTGTCCTCCCCAAAACCCCACATGATGTCCGCCATGCCACAAAATGCCCAAGTAGAGCGGCTAGAAGACTGGGACGTGTCAATGGACTTGCAAGCTGAGAAAGCCACTGCCAGTCCCACCGAATCCACAGACACAGTGGAGGATGATGCAGAGAAAAAGACGAGTTGCAATGAGACGACGGAAAGCAAGAGCAGGAGGAGTTTGAGCTCTTTGTTGCGGTCTCATGCAGACAATATACAGCTCACGGCTGAGGAGGAGGCGCGATTAGCCGAAGAGCTTGGTCAATGGGTAAGAAAGATGCCTGACTGAACGATCTTCATACTTACACCCACGGCTAGATAAACTCTGACTCTTCGTGATCAATTTACGAATACAAACGACATTGCATCAATCCAACACCGCCCGCACTCTAATAAGCCAGTGCTCTTAATTGCTAGCAATCTTGAGCATGACGGAGGAACCAGAGTATCACTGGCATGATGACGGAAATATTTATGGAAAGTAGTTACTGTATTCACAGGCTTGCGGACGTTGTTGTATTGTAGTTCACGGCAACCTGACGACATCACGACATTCACGATTTTATTTTTATATACAACTTGCTTTTAAGCTACAATACCATGTTACCAATGGCAGCGAAAGGTCATTCTGCTTTGCGGTGTGCACTTCGCGCCACATATTGCAGCGGAGACAACACGAAACTCGGCTAAACGCGTGCACAAAATTGGCGACTCCTCGCAAGCTCCCATTTACCACCATGTCTTTCATGTACGGCAAAGAAAAGAATGAGGATCACGAAATAGGTACATTTCGTCCACAAAAATATCTCCACATCTTACAGTTGAGCAGACAGTGCCGCCGACGTCGGTTTCATTTCATTTTTTAAGAATCTACCCGCCAAACGGCCGGACACCATCCGCCTCTTCGACCGACGCGAATTCTATTCCGTGCATGGCCCCGACGCGCAATACGTTGCTACCCACGTCTTTCGCACGAATTCCGTGCTCAAATATCTCGGAGCGGGCGGAAAGGCGGGCCTCCCAAGCGTAACACTAAGTATTAACGTCGCGAAAGCGTTCCTTCGCGACGCACTCACTGCCAAGCAAATGCGCGTGGAGATTTGGGCTCCTGAACCTGGTCAGGGGAAGAAAACAGCTAAATTTCGACTGGAAAAAGAGGTAAGCGCGACGTTTAGAGGAATTCAGTTGGCATCAAGAGCATTTCGTTTAGGCGTCTCCGGGAAATTTTCAAGCCGTTGAAGAGCTATTATTTGGAAACACGGATATTCTGTCTGCACCTATCGTAATGGCTATCAAAATAGGATCGTCCGCTGTCGCAGGTGAGCACCGTTACAACTTGCTACAGGGTCAGTTTCTTCTAAGTGAGTATGCTAACGAAACATTAAAGGTGCTGGTCCCTCGAAATTTACGACAAAATCGGTGGGCGTCGCGTTTGCAGATGCCTCTGTGCGCGAAATTGGTGTGGCCGAATTCGTTGATAATGACCTATTTTCCAATATCGAGGTTCGACCAACCTACCATGACGATATAGTCGATTTAACGAAAGTCGCAGTCACTATTAATCCAACTTTCTGTAAAAGAAGCCGTCATACCTGCAAGCTCCAAGTCAGGGAACACCGACCGGGACCTGGAACTCAACAAGCTAAAAGGAGTCTTCGAGCGATGCGGAGTAGTCGTCACAGAACGGAAAAACAGTAAGTTTGAGATCCACTTTATGGACCGTTTTGTCACCGGACACGTATTGTGGTCTGACTATATTTGACAAATGCTAATGTGGTGTCAGGCGATTTCGCTGCCAAGAATATTGACCAAGATCTTGCACGCCTTCTAGTCCTGCAGACAGACGCGGTTGACCCAACAGCTACGATCCGTAAGTCTCGCAATATCAGTTTTGCCCCCATCTACTGATATCGTAACATCTGTGCCTCTGCAGCGGAACTCACTTCACCGACTTCCCCTGCATCTTCAGCGCTCAGTGCCTTACTTGCATATATGTCCCTCCTGTCCGATTCGTCAAACCACAATGCATACAATCTGAAAACGCATGACCTTTCGCAGTACATGAAGTTAGACGCTAGTGCATTACGTGCCCTTGGATTGATGACAGATGCTGTGAGTTTTCACCCTCGTGTCACAAAGGTATAAGGCACAACTTTAACTCGATGCATGTCATAGGCCAATACGGGGAAAAATACGACCCTCTTAAGCCTCCTGAACAAATGTAAGACAGCCCAAGGAACACGTCTATTAGGCACTTGGCTCAAGCAACCGCTCGTAAATCTTCATGAAATTCGTTGGTCATAAACTTGTTGTCACCTCAGTAGTCGTTAACTTAGCCACATAATTCTGACAGAAAAGCGACAGGATTTGGTCGAAGTGTTTGTCGACGACTCTAACTCGCGAAGAACCATTCAGGTATGCGCTTTAATGATATCACTTCAATGACTCCGACGATCAATATCATTCATTGCGTGTGTCAGGATGACTACCTGCGGATGATGCCTGATTTCCATCGGATTAGCAAGCGATTTCAAAAGCAAGCAGCGTCCTTGGAGGACGTCGTTCGCGTTTACCAAGCAGCACAGAAGGTACGAGTTGTCCTTCGCTACACCAGAAAAGTATTAATACCTTAACAGCTGTCTGGGATGATCGAGTCTTTGAACGGTGTAGAAACTCCACACGAAACTCACAGGCAACTCGTCGAAGAGACATATCTGATTCCACTTCGGGTCCGAAACGAATCTCTAGCATCCTCGCCTAGCCATTAATATCTATTATCTAGGAACACGAATCCAACCTGGAAAAGTATACCGAGCTAGTGGAACAAACTCTCGATCTCGATCAGCTCTCGTCGCACAATTTTGTGATCAAACCCGACTACGACGACCGTCTTCGGGAGCTTGCAGATAAACTGATTGAAATCCGAGATGGCTTGGACGAGGAGCATAGGGATGTTGGAAGGGAAATTGACATGGAGTTGGATAAGAAGCTCCATTTAGAGAACAGTCAACAATATGGCTATTGTTTCAGACTCACAAAAAATGTCTGTGGCGCCACTTCATCTCTAAATATCATCGGAACGTGCTGATATAGCCTCTAGGACGCAAAAGTGATCCACAATAAAAAGAAATTTATCGAGCTCGGCACTATCAAAAGCGGCTTGTACTTCACGACGAAATCTCTCAAAGAATTGGCCACGGATTACAAGGAAACTACGGAGGCATATTCCAGATGTCAAAGTGGTTTGGTTAAGGAGGTAGTGAGCATTGCAGGTGAGCAGATGTTCCGGTTCTCAGCATTTTGTCATTGATATGTGCTTTCCAGCTACCTATAATCCCGTTCTCGAAGCGTTAGATAATCAAATCGCGCATCTCGATGTCATTTTGAGGTGGGGCCAATGACACAGAATCGTATTGCTACTCACGATCCGTTAAGTTTCGCGCACGTATCTGTCAACGCGCCTGAACCGTACATTAAACCCAAGCTACTCCAGAAAGGTAAAGATAAGCCTTTATTCTCGCCCTGTGACTCATGGATATAACCACAGGAGAAGGTAGCCTAGTTCTTCGAGATGCACGACATCCCCTCCTTGAAGTGCAGGATGAAATTAGCTTCATTCCCAACGACGTCGAAATGGTTAAAGGTGAGTAAATCGATCCCATTCACATATCTTTCACTACTAATAACAAATGTAGACAAAAGTGAATTCCAAATAATCAGTGAGTTGATGATGTACCTTTAATGTAGGATGTCAAGTGTAACCAATCGTCTTATCAGCGGGACCCAACATGGGAGGCAAGAGCACGTATATCCGACAGGTATGCTACATTGCCTGCTCACATCCCACCACACGCAGCTGACTAGCCTCGAAGACTGGTGTTATCGCACTCATGGCACAGACCGGCTGCTTTGTTCCCTGCTCAACCGCTCAGTTGCCTATATTTGATTCGATTCTGTGTCGTGTTGGTGCTGGAGACAGTCAGCTGAAGGGTGTCTCCACCTTCATGGCAGAAATGCTAGAAACGGCAACGATCCTGAAGGTGAGCTCCTCCTTCTATAACTAGTCACGTATTGCTCATGCTCTTGCAGTCAGCAACAAAGGATTCGCTGATAATCATTGATGAGCTTGGAAGAGGTATGAATACGTGTTCGTCAAAGCACAATAATGCTAAGTACCAATTATTAATTCAGGAACCTCGACTTACGACGGCTTCGGCCTCGCCTGGGCTATTTCTGAGTAAGTGATGTACCCGCTAAACCCGAATTACCTCCAATAACTAGCCAGACATATTGCCTCCCAAATACACGCCTTTTGTCTCTTCGCGACACATTTCCACGAGCTGACAGCCTTGGACCAAACTCTCCCCCACGTTCAGAACCTGCATGTCGTGGCGCACGTTAGTGACAATGGAAAGTCCAGCCAAGAACGTGACATTACGCTCCTATACAAAGTGGAGAAAGGTACGTACTGTAGTATTTAGGCGACTGTATGCGCTCCAACGTGGCTTTGGCCATGCTAGGTGTCTGTGACCAAAGCTTTGGTATTCATGTTGCCGAATTAGCTAACTTCCCCGAAAGTGTTGTGAAGGTTAGATGGTATTGAATTGCATTGACGAGTGTTCCGTTGACCTTTCATCCCACAGCTCGCAAAACGGAAGGCGGACGAACTGGAAGATTTCGGAGATAAAGACCGCGACACAGTGCCAAAATTCTCTCCCGACGTCATGGAAGAAGGCAGCAAACTCATAGAAGAATTATTGCAAACGTGGGCGTCACAATGCGCCAGTCCCGACGAAGACGTCATTATGGACGAAGATACCGCGGCCGACAAGGACGTAACAATTCTGAAAAAATGCGTGGAACAATATCACGACCAGATACAAGCAAACCCGTGGATCCAGTCAATCCTGACAACTCTGTAGCATAAATAAATGATCACACTGCAACATACAATCACTGCTTATTCGTCCATATTTTTATCTGCATCTACATCTTCCTCATCGCTATCGTTTCCGGGAATCGTGCTAGGTTCTTCATCTCCATTGACGACTTTGACAGTTTCGATTTGTTTGTTTCGGCCAGCGACTGTAATGTCTTCCCCAAAAAGTCGAAGGCTCAACGCGCTATGAGGGTCCTGGTTCAGATCATGATGAATACTGGTAAAATAACAAATCGACCTTTTGGCTTTCTTTTCAACCATTAGGCTGACAGCATTTTCAGACCTCCACAACGGTAAGATTAGGTCATGTGTAAGCCTGCAAGTGTGTCAGGTGGATAGTAATTTGAAGGATTTAAGTACAACGCACGTTGTCGGCCCTTGGGTACCAGCCTTGAAACGACTTATGTGGCTTCCAATCGCTTGAAGGTACGGTCAGAAAACGAGAGGGGATATAAAACCAAGAATTCACATTTGTTCGTCATCGTTGTTCTGAATGGCTCTTCAAACGAAGTACACAATGGGTGATACGTGCCCAACAGTGTGCGCAATACACCTATGTCAGCTGCAATCAAAGTATCATGATTCACGTAAGGAAGCACAGCCGCCATGCCTTCGCTGAGCACTCGAATTTGACGTTCTGGCAAATTCCTTGTGTCCTTACTGTTCTCGACTTTCCCAAAAATCTTCACGCCTGCACTAACGAGGCGAATTCGCGTATAGTCTGTGCTTTGCATGATGGCTTTGACGACATCGTTTACCAGGTACAGCGAGCGAATAGGTTCACCCTCAGGACTGCGCATGAAGAGATTCTCAGCTGGGAAATTCGGCTTCAGGTTGAGACGCTTTCTGCCAGAATCAAAGCACGTCAGTCATTCCAGGTCGGCTCATTGACTATTCCACCGACATGCATGCTTGGAGACTCGCTTCATGTCGAGATATGAATGTGAAAGGGTTTTCTTTGAAAGTGCCACCCGTTTCGGTCAGCGGCTGCTTCTGCTTTCCTTGCGTCTGATTGTGTTCGTGACTGCCAGAAATTTTGCCTTGCTCTTCAGCCATTGCCACGGGTTCTGATTTTGCTGCAGATTGATCTACATTCATAGAATCGGTGCTGATTTCTTCGTCCAGTTTGGTCTTCTTCGGAGCAGGCGGCCCAGACACCCCTTCGGCTTGCCGCTTACCGTCACTAAAAAAATTTCGCATGTCAATAACGCACTGGATCCCCATTGTATACATTTCTTACATCGCAACCGGCTCAATAGGTTCACCTGCGGTAACCTTTTTCCTGAGTACCGCGACAAAGAACCCTCCTGAATCCTGAAAATGTGGGTAGATTCGCATACTATTAAAGAGGCCATCGTGAAATCAGTTTACGAGGACACAGGAAACGTCAAGTTCATACCAACGCTCAAGTTTTAGGTCATTCACATTCGCCGGCGGCCAATGACTCTCCAACATTTTATTAGACGAACGTGCCCTTTCATCAGTAAGTGACTCCATATATTTGGCGTAGGTATCGAAGCTCATATCGACGTCGCGATCCACTGCGGGACACCAACTCGTAAGTCCAGGTATACGGATTAGCGAGGGAAGCCGATCTGAGACATCCACAAGCTCGAATTCTACGTCAGAAATTTGTGAATAGGGCTCAAAATCTACATGAATGAGCATACCTTGATTGTGGTTGAGCGCTGCAGCGATAACAGCTTCATTCTCAACAGGATTTAGAGAACATGTAGAGTAGACGATCCGACCGTCGTTTTTCAGCATTTGAAACCCTCGGAGAAGAATTCTAAGCTGAAGGCTATTTATGAAGCCCGCAATATGGTCAAATTTCGCTTCGTGTTGAACTATAAAACGTACCTGTGCAATCCATTACCATCCAAAGGTTGCCATTTTTTCCATATTTCGAGATTCTTTCTTAAAGTACCATCTCCGCTGCATGGTACATCACACAAGATGCGATCAAAACGAATCTGTTGCTCTTTATCTTTGCGCCAATTCCTCTTCTTCCCGTGCTCGCCTCCCTTAATGTCATCAGAGGCGTCAACGACGGGAATTTTTATGGCGGGAAAGGAGGAGGCGTCAAGGTTGGTGACCATGAGGACGGGAGATGGGAGGCGTGCAGATTGGTGGATGAGAAGGTGTGTTCGTCGGTTGTCGCTGTCGTTCGCGATCAGTAAACCTGTCGGGGCCATGGCGGTGGACAGGCTGTCATTGGCGTGAAAGGCTTCTATAATCTGTGTGGTCTGTGAAAAAACTTTCAATGATGATAAGTCCAAAGATTGGAAAGCCAGTAGTTACCTTTGATCCCGGCGCCGCGCACATATCTATGACCTGGCGGTGTGTTAGCTTCGCTATCGCACAAGTTCGGCATCAGGGTGGCTCACCCAGTGATGAGGCTCAACGTCCAGGAAAAGTGGAGGCAGCATGCTCACGGCCTCCTGTCGTGAGATGTTACCCTGGCCACCACGACGTTATTCGAGCCTATAAAATAATGTAACATGACGCACGACTTCCGTTTCGAACACAAGAAAATTATGGAATTTCTTGTACTCCGGCGATTTTCTCAGAGATTTTCTGGGAACGTTTATCTGCCAGGCAAGGCTGTCCGGGTACCTGATTAAAAGAATACATTAGACCCATGCAGAACAGAGCATTCGAGGGCGGACCATGGTAGAGGCGTAGGAACGGGTAGAGGTTCTCCTTCAAATGTGCCACTTTGTAATTGGGGAATATATGTATTCTTGACTGCATCGTTCAAGACCTGGGCCAGTCTGCATATCCATCAGAGGCGGAACCTACAGATGGAACAGAACGTACTGGCGGTTCCCAGCTATTCGAAATGTACTAGGAAGCGGCTGGCGCAATGAGTGCATGAAATCATCCCATTTTTCATCCGGAACGATCTTCAGATTTTTATAATATCTCTCAAATCGCTCGTTTGTTGTCTCGAGAGTGTCCTTTCGGTCAATCCAAGCATTGTCGCGTGCTTTTCCTCCCCTTCGGCCTTTTTTCTATGAATGGGATACGAGATAATGAATACAACACGAAAAATAAAAGAATCCAATCAACCTTGGTTCGAGGCATCGTCGTCGTCGTGAACGGTGAATGTCAAAATTCTAGTATGACGTAATCATACTGTACAGTACGTGACGGAAACACGTCCCGTCACAAACGTGCTCTCGTGAAGCTCTACTTGCGCATGCACCTCCGAAGGCATCCAAGCATTTCTTCGCACCACTGAATCCGCAACATACTGGCTGAGAATTCGAATATGTCAAACTCCACACTGCCTGCCCACCCTCTTCGTCGCGTCGACCGTGCGTTTGATGAAATTGCAAATCTTGGCAAAGCAGAACATTCGCGACAAGACAACGATTCGCTTAGCGGCTTCATTCCTCAATCCACCGAACCCGGTGGTTTTGTTGTTGAAGAAGACAATGCGAGTGCTGGTGGTTTCCTTGTCGATGACTCGAGCAATGCTGGAGGTTGTATTGTAGATGAAGGATTGGATGATGTGACTTCTCCTCCAGGATACATCCCACTATCATTGATACCCACTGCACTCCAACAATTGGACCTACCACCGGACGATCCGGAAATCCTCGAAGTTTTTCGCAATGCCGCTTCTGGGTGGGGGGCGACTTCTTCCTCAAGTAAAGGGGAGCAAGCTGTCAGCAGGGAAGACTGGCGTTCTGTTTGCGCAGTCCTCCTTGGAGCCGATGTGGACGAGGCTGAGGCTCTCAGTCAGAGTGACGCTTATGACGTGCGTGGTGATGATGACGACAGTGACGGAGGTTCTGAAGACGAATACATGGATGAGGACGACGACATGGAGGGCAGAGAGTCGGACGATGACTATGCCCCTGGTCCATTAAAGGAAAAGCAAATTTCTCAGAGCAAAGGACGCCGAAAAAGGCCCCGACAGTCCTCACCTTTGACTTCTGCTTCAGACGACGACCATACGCCGAAAGTGCTCACGGTGCGACAGAAGGAAGAATGTCGACGAGCTTTTGCTCTCTTCTTCCCGTCTGTTCCTGACTCAGATATTGACACACAAAGGATCAAAATCAAGGATGTAGCGACGGTGGCCGGTGTGCTAAAAGAAAAACTGACCACGGAAGATGTGTGTTCCTTTCACGTGAACTGGCGAAATATTCATCAACTCTCACAACAGATCATAGAAATACTGGAGGCTTTTTCATCGTCCAAGGATAAAACGGTAAATTTGGATGACTTTGGGCGAATGATGGTTGCCACTAAGATGGCGTGATTCGCTCGAGCCCGAAGTCGTGTCCTGAAATCGACTTTCCGCGCTTTTGAATGACGGTTGACTTCCCATTCCAATGTATGGAACATTTTGCGCCTGGCCTTGTCCCTCCCTCCACACTACCCGCTACCCTGTTCATCTTCCCAAAGTCGCAAGCGTCTCGCGCAATCATGCGACTGCAATGGTCACTCAATCTCAGAAGTTTACTTTCCACTCTTTTGTTGCCAACGTTGGGGTTTCGAGGTTTCACGGCAAGAGGCTTCTTTCGGCTCGCCCACGACCGTTACGATTGTCACCATACGCATCGCTATTGTTTATTCATAGCGTGCACCACCACCGGATTCGATCGACCGGCCCAATCAGCGACAACCATTAACCACGACGAGGTCCTCCTTGACCTCACACTCCTCATTCATGACTCCCTGACTGTTCCCCCTCTCACTACTCACCGTCGTGGTGCTGTAAGTCACGTCGCGCTCGTTTCATCCCGACCACGATCTCCGGTGTCATCATCCACCCTTGCATTGTTTGTTAGTCTGTGGTTTATGTGCTATCGTTTACCTCGCGTTCTTGCCGTCTCCACACCACGCCAGCTCATTCTCTTTTCTCGTGTAACAGATAACACAAGTACTATAAATTCGTAACCCATCAAGGCTGTCCTTTTTGCTCCGATGTGTACATCATGATAAGTGAACAAATATAATCGTCAATCGCAACACATTATCAGATCGTGAATCTCAAGTCCATCGCCACTGTCCAATCAATTCTACAGCATCGATCCTGCACCAGCAGGACCACCCCGCACCAACCTTATAATGTAACAGCTACCCCAGTCAAAACACCCACCAAAACCGTCCACATCAACAAATCCAAAGCCAATCCCTGATTACCCATCTCCCGTCTACCGAACCCCTTATTTGTAACGACCGCAGGCGAAACCGACGGATCACCCGTTGCCCCCGTCGTCGTAGCTGCAGAAGCGCCATTGCCCGATGCAAATGGTAAAGTGGTGGGAGATGGCGTGCCTGTGGTGTATGCGCGAACGTATGAAACCTCGAAGTAAGCTTCGTCGTAGCGCGGCGAGCCAGGGCCGACGACGTTGTCGTTGTACTAAAATTTGATTTTGACGTTAAAGCTAGTCAAGAAAGGATGAGCCGGAGACATACACATAGGCCGGTGGGGCCGGAGCTCCCGCATGTCGCGTTATAAACCACGCCGATACCCGCCCTATTTCGAATACACCATGAATTATCTGAAACAAACATTATTGGTAACCCGCGTACCAGTCTCCGCAAAGTGTAATGTCCATGACTAGTTGCTGGTTCTGGAAGTTTTCGGTCATGTTGCAAGTCGTGTTAGGGTACGAAGCGCTTGGTACACCCCAGTCAGAAAGATCTATGTCCGAAGTGGACGTCGCTCCAGTGATCGACGCGGGGATGTTTCCGCGCTGGAAATACCCGCCAGTCAGCCTACGAACGATTTACAACACGACGATAACGCAAATTACTAACACTCCAGTACCAGATACTACATTTCCTATTAGACAAGTGCGGGATTTAGGGAAAGAATATGGACGTACAAAACACCTGCAAGATCAAACTGTGTAGCCCAAACCCCACCACCATTGGTATTAAAGCCTGGTCCATAGCTATTATTCTTGGTCTCCAATACAGTACACCCCGGCCCTGTAGAGCAGTCCGGTCCGTTCTGCCCAGTGCCAGAAATACCGAGCTGTTGGCCGGTAGGTGGTGTTGTGTGGCTACATGAGAAATTCGTGTGCAGCGCCATTTGGTTCTCTTGCATGACATTCACGGCCTCTATTATGTCTATCTCGCCTCCTTGTGGCCATTCAACACCCTTAGACCAGAATGCCGGCCATACCTGCAGAGTATTGCAGTCAGCAATGAGGAAAGCAGGAAACGATAGTTAACTCGCAGAGCATCCATATGGCAAGTGGTGGACATCAACTATCCAAAGACTTCCAAGGGCATAAGAGTCGTGTGTCGTAACGCGAACAGTGTTGCGCTTCTCATTGAACGGTACATTCGACGTATTATCGACCTTGATGACCGCGTTCCCAGCAGTAGTCACATAAGCGAGCTGCTGACTGTACGCCTGCGATGAATTCAACCACCAAATATCGCCTGCCAATGTAATCCATTAACTGGTTCAATAGCCAGCTGAAAGCTTGGCTTGTCATGTGTAGAGCGCGCACCATTGGTGAGGTTGTCCCATGAGCCATAGAAGTCCCAACCGTCAAAAAAGTTCTGACCTGAGTACTCTCTGACAACGGAATAACACCTAGCAGTGTTTACCAGTGCCAACAATAACACCGGGAGCGAGTTCAGTGAGTACATCCCCTTGCCAGGCAACGGCGTCTCTTAAAGTCGTCAAGTCCGTAAGTTTCGTAGTATGAGGTTTGCAGAGTTATCGGAGAGGTGTAAAGGTATGTACGCTGCCTCGAGGCCGTATCGAAGCTTTGTGAATTGTCCACGAACCTCGCTCGCTGTCGAGGGTATCTTTGGAACGAGAAGCGGTGAGTGACCGCCGAATGGCGAAACTTGAACCAAACCAAAGTCGCCTCGTGATTTGCCGCATGGTAGCCCACACTTTGCGTCATAAGAACACGCGGAATCAATTTACATCACAGATCTAATCTAATCTTCACAGCTTCCATAACTACATAATTTATTGAGAAATAATTGTAGCCAAACACTACAGACCCAATCCGTGACAAAACAGCGGTAGAGATCACAAGTCTCCATAAGGGAGACTAACGAGTGCCAGTAAGCATCGATCTGGCACCCAAAAGCCACTTCAGAGGCTGCGGTGAGGAATTGGCCGCTGCGTCTGTACACAAGGGTGCTGCGAAACGGTTGGAGTAAATGGGTAATAAAGGGGGGCAACCGGGAAGTAAAATGAACATGAGGGAACAGCAGATTATATACCATCGTCCACCCTTGGAATGAACGAGAGACAAGTCAATTGTGAGGGTCATCTTGCAATGCGAACTCTGCCCTCCTGAAACATATTCTGCCCACCAGCGCTATACACAGTGACTTGCCGCTCCACGGAGTCCGAGAAGCTAGTATGACACTGTGTAACAGAGCTAGTCAGTTGGCGCATATGGTGCAGGTCATTGCCACAGCGGTTATCCAGAGGCCAGCAGTTGAGCCACCGATCAATGCCTAGAAATTGAATTCACGAGAGTGTGTGTTTGGGAAGTATCGACGAAGCTTGGTCATGAGTAAATAGCACATGTCGACTCCGGAATCCCTCGAACAGTGTTACACAGCGCATCCGAATCTCTGATATTTCAGAGTCTCGGAACCACCACTGGTAGGAAACAATCGCAAGCGGAGGCAATGCGCATGCGTGTCGGTGAATCGAAGAAATCGTAATATCGACGCGAGCGATAACTTGAAGGATCACGACGTCGACAATCCATGCTCTGAGCAAGCAGAACGCTTCGGCAGTTACCGAAGTTATCAAAAGAACTGTATAGCTGAGAATTAAGGTTCAAGCCACCTGTCGGCATCTTGCGAACTGGTCTGCACTTTCCTGTAACGCCAACACCACACGATAACACCCCCGCCATTTCCTGCAGCCGTCATGGTTAACATTCCCAAGTGCGTATTTACTTACATTTTCATGCTGCTTTATGTCGAAGTACTGATGATTATGCTCTAGAACACGCAGAACTTGTGAGCGATCAGCCTGTTTATGTGGAGGGAGCCCAGGGATATGACTGACTCACCGGATCGTTGCGTGGTACAGATTGCAAGGGCAAGACCTGCAAGAAACACACGTTAGTCTACACACTTGTGCCAGGACTGCGAAAACTAACCGCATGGGATAACATGTACACAGACCTCATAAGGTGACACAATATAAGAAGGGAAAGGACTCCATCTTCGCACAGGGAAAGCGGCGGTACGACCGTAAGCAATCAGGATACGGTGGTCAGACGAAGCCTGTGTTCCACAAGAAGGTGCGTTTACGTTTCGTCCTTCACACTCATATCTCAGCCTACCGCTCTCCCAACCATCGCCTTACATCCGAACACCACCATCATCCGTTCTATTATCATGATCAATGAATGAAAATTGTTGACCTGTTATCTTCGTTCCACTATTAGGCGAAGACGACTAAGAAAGTTGTCTTACGATTGGAGTGCACCGTTTGTAAATTCAAAATGCAACTCGCACTCAAGCGATGCAAGCAGTACGTCTTCCACCTCCCTTACCCTCATTTTCTCATCACATCATTTCTCTTATCACTGCAGCTTCGAGCTCGGCGGAGACAAGAAGACGAAGGGTGCCGCGCTCACTTTCGTAAGTCACACCTTCTTTTAAAATTCCGTATCATACGGAACCATCAGCCATCTTACTAACAATTTTTGTCTCATTCGCGCTTGTAGTGATCGTCGGTTGGGCTTGTCTCGTTTTCACTTCTTTGTCACGCCGATTACACAGCAAAACAATATGATATGTGCATGCGCGCTTATGCAAAACAATACGTGTTGAAGTGATTTCCACACTGGGTGAGAAAAAGACATGCCTCCACAACCCAACGTCCAAATGCCTACTGCAATGTCAAACACATTTCGTCATGATGCAATTTGTTCATGACTTCCGCTCTCGGTATCGTCGCCACGCAACACAAAGGACGCCGGTGCCGAACAATCTGACACCCCAGAAAAATTACTGAGGTTCCGTACGGTTGCTTCACCTGTACGCAATATACGAATGGATCGCCGAGTGGGGCAATTCGTTAAGATAAGCCCAACATGCAGTTGCTGTCATGCTTTATCACCAATCGACATCCATCCTGCGCCGATATTAATTTAGGACATGAAACAATATCGATGTTGTGGCAAAATGCGAAAGGCGTTAACGTTTTCCCTGAGGTTACTCAATGTGTAGTACACCACGCATTTGCACATTCTGCTCCACGAACGAGTCCTTCAGCGTATCACTGAGAGGATTCTGTGAGAACGGCGGTATTTACTATTTTCCTCTACACACGCTCTCCACCTTGCGTTGAAGTATCGGTATCACATCCCGAACTAAACGGAAGTCCGAGCACCAGTTTGCGCCAAGTCAGAGAGGATATTACTCATTATCTTACGGCCCGGCGTGTTGATTTAACTATCCAGGGTAACTTAGTGAGCCCAGAGGTTTATATCATGACCAATTGTGCCCATGACCAAGTGTACACGTCTATTTTCATCATAATTGCATGATCAGCGCCATGTAACTTGTTATAAAGTTGGATGGTACGGTTTCCACGAAGCATATCACCACGCGCCGCCGGCTTATAGCATGAGCTTATCTGCTGGCGAGACGCCGGTTTAGAGCTCAGGCTATCGACACCGCAGTCTATTTTGATTTAATGAGGTGCTTTGCGGTATCTCCTGCGCAGTGGTGTACGGCCAGTAGACTTGGTGATGATCCACAAGAGAAGAATTTAAGTAGGTCCTCGCGAGGACTCAAGGTGTCTAGAAGGCGGTGCGTCATAAGGCATTCGACAGGATGATAGATTGGTTGAGTCTGGGGTTGGTTGCCGTTACTCGGTGATTATGAAATAATCAGAGATACATAAGGATCTTGATGGAAACAAAAGAACGGGAGGTGATCCGATCCATCTGCAGAGTGGTAGCCCAATTGCAATTGCCCAACCGTCGAGCACTCCGTTGACAATGGAATGAAGAGAAAAAGGATGTTATTTGTGCAAGTTTGTCGCTTTGTGAATCTAGAAATTTCCTTATTTGAACATTTTTAGCGATGCCGTGCAATGGAATAAAGTGAACCCACTTTTTTTCTCTATCCAATCCTCTTCCCACCTCCCACCGCCAATTGCCGTCGTCGTCGTCGTTCCCCACGACCACCGACGCCTAATACACCCATGCGCGCGCTCCTGCGGCCGCTCGCGCAGCCCGCCGCACACAACCCCATCGAATCCATCGTATGCGCCTTCATCCTCGTCACTCTCGCGTACTTCCACGTCCTCTCAGCTATTAAGCATTCCACATTCCTCTCTCCATCGTTACCTGCCACGCTAAGACCTGCCCATGCATTGTTGAGAGAAGGTGAATGGGTGGGTGTGAGTGAGGATACGTGGTTCGCACCTGGGAGAGAGGATGGTGTGGTTGCTGTTGAGCTTCAGCAGATTGTGTTTTCGCTCGAGGGGAAGACTAAGAAATCGTTGCAAGATGTGAGTCGGCTTTAGCCACCAATTGTAATACATATCTAACGTCGTCGTTAGCAGTCGATAACTCCCAAGTTGCAAGAGTCGCTTGACAACGCGACCCGCTACTTAACCTCGTCGCAGTCCTACTCTCCACTTTGTTATCGTCCCGACTCTTCCACTACTTGCTTCGCATCCACGTCAAGCAGTCCACAATCTTCCACGCTAACTCTCTCCTTCCTCCCCAACCACCTCGACCGTTACACCACCGAACTCTCCAGCACTCTTCCCTCCTCTGGCAGCCTTAAATATACTGTTGCCCATCCCCAATCCACCCCTGCCTCTATTCACCAAAACGGTCGATGGATCGCCTACGCAGCACGCGCTCTAATCCTCCGTTTCTACCATCTAGCCTCTAACGCAGACTCGCTGGATATTCTATTAGTATTAGCTGGCTACCTCCTCATGCACACAACCTTCTTCCGCCTCCTCCGTTCAGCTCGTGCATTAGGCTCCAACTTCTGGTTAACAGCTGCCGTCCTATCCTCGTCCGTCTTCAGCTTCATGCTCGCCTTGCCTTTAGCTCTCCACCTCAACATCCCTGTCGACCCCATCCTCCTCACGGAGGCGCTCCCCTTCCTCGTATGTACGGTCGGTTTCGACAAACCCCTCCGCCTTGCCCGTGCAGTGTTCACACACGAGCATCTTTACACCCCCGTTACAACGAACAACAATGACTCAACTCAACACCCACGTAACAGAGGCGGCGGAACTATGAAGCCATCATACACCCTCCTCCTCGAAGCTCTGGACCGTTCTGGCAACCCCATTCTACGCGACTACCTCCTGGAAATCTTCGTTCTCACCGTCGGCGCATCCAGCAAAGTCGGTGGCCTTCGCGAATGTTGTGCATTAGCTGCACTCATATTAGCTGTTGACTGTCTATCCCTCGCCTCATTCTATATTGCGGTGTTATGTGTCATGGTCGAGGTGAGTTATTTTCTCGTTCGTTAGCTTATCCCTGTGTCCCATCGGGATGTTGCATTCCTCCCCTTTGCTCCGCTCCGAGCATTTCATTTTCCGTTCCGTCGTTGTGCATTCCATCGCCATCGCCATTGTTCTCTTACCATGCACCCGATTCGGAAATAGGGGATATATGCGTGCACGTGATTCTTGTCTTGAATGCGTTAAGCCGCAGCGCTGCACTGTCGTGGCCATCGCATTCTGTTTTGCTCGTCAATTGTTCTGTTCGTTCGGTGCACGCCGTATTGTTCGTAGCTATTCTGGCTATTCGGCATTGAACGAGTGATCACGCGCTGTCTTTCCTATCATGCAAACAAATCCATCGTCGCATTCACCGTACTCACATCACCATCTCCAACAGGTAAAGCGGATCAAGTACCTCCGCGCCTCCTCCCGCCCAACATCTCGCATCGGCTCACCTATCCTCAAACCTAAACCCCTCCCCGCTCTCACCTCTCACCCGGCATCACAAACACAAACATCCTCAGCTTCGGCATCTGGCAGTGATGCCCAGCCCCAGGTGAATGGTCTGAGGAATAGGATATCGACGGCGATTTGGGGTGTTAAAGGGAGCTTGGTTGGGGATGACAAGGTAGGCAAGATGGGGCGGTTTGGGAGGATGAAAGGCGGTTCGGCGAGGAAGATGAGTTTGGAACCGCAGGAAGAGAATCCGGTCGCGAGGTTGAAGTTGCTTCTCGTGCGTATCCTCGTTCATTTCATTTCACAAATTGGACCGACACTCACACCATCGCCCAATCCCAGATCGTCTCCTTCGTAACACTGCACGTTCTCAACCTCTGCACGACACTAACACCTGCGACCGCCATCGCGCGACACAACGCGCAACTCCCGCAACACGATGCCCTCAATTCTTACAGCACATACACCGCCTATGGAGAGCCCGCACCTGGTGGTGGGTTAAGGAAGGTGGATATTACGAGTGAGGGTGTGAGGAGCGCGTTAGAGGCGTTGCGGGAGGCACATATTGGCGTGAGTGGGGTCGTTGGCGTCGGAAGCAATGAGACGAAAGTGGAGAGGGTGAGGGAGATGCTGGTAAAGGTCGCGCCGCCGGTTTATGTGCACGTCGTACCCTCCGAGAGCAGCGCGTCTTCCCGTCACAGCACCGTGGGTAACGGTCGTAGCCGCAGCAACACCCCACTCAACAAATCCCACCTAACCACCCCGTCTTCCTCACCCAACTCACCCGAAGACTCAGCCCAACTTGACACCTCATCGTCAACACCCACACCGCCGGACGAGATGCTCGAAAACTTCATGTCCTCATGGACATCTCTCGTCGGCGACCCCGTCCTCTCCAAATGGATTGTCCTCACGCTCGCGCTGAGCATCTCGCTCAACGCGTACCTGCTCAAAGGTATCGGCGCGAGCGCGGCGTTCTTTTATGTCGCGGCGCCTGTGGTGAGGTTTTCCGGCCCGGCAGCGAGGAGTGTTAGTCCGAAGAGGGTGAGGGGTGAGAGGGCGGGTGCAGGCGAGGGTGATGGGGTGAGAGAAGCAGATGGTGATTTAGGTGGGAAGGTACGGAATAGGAGGGGTTTGAAGGTTGAGCTTGGACGCGATGATATCGACCGACCGACCGAGACAAACCATCCTCCTCAAGAAAAGGAATACCTCGCTCCTACCCGCCTCAACGTCGGCAGCCTTCGCGGTCCGGGAAGCGTGAATGGGGACGCCAACACCAATAACACCGTCAACACACTCGCACTGGAGCTCGTCGACCGCAAACTCCAACAATCCCGCTCTCACCGCGCGAAGATCACACTCTCTGACCCCGGCGACGCTGACAGCGCGAAAGGTGAAGACGATGAGGGGAATGTTGAAGACGTTAGGTCGCTCGAGGAGTGCATTAACGTGTTTGAGAATGGACCAAGGCCCGTGTCGGTGTCGTTGTCGATGCTGAATGATGAGGAGGTGACGATGTTAGCGCAGGCGGGGAAGATCCAGGCGTATGCGTTGGAGAAGATGCTGGGCGATTTGGAGAGGGCCGTCAGGATTCGCCGGGCGCTTATATGTGAGTCCCTTCCTTCCTCGCCATTCACCTTGAATGCACACATCATTCCGTGAAGTTCTATGAATACTGATATGATTTTTGGTTATTAAAAGCGCGTGCGTCAAAGACCAAGACGCTGGAAGATTCCGATATCCCAATGAAAGATTACGCATACGAGCGCGTCGTCGGCGCGTGCTGCGAGAACGTCATCGGATACATGCCCCTCCCACTGGGCATCGCCGGCCCACTCAAAGTCGACGGCGAACTCTACCCAATCCCAATGGCCACGGCCGAAGGCACACTCGTCGCCTCGACGTCACGCGGCTGCAAAGCGCTTAATGCTGGCGGCGGCGTGACGACCGTGCTCACTGCTGATGCGATGACGCGCGGCCCCGCGATCGATTTCCCGTCGTTGGTGATGGCGGCGGACGCCAAGGCTTGGATTGAGAGTGAGGATGGGAGCACGGTGTTACGGGATGCGTTTGAGGCGACGTCAAGGTTCGCGAGGCTGCAGCGGTTGAAGTGCGCGCTTGCCGGGCGAACGTTGTTCATTCGGTTCGCAACGTCGACGGGAGACGCGATGGGCATGAACATGATCTCGAAAGGAACCGAAGCTGCTCTTGGTGCTCTTCGAGAACGGTTCCCCGCGATGGCGGTACTCGCGCTGTCTGGAAATTATTGCACGGACAAGAAGCCAGCTGCCATCAATTGGATTGAAGGGAGAGGGAAGAGTGTCGTTGCTGAAGCGGTCGTACCGGGCAAAATCGTGAAGAGCGTGTTGAAGACCACCGTTGCTGATTTGTGCAATCTCAATATCAAGAAGAACTTGGTCGGAAGCGCGATGGCTGGTTCTATTGGAGGCTTCAATGCGCACGCGGCGAATATTTTAACGGCAATGTTCCTGGCTACGGGTCAGGATCCAGCGCAAAATGTGGAAAGCTCGAATTGCATGACCCTCATGGAACCGTAAGTTCTTCTTCCTTATTACTTGACAACAATCGATCTCATCGATCAATATTAGAACGAACAATGGTGAAGATTTGCTTATGACTGTCACGATGCCTTCAATCGAAGTCGGCACAGTTGGAGGTGGGACGGTGCTCGCACCACAGCAAGCGGTCCTCGAAATGCTTGGTCTCCGCGGCGCACACCCCACCCATCCCGGCCAAAATGCCCAACGCCTAGCCCGCATTATCGCAGCGGCGGTAATGGCCGGGGAGCTCTCCCTTCTCAGCGCTCTCGCCGCAGGACATCTCGTCCGCGCACATCTCGCACACAACCGCTCACAATTGAATACACCCGTGACGTCTCGGCCTGCGACGCCTGGTCCGCTGTCTATTCCCTCCAGCCTGGCGACGTACTCAGGAATACACACACCCTCCTCGCGGTCCGTGCGTGGTGGGTCGGTGAGCAGTCCGTTGAGCCGGACGCCCTCGGTGGCTTCTCTTCCCGCATACTCTGAAGAACCAAAATCGTGAGTCAAGATGCAGTGCGCACATGGCTAGATGGGAGTGTCCGTTCCCTTGTCCTCGCGGATCATTCGTTCATTCTGTGTATTTTTGATGCATACACCATCATATCCATTTAACGACGAGAGGAGGCTTTCTTGAACATTGATTATTCATTAACTGGGCGTACTTCCTCGTCGGCGCCCGAGTTATCTGCATTGCATTTATTAGTTCCATAGACTTAACAGAGTACTAACGCAGTTTTGAATGCAAAATATAATCCATCGATCTCTGTAGCCACTGTGGTTTGTGAAGGAGTTACCGGTCTCTGTATACCGTCATGCGTGCATATCACCATATGCATCCACCTTCTCAGGTGAAATTGCGACGACCAAACTAGAGCCCACTCTACACCATCGTGATATCGATAGTGATGTGCCTGCTATTATTACTTGATCAAATGCCACCCTCACATTGCGGAAGCAAATGTTCCCGCTCCCCCAGACGTACACATTCCTCCCGGAATTCCAGCGCTCCAGCAATAACGAAAGTTATACTTACATGTGAAACGACGGACTAGTCTCGCATCCAAAGTGTTCTTTATGCTTGTGCGGTCAGACGATTTTGGATGGAATCGGCCTACTTCAAGTCCTCCGCCCCACTGTCCTGCCGCTTTTGTTGCTCTCTTCCATCGGACCTCCCTCTGCGATCGATACATAGGAGACTGGAAGCGGGTTCAGCCACGGACCGATCTAATACAATATGTGAATAGGCATCCCCCTTGAATCAGTTTCCTCGGACAATACCAGCAAGACGTGGGACCAGGTCGGTCGCATTTCAAATGGAAGAAACGTAATAGATTCCTAACTCGTTCAGCTACCTCCACGGATGTCACCTTATGTCCTTGATGTCTTCGAGACGTGGAAAAATACCGAAACGCAAATGGCCGGAGTCGCAAGCATGAGAACACGAAGTTGAGAAGGCCTGGTCCGTTCGTGAGAGGACTCGACAACATTCAACAACGGCACCACAACGGCAACATATAATATTAATCGTCAGGTCGCAATCATTTCGTGCCATATTTAACCCTGTCCCAGTCCTCGCTCAGGCCACTTCATCTGTTCAAGCAGGAACGTCCATGGATGCTCCCCCCGCCCCAGTCGTTATTGACCTGAGCCTCACGTATGGACCTCTTCTGATTGGCAACCTCATTGGCGTTGCGTTTTGGGGAGCGCAATGCATTCAGACGTACGATGATCTCTGTAAAAACATCCCACCAATGCCTTCATGCTAATAATGCTCCACAGAGTGTACTACTTCGTGAAGTAAGAGATGAAGACCCTTGATCCACAATTTACACATCGTCTGATGTCTAACGATTAGCTATCCTAAGGATTCCACTCTTTTGAAAACTTGGGTGATGGTGCTCTGGGGCCTTGACACCGCGCACGTCATAATCTGTGTAAAAGGAAGTATGTACATCATCAGGTTCATGGGGGTGAAACCTATTCTGATGAAACTCAGTCTGGTTCCAACTGATCAGGCATTACGGCGATTATGTTAGCCTTGGCAATATCAGACCGTGAGCAGGACTTTCCGCACCTTCAAAGGTGCTATAAACTAATCTAAAGTTCTTCAGGGAACTTATTGTAAGTAAAATAAAATGATTGCCTCTCGCCGCATCCCCGGTGATCCACGTCTAATAACATGGTAACACACACAGTACCAGCTTATGATTACTGTAAGATTTCCGATTAAATTCGAACTCTTGTTTTCACTTACGGTATCCATAGGGTATCGTGGCATTCATGGCTCAATGCTACCTTGCTAGACGAATCTTCATATGTGCGTCCCACATATTTTACTTTCCTAGATAGCGGCGCTCATCTTTCATTAGTCGGCACGAAGACCGTCTTCAAGTGGGCCATTCCGGTCATATTGGTTCGTAGCACATTTCTAGTGCAAGCTGACAACGATGACTTATACGACGACGCAGGCTCCCCTTATCGCTTTTCAACTAGTTGGGCTCATGATTTATGCGGGACGGGGGTCAGCTCTTCCATCATAATTATGAAGTTACATTGGAATAATAGTCATCACAGGCTTACATACAAGACGACTGACCAGTTAGCGGTGGAAATGAATCTTGCAATTGGCATAAACTCGGCATCCACGGCGGTAGACGTTATAATCACGTTAGCCATGTGCACGTTGCTGTACCGCAGTCGAAATGGCCTCGCATCGTAAGTGCGAAGTCAGTAACATTTTCTGATTAAAAACTTAACTTCACCAGAACGGATCGTCTGCTGGGCCGGCTCATGATTTCTTCTCTTAACACCGGCGCCTGGACGGCACTGTTCGCGACCGCCAGCATAATCCTTGTGAGTGTTTCATCCCGTGCTATAGAATTATCCTGACTTATGCATCAGGTGACGACCCATCCCAACGACCTCCTCTATTCTCTCACATATATCCCAATTTGCGCTCTCTACTGTAACACCATCCTCGGAAATTTGACATCGCGGAGTTTCTTCCGCAAGGCTGCTAATCTCCATGGTGCTCAACTACCACTCGACACAATTAGCTTCCCCTTCCCTACGTCGAGCCATTCACAAACCACTGAACAGACGACGTCTAAGCTACATGTATGCGTATTTCATCCCAGGAGATCTCATCACTGACACTTCTTTAGACACTTAATTCTATCTCAGAAGACCCTTCACAACCCGACCTGAGCACCGGCAAAAACAGTGACGAGCATGCAGTATGACCTCACCTTTGTCTGAGATTGGCGAACGGAGGTGTTTCTCCCTCGTTTGGCTCGGTGCGTTATTGGAAATGAGGGAGGGTTTTGATGGAGATCTCGAATGACTGAGTTTCTCGCCAGTTTTTTCCTGGCTGTAATATGCCGCCTTCGCAATAATCTTTATGGAATTCGATCGCCACGGCAGGATGATACCAATGTGTAGCGCATTCGGTGGTATTGTTGCATTGGGTATGGATCATATCGAACTGTAGCTTTTTGTACTTTCCATAATGATATTTTGCAATGAATCTAAATTCGAGAGACCCGCATTGTTTCAACTGCTGTTTACAGACGCTCCATGCTTGTTTGCACGCATATTCGTCGAAATATCACAGACAAGTTGCAATCGGTCGGGAACCACCTTTAACTGTGACATTTACACGGTAACAGAAATCAAGGTTTTACCACGACCTTCATTGTCGTAACTCTCTCCCGCGTCATCTTTTCGAAAACCTTGTGATATTCGGTAAGGGGGACTACATCTGTGACCTGTTCACCCGCATAGTATGAAGTGAGCCGTACAAGCAATGATATTTAATGCACTCACAATTCCGTCAACTTTAACTTTTCCGCTATCCAGATATAGAACGGCACGCGGGAAGGTATGAGTTTGTGCAAACGAGCCGATGATCTGATGTGCATATGACATGCATTTGAGCTTCAGTAAATCGAAAGGAATGGTGGGATTAACGCACCGTAATCTCATCTGCAAATATCTTCGCCGGGGACCAATGCACGAGTGCGTCGTTATCATACACCCCATAGATCATGAGCTTCCCGCCCTTCCGAACGAAATTGATCGACTCATTCGCGACGCTCTCCACTCCGGTAGCCTCCACGACCACGTCAAATCCATACTTATTCTCCTCTCTCAACTTCCCCCACTGGGCAGCTGCCACATCCCCACCCCCACCTCTCTGAATCTCGACATACTCATCCGCGACGCCCAACCTTTTCGCAATATCCATCTTTACACCTGTGTGGGCGGCGATGACGACGCGCGCGGCGCCGTTCAATTTGAGGAGCTGCGCGAGGATGAGGCCAGTCGGGCCAGCACCGAGCAGTAGGGCTTCGACTCCCGGCGTGCACGCCAATTTGTCCATGCCGTGCATTGCACAGGCAGCGGGCTCGATCAGGGTCGCGGATATGGGGGATATGTTGAGGAATGGATAGGTTTTGCTTCCATGTCTATGGTGAGTTAGTTATATCAGTATGCGAAAGGTGAGTATATGCGCCGAGGGACAGACACGCAGACGTATTCGGCGAAGCCACCATGCATAGTGACACCGAGGCTGCCCAAATCCTCGCAAAAGAGGTCGTTGTCACGTCTGCAAAAGAAACAGGTGTTGCACTAGTTGTCCTTAATTTACGGCATGGCGGAGGTAATGTGTGTACGCACGAGGACGGTGTTATCCACAACACAGTTATCACCTATAGACAACCCCTTGACATTCTTGCCCATCTTATGGACGTGACCAACGATTTCGTGGCCAGGGATTAGCTTTTGCGAAGATCTTAAGAGTAAAAATTTACGACAGTAAACAATCTACGCACAGGAAACTTGGAGATAAATTCACCATTGTGGATGTGCTGGTCTGTTCCGCAAACGCCTTTGAGGAAATATACATCAAAATATTAACTGTTGGATTAACGGGAGTGCTGCTCACCGCAATAATCCACTGGAGTTCGAATCAAACATCAGCGCAATGGCAAAACCACAAAGCCTTAGAACCTTTGAGCAGCACGTCATCATCACCGATATCAGGAATAGGCACCTCCTTAATCTCGTAGTTTTGGGGCTGCACACATTGAGTTCGACGTCAGCATTCCATATCGATTTGTACGTACACCACTGTACCACAACGCTTTCATTGTCGCCGCCATTTTGGAGTCAAGGTAGAAGATTAGGATGTCAGCACATCCGATCCAGTATCATTCAGATTCCAAGATAAGATGGAAGGGAAGTGCTGAATGGCGAGCGTGACCTTGACGCGTGCTCTCAACCGGGTTAGTCATGAACAGCAACGGCGACCACGGCGACACTTCACACAACAGCGCCTGGCACTCTATTCGCCCATGGTCTCCCCGCTTTGTCCTCACAGTCCGCGAAATCACCTCTGTCTCAGCAACTTTCCTGCTTTCTTCCACACTCACCGTGAACGGACACTCCGATCCGTCACTCGCGTCGCTTGGACTCACTTCTGCTTCTGACGACGATGATGATGACGAAGACACTGGGGATGATGAACGATTGATCTCGGAGACGCTTGGGAAAGGCTTGTCAGTCAACGTCAACGGCGCGCCGTGGAAGCGCGTTCTTATGAGGATGGACGAGGATGGCGACGAAGCAATTATTATTTTGTTCGGACTTATGCCTGGGAGGCAGTACGATATCGAACTGGGCATCGTTTTCGGCGAAGGCGAGGAGGTAATACGCGGCCAAATGACCACTCAGCCTAAGGAGGGTGCGTACTCTCAATGATTTACTTATGGCACTCATTTATGACACGGAATACAGAACACACCACGTCCACGCCACCAACTGCCGACGAAGAATCATCGTCACCCCCGCCTTCATCATCACCTCCTCACCAGCACACGCACCAACCTACCATCGAAGACCGCCTCGCCCAACTCCGCCACCAACTCTCGCAACTCGCCATCGAACGCGAACTGCTCACCCAACAACTCAAATCCGCCCGGAAAGACTCTCAAAAAGCCGATGCCTCCCTCCGCTCTGAGATCGATGTCCTCAAGCGCGGGGCGGAGAAATACGCACCAGCCGAACACCGTGCGAGGCAGAAGGTTTTGGCATTGCAGGAAGCAGTCAAACAGGCTTCTGCTGCTGCTGCGGAGACGGAAGATCTGGTAAGGAAATTAGAGGAGGAAGGCGGCGAGGTAACGGTGTTGGTGGCGAGAGAAAGGGAGGTGGAGGTGAAGCATAAACGTGTCGAAGACGAAGCAAAGAAGAGCAAAGAAGCCTGTGAAGTGAAGGTTGGCAATCGGAGGAAGAGAGTGGAGAGCAGGAAGGCGGAGTTGGCAGGTTTGGGGAACAGGTTAGAGAAATTGGTGGTGAAGAAGGACAAATTGAGTGGGGAAACGATACCTGACCTGGAGGAGCAGTTGCGGAGAGTGAGAAAGGAGGTCGAAAGAGTGGAGAGAGGTGCAGATGAGCCAACGTCTCCTGGTTCACCTGCGACATCATCCCCATCGCGGTTCGGTGCTAGAGGCGTGCTCGCCCCACCTGCGCCGATCGGGTCCCAAAGACCAATGTTCCGTCCATCAATCCTTGCTCGAGGTTCCACCACACCATCCTCATCATCAATAACGTCCTCACCACCATCAACACTCTCGTCCCGTGCACCACCGTTCGACCCGACACTTCGTCTAACCCACACACAACAAGGACACGGACACAGCAGACCATTTGCTTCTGGGTCCCTCGACATCAGCGCTCTCCCCTCCGCTGTCACGACCGGACCGCAGGGAAGGGTGCAGCCTCAACGAGGCATGACGCTCGATTCCGCCGCTCGGTACGCCGGTAATCCCAGTTTTAGTTCAAGCTCAGGCTACGGGCTCTCGAACCCGTCATCGGAGAACGATACTCAACCGCCATCCCCGAATACATCTCAGACTGGGCACGCCAAATACGCCGCGACGCACGCCTCAGCCTCTGGCTCTGGGTCCGGTTCTGGCTCTGGGTCGTCAGCGCATTCCAGTCCACGCACGCACGGCTCTGCAGGTGCATCCCAGAACGCTTCATCCGACGCTATCAATCCGATTCGCCAGAGTTCCCTGCCACTTACTATGCCTAGTTTCGCGAGCGCGAGTTCTCATGCCAACGCGACTGGGAGTGGCATTCACGTACGGAGAAATGTTGGTGCTGGGGAGTGATTTTATGGGACAGAACCCTCCCATTTTTTGTGCGTTATCCTAGTATAATAATAATCAACATTTAGATGTCTTCCATGATATGGCGCTTGAGCGATTGATGTGTAGGTACAGCACAGGTATTGCCCGGATAAGCGAGATATATAACAGGGATATAGAAGAATCGACATGAATTCCCCTCCTTCACCATCTCGACACCTCTCCGTCGTAAAACACCCAAATTCAAAACTCACGCCGCCACACATGGAGAACGGGGAAAGGTATTAATAATCATTTGACTTTGAAGAAAGCAGAAACGTACCGGGGGACTGCTAGCCCCCGTTGGCCGGCCAAACGACTACACCCTCCCACGAATATGCCGGCCCTGTCGTGAGCGAACGGTGGTCGATTCTAACCAGAAGTCCATCAGCCACTAAATGAAGGTGCAAGACGTACCTAATGTGCATGTGAAGGCTTGACAATAATCGGGTCGAGTGGCTCGGCGTCATCCCTAAATGCGCGGTAGGTTGGGGTGGCTAACCGTCAACACCGCGCTGGGGCATCCCTAACGCAAAGCCTGCGGCACTGACGAATGTCACCAACAATAGCGATGAGCAGGGGCAGGATACTACAAGGGACGGATCCTTGAAGTCTTAGCACTCCTTAGGCCACTGCATGATCGTACACGACTCCGAACAGAGGACGCGGGATACCAAACGTCGTCTGCTAGACACCGCATCGTCACACAGCCCCGGAGTCAGTACCGGCGAAAGCAAGTTATGAATCTACCCTGGCAAGACGCATTGTCTGCAACTAGTAGACCGCCCACTACTTTCGCCTGCCTTTGAAAGATGAGAGGACGGGGGAGAAAAAGGGCCAGGAGAACGGCAGTCTTTATAGCAAACCGACGCGTCGATCACGTGTCACACAATAATAATTAATGCAATGTCGTGCCTCACGTGACAGACGCGTCTGTTTGTCCAAGTTTGTGTTCCAACACACTCTCCCAAGATCCACCACGACCATGGTGCATCCTGTCTTCAAGGCCGCGAGGCTGACGACGGTCAAGAGTACGGGCAACACTCGCGACACCACACCTTCCACAACCCGCCAACCGCTAAACTTGACAGCCCGCGATACTGCCGCATCAAGCGTCACCGACCACAACGATCATGAAAGTCACATCCCCACTGTCCATTCCGCCGCACATGTATCTATGCCAACAGGGAACACCTCTAATGCCATTGCCTCGGGCCCATCCGATCCCAAACCCGTTACGCACATCAACTATCCACCTTCGCCCAAACACCAGCCCACCAGCCCACCAGCCCCCTCCATGCCGGTTCCTTTTCAGATTGCTCTGAGCCTACGCTTGAAAGAACGAGTGATTCTGGTTTGACTCGCAGTTTTCACACTACCCCTGCGCAATCTTCCTCAACGTCGATGAACGAACGCGGCTTGCCTCTTTCTTCTCAACACCTCCAGCGCAGCCCCTCCACCGGCGACAACCGATCCCGCCCTTTGCTTCAAGATCGAAAGCTCAACGTACCAGTTGTTCCCGGTGGCACCCAACGTTTAAAGCGCAAGCGAAAGCCCGTCTCATCCCCGCCGCGCGCGTTCCTGCCTGGTCACACGACACTGGCTAACTTTCAAAAGCTGCTCCAGGCATCTAGAGACAGCGCACGCCCTGCTACACATTCTCCTACAAAGAAGACTGGCCCTATTGCTCCAAATCCACTCGGCCATCGCGATCGGATCGAAGCAATCGACGCTTTGGTCTCTATTCTTATGTGTCATAGAGCGCCACCGGGTTTGATGATCGGTCAGCTTGAGGATCTTTTCTTGGATCAACTACCGTTCGTTCTCCATGGCCAATTTATTGCTGTTCTCAATTCCGAGCCATTTTTTATTCGTACGATTCTTGAACCTGTGAGTAGTTCTCCGCGTATTTCGTTTGATAATGGATCTTAGACTTTCCTCAAGAATTCTTCTCGTCACCAAGGTCTTCCAATCCCTTGCATTATGTACGACGAGTCCCTCGACGACTTTCACCACGAACGCTTGGCACGGATCCAAAAGCGTCACACCGATTATGACAACAGCAGAAGAGGGACCATTGCTACTCTATTTGGCGACGAGGTGTATTGAGCATCCGTTGTGTCATCTTTGAGGGACGTACGTTTTCGTCAGCGTCACATCCGGCGTCGAGGTTAATCTCACACTCCGCCGCGTCTATCAACAACTTCATGCATACGCTCGATTTGTATTGGACATGTATCACGATTATTCTATGTATGAGCATTATCATGTCTGTATTCACAATACCCTTCCAATATTTGTACATGCAATTAAATGTGTACGTTCAGGAAACCAGTGCTCAGTTGCCCACCGTTGCTTGAGATGATATTTGGAAAGATTGAATATATAAATACGCATCGAATGGTGTAGCTACCATAGTTGTATAGTTATCTCCACCCGTAGCATAAAATGAATCCACCCGAGACAATCAGATATGCGAGTCAATTCATCATGGTACTCGGTGCATCCATAAAACCCTCCTTCACCTTCTCAACACCTCTTTCCGCTTTAACCAACCCAAATCCAATACTCACACCGCCGCCATTCTTCTGCCTCTCCTCTACATGCCCTCCATTCTTCTCGTGTTCATCGACAAGCTTACACAGCCCCTCCAGCGTTGTCCACACACCCTCGTATCCCAACCCACCTTCTTCAGGTGGCAGCCTCGCACGCGAATCATCGAATACCAAGTGCACCACAACTAATGCGAAGAGTGAGGGTTGCAAGTTGACAAGATCTCCCCCGAGAGGAGGTAGTATGCGTCCGAGAACGTGCAGAGGCGTTGCTTTGGGGAGCGAGAGGAGGACATGACGGATCAGGTACCAAAGCTCGAACATGTGCGAGATGAGCAGCATTAACGTCGGCGAGATTATCGGAAAGGTCGTCTTCCCGTGGGTTAATACGTTGAGGGTGTGGTATACATCGCCATACGTGACCGGTGGGTTCGGATCTGCAACGCAAAATGCTTGTCCTCCAATGTCAGGCAGCGTCCGATTTGTATGAGGTTGGTTAGAGAGTGCGGCGAGGCGAGCCTCGTAGCATAGATGTGCGAGGGAGCAATTCTCCACGTAGATAAAGTTCTGCAAAATATTCGGGATCCAAGTTGGGTTGGTCTTGCGCACGATATATGCGCCGCACAACACGTCTCCCCCCGGTCCAAATATTCCATTTCCTGGTCGCAAGCATCCTGTTCGTAGTATTCCACCATTTTTAGTAGAACTCCGATCGGCGCGTCGGACAAGTGACTCCGCGAGTCTCTTTGTCAACGCGTAATTCGAGAAAAACTCCTCGTGTTTCGTTGGGGCCATATCGTCACAGTCATCTATCACCTGCACAAAATCATCGGGTTCGCTCTGCCATGGCCACAACCAAAATCGCGTCCGGCGGATAGAAATCGACCCAGACGAGGTGTATATTAATATATCGACACCGATATTTTGGCAGGCGGTAATGATATTCTGCGTTCCCGATACGTTTACCTTGGCGGAGAGCGGCACCAGGAAACGCATGCGCTCGTAGAAACGTATCGTCGCCGCTGTATGGAATACAGTGATGCCTCCACCATCCAGGTGGCTTCCAGAGTCCGGCCAAGGTGCGTCGAAAGCGGCATTCACGGCGTCAGCGTCCGAAACATCGACGACGCGGAAATCCACATTAGCAGCTTTGCCTGTTGTAAGGTCCAACCTGGTCGGCCTGCGGATGTCCAACACTCGAATACGCCTTGGATCCTCCCCACGAGCAAGGAGATGAAAGACGAGCCATCCACCCAAGAAACCTGCCTTTATCAATACAATACCAAAATCAGACGCTTCGCCTCTGACAAGTCGACTATTCGGTGATACTTACACCTCCAACGACGATATACCTTCGTCCAGTTTTAGGAGGAAGTTTACCGACAATCGAGTGAGGATGTTTACTCAGCCTTGCAAACGTTTCTTGTATTTCTTTGGTGGTCCACCGATTCGGACTATGCACTAGCGCGCGCGGCGGCAACGTTGACAGACATTCATCGTTGCGTGCACAGTATAAATACGCAAGGTACACAAGCAAGGGAAAGGCGACCACGATGGCCAGCAGGAAAGTCATTAGTGTTGCCTAAATGCGCACGCTCCCAATGTGGTGCCACTTTTTGTAGTAGGCGCCGCGGGAGTATTTTTTTCGCACGTGCTTACTGATCGACCGATCGCAAAAATTGTTCAACCTAAGCATACTACAAATAGACTCAGCACGCGCCTAAGGCGCCCATTAACAGCCATGACTTTTCACCAGAGGAACCGACCTATGGGCAAACCTTTTTGAAATTTAGATACTAAAATCAAGACCTGATAACATACGTTAAAGGAGAGCAAGAAAATTTAGAAAAAGTACGTACTGTTGACATTTCAACTGGGCGGAGGAGGGGGTGCTGGTTCGCTAGATGGGGGAGGCGGCGGCGGAGCGCCATTGGGAGCTGACGGAGACTGTGGACCTCCTGTGGTGGCGGCTCCACCATACCCTTGCTGAGCATAATACTGAGCATACTGTTGTTGCTGCTGTGCCTGCCATTCCTTGAATTGGGGAGAGTTAATGTCATACCCGTACGCAGCCCTGTGCGAAATCCGCATTTATATATTGTGTTTTTAAATGAAAGCGAAAGACGCACCAGTATGCAGCGTAAGCGTCCTGGTCACTTGCTGCGGGTGCGCCAGCCGACAGATTTGGTGGTTGACTTCCATCGGGTGCTGGTGGTGGAGCGCCTGGGGGAGGCGGAGGTGCATCACCAGGCGGTGGCGGAGGTGCGGGACCAGATGGTGGAGGTGGGGCATATGCCTACGAAACCCAAAAATTTTCAAGTTAGTCGTTAGTTTATTATACTTACGGATCCGTGACAAATGGCTGGGAAAATATGAATAACAAAAAAGGTGAAAAGTCTACGCACGCCATATCCTGCGCTGTAGGCGGCATACGCAGCTTGGGCTTGATGCAGTTCCATTTGTTGCTGTTGCATTATCGAGGCAGCTTTGGCGTGTTCAGAACGCACAACTTCCAATAGATCTTCTGTCAGTACTTTCGCACGGGCAACCTGACCTTCCTCAGGTCCACTAGGTGGTAGTTTTTCAGGTCATTGTACTATTCAAAGTGGAGTAGAAACGCACGTGATGTGGATATGCATGGGCTCGTCCGACTCCCTGCCGGTCTCAGCATCAACAAATCCGGAGCCAATGCCTTTGATTTGTACACGTGTCCCGGTCTCTTGTTGGATGTGTTTGACGAACATCCCCGATGGACCAACAACTTTTGCCCGAACATTAAAGTTGCGTAACGTCTCAATTCCAACTATTAGCTTTTCTTCTGGCCATTTCCTCTGCGGCAAGATCAGCATTGAACATTTATCCGAGATATGGAGAACGTACTCGTTCTCTCCGTGCATCCTTCTTGTCTTCCACCAGCGTCCCCATGTCAATCGCGATCAGCTCATTGACTTTTTCAATGGCCTTGTCCATTATTTCCTTTGTCGACGCAGATATGTGCAGGTACAGTGGTGGATCCTTCTCCGTTGCTTTTGTCCTATCCGGATACCAAACACCCTTCGTCGAGACAGACCCTCCAGTCTCTTCGTGAATCTAGACAATACATGCGGTGAGCACGGAGTTTCGTACATGACAATGCAAATGACTCACTTGCTGCTGCGTCGACCCCTTGGTCAACAAGTACCTGTTCCTTACATCGTTGATGTCAATATCATGAGTGAATTCCCCGTCGTGTGGATCCTTCGATCCGCCTGGGCCTGGCGATAGACTAGGTCCGTTGGCGAACTGAGCTGCAATTTTCGCCGCAATAGCTGCAGCCGCAGCCGCCGCCTCACTGGCCGTCTTGCCATCCTCAGCTTTTTGAGCTTTTGAAGGCTGTTCTTCATCACCCTTGGCGTCGGGTGCAGCCTGGTCCCATTTCCGCTTTGAAGACATGTTGGTGAAGAGTCAAGGAGAAACAGAGTTTAGTCACGTCACACATCACGACTAAGAATGGGAATTATGCAATATTTGTCAGCAGCGCTATTTCTTTTGCGCTAAACGCGCACCCTCGACGAAAAGGATGGCGCCAGACCAACCTATACTGCCCAGGACAAACAGCGCACCGGCAGTAACTGCAACAGATTCAAAGCCACGCGGCGCCAACCGCTCTACCAAAGTCGCTGGCAAGCTCAAAGTCCTTCCAGACCAACCCGATCCTCTAACACAGTCGACAATTCTGGGTGAAGCACCTAAGGCTCCGAGGACACCTGCCCCTGCGGAATACTTGACGGATGGTACTGTTGCCGGGAGCGATGAAGATGAGGATGCGGATGACGAGGAGGCAACGGAAGAACCCGAGGAGCTGGATGTCGAGGTGCGTTGAAATTATTGTTTTGTTAAAACGCGCTGACACAATTTTTGTAGGTGTACAATCAGATAGCTCAAATACCAGAAGGAACTGCGCGGAGAGATGCCATCCGCTTGACTAAGAAGAAGGCGAAATCGCTTCCAAGAGTGACGGCTTATGCTACAGCATCGTGCGTTACGATTTCGATATATTTTATTCATGGAGCTGATGGAAACACAGTTCATACCGTTTACCCGAGTTAATGAGATTCTTCCAAGCTCGCAAAACCTCCTATCACACCAACGCACGATTACTCGACGACGTCATTTACACAACATATGCATACGAACCGTCTTCTTCCTCCGCCTCGGAAACCCGTGGATCGAAACACAAGGCTTCAGAAAGTGCAAGCAAGGTTGGGGACCTGCTTGGCGTGCCGGAGCTTCGCAATACAGAGCACGGCGACACAGACGCGGAAGAACACGACGGTCCCCGCCCGCCGACCGGAAACAAAGAGAAAAAGAAGAAGCACTTTGACGCCGGAGTAGGGGAAACAGCGGAGATATTCATGTTCGAATATGGTACTGTCGTGATCTGGGGCATGACGGAGTCTCAGGAGAAGAGATTCTTATCCTCCATGTGAATGTTTCGTCGTTCCTGTCGTCCATGAACTCGTGTTGACCCTTCTGATATAGACGCCGTTTTGAAGTCGAGAAGCTCTGTTGGTCTTCAAATTCTATCATATTGCTAATGCTCACATTACAACAGCTTCAGACGATGTGGAGATGGAAGATTTGAACTACTATTACGCAAACTACAGCCGGTAATAACCATCTATCTCCCATTCTTCGTCACCTCATTGGAATACAGCATATACAACGACGTCATTACTCTTCGGCGTGGATCAAGCCACATGTATGCATATTTACTATATCCATATCTTCTCTAATCAGTGCGCATAGGACAAAACTTTCTCTCTCGCATGCCTTATCCCAGTCTGTCAAAATATCCCTCGTATGTTCACTAGGAACAGCAACGCCATATATACGCATTTAACGAGTCTCACCGCACAGTTCGAAGAACTCATATCAACGACGATCGAGGATACGAAAGACATCCCTGAGATCATCAGCGAGACCGGCAAAATCGGCATGCCACACAAAGGTGTCTCTAACTCTCCGCTTATATCTCATGTCATATTAACGTTTATATTGCGCGATTTACCAGAGATTATGCAGCAGATCGGTGAACTATTTCTTCTGAGAATCAACATCAATCTCGTCGGTTCAGTGCTGGATTCCCCCGTATGTTTGTTATGCTCCAAATGCCTTCTCCGATTTAATTCATTCGTTTTCATCTCGCAGGAGGTTTTCTGGGTGAGTTCACGCGCTTATGCCGTGGTGGATGGCTAGTGGAATTTACCTTAATATGTTTGCAGAGTTATCCAGATCTGCAACCTTTATACGAGGCCGCACGAAGTTATCTTGAAATACCTCAGCGTGTCAACTTACTCAATACGCGAGTCGAGGTTTGCATATTTCTCCTTATAAGCTGCGTCATCATAACTTACGTACGCAGGTATTGCAAGACATGCTTCAACTCCTGAAAGAGTCTGTATCAAGCCGACATTCAGAGCGACTAGAACAGATCGTCATTGCATTGATTGGTGTAGAGATTGGTATGTTCATTCGTTAACCGCTTTGCTGCTGATGGCGAACATGGTTTTTTATTTGTTCATTTTCAGTGCTTGGCATTGTGACTATCCTCGTGGACTTGTTCAGTTAGAAATTTAGAAAGTATATGGCAGGTGGACGGCTACCGTACTGGTTGATTTAATTCTTGACAAGCTGTATCATAACAATCATTGCTATGTTCACGACACATTTCATCCTATCGAATACCGGGTATTCATATCCGCTGTGCAGTGTTGTCACATAGAGACTATCTACTCTCTCTTCCTACCCTCCTTCTCCCCACGCTTGTCCTCCTTGATACTAGATGTCGCACTCTTTGCACTCTTGTCCTTCGTCGGCCGGAAGCACAGGAACTCAATTCCCGTGGACCTTCTTGTATCCGCCCAAGTCTTCTTCACACCATCCAGCAGGTTCTGCAAACTCTCCTCTCCTTGCCTGCGCTCATACGCTTTGGAGATCTTGTTATACACCTCCGAGAGGGTCTTTGCTGCCGTGGGCGTGACAAACCGCGATAGCGTCTGGTGCATGAACTCAATTTCCAGTGTAGCCTAAGGAAGTCCATTCCAGTTCAACGATCGGCTTGAGTGTAAGAAAGTAGGACGAGTGGTGAAGACGTACCCGCAACATGCCGCCCATCCCAAATCGTTTTACCTGCCTGAAGCAGCGTAACGCCTCATTGGCCACCTCCTCAACGAGGGTATTCAATGTTCGGTCCAACAACGGTTTGGCAGCGCCGCTGACGTGCGCATGCACCTCGACGAGGTACATCAATGTCTCATACATATACGGTCGTATTTCTGTGTCCTCGTTAGAATACGGCAAGTAGAGTTGAAAGTACGGCAAACCTGTTGGTCTCGGCGTTTCGTACCAATCCATGGCTGGATCGAGCACCCCGCTGCGAACAATGGCGGTCACAGCTGCAGCCTTAGGCTTCAAGTACCCTTCGAATAGTGTTCGATCGAGCTCTTGTACAACAGTCATGAGCATCTTAATCAAACGTTTAGTCAGTCGCACACATCAGTAATCGTAAGTTCTACAACACAAACCTCTCTGTCAGAGTCGATGTTTGTTCCAAATGCAGCTTCCAGCTGCGTGACCATGCTCGGGATTAGCGAAACTTTTAGATGGCCAAAGTTTGATACGACAACGAGCAATTTCGTGTCCTAGAATAACACAATAAATCGCGTGGCACACAGCAGCCAGAGTACATAACAGCTGACCGGATTCTTGATATCCCACCCCTCCACCCTCCCACTCTTACCCGTCATATCGTCTGGCAAGTGTATTGGCGCCTTTCCCTTCTCCCCGTCCTCAGAAGCCAAATGCACAAGCCCGTCCAAGAACGCATACAAACTATCCAAGAAACTCTTCGTGATCTTCTGCACGAACGACACCGCGACCCGATTCTGCTTTACGGGCCGCGTGAGCGACGACGTCGAGCTTGCTGTGAGATCGATCCCGCCTGCAATTTTGAATGCCGCCGTTGTGAGATGCTTTTGAAAGGTGTGCATTTGTTCGAGGAAGAGTGTCGTGGACGGTTCTGCAGGGTTTGCTGTCCAGGTTTCGAGGTGGTAGAATATGTTCGCATCTGTGGATCAAGTGACGTAAATTATGGTTAGCACGGGGAAGGCAACCCATCACACATACCCCTCAACCATACGCTCGTCAGTGCTTCTTCAAACCTCCACCTTGCACTCTCTAACAAACTCTTGACTCCACTTTCCGCATCAGTAGATATACCCATACTCGCAACCTCATTCACACAGTCTTGAATCTCTGCGAGTACGCGAACTAAGTGATGTGCAGCAGTTAGTGAGGTTGACGTGCGCGGAACGAAGGACGGGATTGATGAGGCAGCGCTACCACCGACAGGTGGTGATGTAACAGCCATATCAGAGAGTGTGAAATATTGGGAGATCAGTGAGATGTATAGACGGACGATATCGAGGGCGAGGATACGACATTGTGAAGGACTGCGTCGGGTGTTTGACTACGTAAAATGGTATGTGTAAGTCACTGCGGTAGGCGTGGCGTCACTTTAGAAAAAGACTCACCCTTCTGAACTTCCCATCCATGTAGCTCTTGGCAATCCTCCAGAAATTCGGCAAGGAAGTGATTATCACCTCCGAAAGGTTCTTGACCGTATCAAGCGTTGCATCCCATACTTCATGGCCCGCTCCTTTCGCTAAAGGCACGTCGACGGAAACATAACATGTGGTGAAGCACATTGGAAATCCCAACCAGTCAGCTTGTGATACGAATATCAACGAAGAATGCAGAAACGCACCGATGACAGATTCGGGTTGCTTCTGCTTCGTATCTAATGCAGCAATGCCTTCGTGCAGGTTCGTCGCTAGGAGTGATGTGAGCGCCGCAGCGTCAGGCGCAACGCTAGTCGCAGTCTCTTTCGCGTCTATATTCCAAACATGGGTTTACAGTACGGCGGGGAAACGTATGGGTTTGCGCACCATCAACACGAGCCAGTGATGAAGTGTATACCTTGTTCAGCTGTTCCATGATGTGCTTGTGCTGGCTGTCAAAATAAACCCATGTTGGGTCTTCGGCTGTGTTTAAATCGAGTAGAATCCTGTAAAGAGAATGGGAATCGTTAGGGTAACAACGTGGAGGCGGATATTCTGAATAACGGAACGGTATGATAACCCACGACATGAAACATTACAAACAAGGATATTGCACTCACTCGATCGTTTTCTCCTGCTCCTCAACCGCTCTGTTAGTCTCCCTCAATTGATTAAGCAATACACTCTTCATCTCTCCCATAACCCTCTCAACAGTGGCCCACACCTTATCCAGAATGCGTTTCTGTTGCGCCTCTACTGATATAGAAGACGAAGCCGATGGCGACGACGATTGCTGATTCACTTGACCGTTAATGTTCGCGCCATTTGTGGCGGTAGAAGAAGTCGTGGGGTTGACTGGGAGAAGCTGGGAGGGTCGTGATTCGAGGAGAAATTTGCCTTTCTTGTAATCTCGCAGTGTGGCTTCGTATTTTCCCTACATAGATCGGAGTGTATTTCAGTGGCCGTGATAAAAAAACACTGACAGGGACAAAAGGTGGATATATTGGAATGGCCTGAAGTGGACTCACAGCTTCAATGCTTTCCATAAGTGAGCCAGGGAGATTGAAAAAGAACTTCGAACGCTCGAACACTCCAAGTGTCGAGCGAAGTTTGTGGGCTTTTGAGGAGTTCTCGAGAACTGGCAGGAAGACTTGGTCTGCTTTAGTCGCGGCCACTGAATTGGTTGTGAAGCATTGGCCAATTAGTATGACAAGGAGGAATAAATGAAGGCTGACGTTTCAGTTGATCTCTGAGTGTCTTGGAAGCGTAGTCCGTCGAGTCGGCAAGGAGCCCTTCCCGCATTTCCCCGTATACAGCTGTGCCACGAAACAATGTTCAGATTTGTTATGAAATCCAGACGACGTGATGACAGACCATCTGTGGACGCTTTGACGGCTACGAAACGGTCAAAGTTGTCTTCGACGAGAATACGAATGGCCTCGGAGCGAGAGTCTATGGAGGACTTCAGATGCGAGATCCCTGCGGCCAAGTCTTGGTATGTCGCATTGGGGTGTACGGTTGAGAGGAAAGCCTTGGGATCAAATGATTTGGAAGATATAAGTATAGCTGCCTCTGCAGAGCCTTTTAACTCCATCTATTCAATAGTAACGTGATCGTGGCGCGTACTTGATTCCAGGTCCATACTCGCAAGGCTGAATATGGATGAGCTACGAAGACATCACTTGGAGATCAATCCTACGCACTCGACAGTCTTTCCTAGGCCTAGGGGATCTCCATCTGCATCCGTGCTGGTCCCGATACCAGTTAATGCGCCAGCAACTGAGCCAGTCAGTTCGTGGTCTACATCGTCCCAAGTCCTGTTCATCTCGTCAGATTCCAAGGTGACAATAAAGCAATAAAACACAGTTTTCTACTTAGGCGCAAGGGAAGATACGCGGTATTTCTTGAGTAAGGCGGCTTCATCTACATTCAAGTTCAGTCGCGGCATTGGTTACATCGACGGATGTCACGATGTGACATGAAATGAGGCGGTTGTATGGCGTTGTTTGAAACGGAAAGCAATGCCTTCTCCCTGCCAAAATCTCTTCTGCTGAAAACTCATACACGAACGGTAACGTAGGAGATGAAAACACTGATTTGGCTGAAACATGAGGACAAAGTGAAACACAATTTTCGCAGATCTTGTATTCTAGCGCTGGATAAAACGCTTCTCACTGGCATGCGACTAACCATCTTTCAAACGTGCCGCCCTGAGGTTTGACATTCGGGCATCGTGGGCGTTCTAGTGAACGTATGAACTGATATTTTCTTGGTTTATGCGCCTTCTCAGAAAACTTGTCGGCTTTCTTCGGTGGAACCCTGCAGGCCAGACAATAAACGGGCATACCTCCCCGTACATCAAATCTTATTTTGAGATCTAAACAATGCTGCCGCTGACTTTGGTTAGACGACGGATCTCACCTGACCGAGCCAAGACATAGTTGTTCCTTACTCTTACCACGGTCTCCCTTTTTGCCCTGGTTCTGTAGCTGCTGTGGACACGAACCTCTTTGCCAGTGAGGACATCGGTTCGTCCGGATGCTTCGGGGAGACCACCATGCATCCCGCGATTGCAGAAACTCGTGTTTCGACTAAGCCTAAACGTTTCAGTGTTATTACCACATACTTGTAGGCAACCTGATAAATAGCATCGCGTGTCAGATATTCTCTTGTAGCTGTCTCTTTCTCACATCATGTCTTCGCCTATTAAAATACCTGCTCTCGACAATAGCTTTGGAGCTGGCTTCATTGGTTTGGTTCTGGCTGCAATGTACGTCTCCCTTTCAGCACTACGGCATGTATTCTGATGAATAGGCCCCGACAGCCTTTATGGAGCACTGACAGTGCAGACATATACATACTTTCGTAAGTTTCAAGACGATCAACTGCGTCTGAAATGTCTTGTGAGTATTCAACTGACTCGGCACTTTGTGAGAATCCCTCTCTGACAACATTCTACGTCAGGTTGTTCTTCTCTGGTGATTGCGAATCGTTTACGTACTTGAGATCAAACACTTAAGACTCTAAACGGTACCCAGGGTCCTCAATACATTCCATTTGGCGCTACTATCAAATACTTTGTATTACTACCTCGTCTCGAACTATGCAAATCCATTGGCGCTCATAGCCAGCATCTGGTAAGTAATAATTGTAACCATCCTGACAACTGATGGACATTATTCAGGCAAATCCGAGTGCGTAAAATGCCGCACTTTTGCTATATTAACCTGTTGAACACTTTAAACAAGATTCACGTATTGGTTAACGTATGTGATTGTAACCAGTACTATTCCCACCTCTCTGATCACCCATAAACAGGGCCTCATTCCATGGCTCGTGCAAGTGTGAGCACTACAAACGAATGTTATTTCCCTCGTTGACATGAAGAAACCTCGATCTCAGATTTTACGCGCACAGAGTGTTCCTATGTATGTTTCTCGATTTCTCGATTTGCCGGATTCTTCATGATTTTTGCAGTTAGCAACCGGAACTACTTCGTGACTTGTACAATCGTGAGCGTTCTGACACCAACACAAAACATACCCCGAGTCACCGGATTTTTCACAGGTCTCATTGGCATGCGTTCAACTTGGTGAGCCCTTTCACGACACGATAATGCATGGTCTAACGTGATTTCAGGGGTATCCACCTGTAGGCTCTTGTTTAATATGCTACTTATCATGAGCGTGGGCTGATATCAGTATTCCTGTAGTCATATGTATTGAATCGTACGTATCTACTCAATATTACTAATTCACGATGGTTGCTAATCTGATGCTAGGTTTTCGTATGGAAAAATGACGGCCCAAGCAAGTACGAAAGTATGCTGCGCCGTTCGACTTGTTCTACGATATGCTAACAAAAATATAGTGGATTTCGGCCACCGTTACTGGTCTCGGCTCCACACTGGCGTGCGACCTCGTCATATCAGGCAGTTTATGCTACTTACTACGCAATAGCCGCACTGGTTTCAAACGGTATGTACATGTTCCGTGCATGGGCAGACCGTTATCAAATTTCCTAAATTTGTACAGAGCTGACTCTGTGATTAATGCATTACTCGTATACACCTTAGTGACTGGACTTTTGACCAGTATATTCGCTGGTGTTAACCTCATATTGGTCGGGCATTTTTTAGCCAACAACTAGTTATCGCCGTCTGAACTTCTTTGTCCCTTTCCAGTACGCCACAATGCCCGACACATTAATCGAACTCGCACCGAACTTCTTCTTGGCAAAGCTGTATACGAACTCTCTCTTAACGACGTAATTATTCCATTGGATGTTCTCTGCCCACCCATCTGACGATAGTAATAACCCATTCACCCAAATTTTAGCTTAAACCACCGGGAAAGGTTACGCACCCGCTGGAGTCAAGCTCCGACCGCTCAGAGCGTCCACTTATCAGCCATGAAGGCCATTTCTAGCGTCCCTGGAAATGACAGTAAATCGCAAAATCAAATGGTGAGATTTGTCTCTGTCACCACATAGTCATTTTTGCTAAATTTCAATGAATAATGTTGACCTAGAATGATATCGCTTTTCAAGTGACAAACGACACTGAAGATCAAGCTGACATCTCTGGGGCTAGTGATTCAGAGAATACCGCCTAATTATGCATTGTTTCATATTGGGTCTCCACTCCGGATGAGAAGACGTATCTTCCAATGTGATGCAAGATGTGCATATGCGTTGTTTGGCTTCTTTCACCTTATGTTTAATTGATAGGCACAGGTTGCCGCCGTACTTGTATCTCGGGAACCCATTTTGCTACCAGACTCGAACATAGACAACTTTTTCGAGGATAATGGCTCGAATAGTAGTGTACTAAATATAATCTTAGGTGGTCAGAGTCTGTAAATTCTCCGAAAATCCACTGAAAATCGAAGGTCTCCAGATAATTCCTTATGGCGTCCGGCAGCTTCTTTCGAAAGGAATTTTTTTGCCTCAAAACCATTGGCCAGTTTCGGCCCGGAGGCCCGCCAAGAAGGCAAGTGTCGTCACGTGTCGCATATATGATGGCTTCCTTCCAGCACCATGTTGTGAACGACGCACTCTCCACATCCCACCATGTCCCCCAGGATGATGAAAGCTCTTTGGTATAGCGGAGTGAGCCCACCGAATTCCTCTACGATCGTGTAGGTGACATTGTATCCATAGCCTCGCGACCTCGTCGTGAAACAAGTTCCTATCCCGAACGTTGGTCCGGACGATATTTTGCTCAAAGGTATTTCTTGCGTATCGGAAACTTATATAGCACGTTTAACTAACGAATTTGCGCAGTGTCGTATTGCGGTAGGCTTAATTCACGATTCGATTTAAAATCACTCTGAATATTGTGTAGGTATTTGTGGAACGGATGCCCATATTCACGAGGGCGAGTTTATTACAAAATTTCCCGTTCGTCTACGTCATCCACACGATTACCTTACCCTTCAAGCCTTTATTATTGATCCTCTTATTTCCTCTTTAGCTTATTACGGGCCACGAAGCAGTTGGCGCAATCGTCGAAATGGGATCCAATGTGAAAGGATTCGCGAAAGGCGATCGTTGTGTCGCAGACGTTTCTGTCACTGTGCGCTTTCGTTAAATAATTTTACATAAAATGCATTGCTTATATCTCTCCGGTATGCCCAACAGTGCGATACGTGCTTCTTCTGCCGTCGCGGCCAATCAATATTGTGCGAGAACTGGATCGCACGCGGCATCTGTAATGATGGCGGCTTCGCAGAATATATTGTTTAGTGCGTCCTCATGTTCTGCTGAAACTCACACCACTGATTTCTGAACATACAAGTAACCAAGCGAAAGTATACAAGATACACAATCTCACCGACCTCGAAGCAACGCTAATGGAACCGGCCGCCTGCGCAATTCATGGACTCGACAGGCTCTCTCCAACACCGGGCATCGAAGCTCTCGTCCTCGGCGCCGGTGCCACCGGCCTCATATTAGCTCAACTACTTCGTCTGAATGGCGCTGCAAGGGTCGTTGTGGCAGCGAATAAAGGTGTGAAGATGGACTTAGCGAAGAGCCTGGAATGTGCGGATGAATACATCGAATTGGATAGAAATAATCCTGAGGCACAGTGGAACACATTGAAGGAGGAGAATCCATATGGGTTTGATGTCGTGGTGCGTGAATTCTGATCCGTATTACAATGATGCTATGTTTCCCACTGGATTTATTTCTGGTTGTAGGTTGAAGCCACTGGTGTTGAAAAAGTGGCCAATGCATCAATCAACTACGTTCGCCGCGGGGGTACGCTCATGATATATGGTGTATACGAGAACAAAGCCCTGGTACACTGGCCACCAGGGAAGATATTCGCTGACGAGATCAGAGTCAGTATTATAGAACGTACTCACAATGCGCGGCTGATATGAAACTCACTGACCAACAGATAATCGGGTCGTTCTCCCAACGCTTCTGCTTCCCACGGGCAGTTGCATACCTTGACAGTGGGAAGGTGAAAGTTAAGGGTATGGTGCGTGGCCGTTTCTCTCATTACAGAACAGACATCTATACCTTCATCTAACACTGAGGCTGAAATTCACTAACCGCATACACCCAGGTAACGGATGTGTTCAAGCTCGAGGACTTCCAGAGTGCGCTTGACAAGATGAACACGCGCAACGCGGTCAAGATTGCCATCCAACCATGATGATTGCACGACCCCGTGTGACTTGGGCAGCTGCTACTGGTGGTGAATTCGGACCTTCGAAAGTGTTCACTGGCAGCTGCCACTTATAAATTCATGTGGCAAACTGTGACGTAGTCATGTCGAGATATATACACCTCGACAAGGCTTCTGTGAGTACATGCTAGAAATTTTCCGGCGGCTCGAAACTCCTGGATTGTCATAAAATGCCACTTGAACTAACATGAGAACCGAAACAGTGCAAAGTCAATGCCCGTGAAATACCCAAAGGACATACATGTATATCCGCTCTAAATTTTGTTGGGATGCTTCCTTACTATATTCTGATGTACCCTATTATCCCTGTCATTTCCTGGCTCCGACGCGTCACCGATTTCTTCTGTGGTACTTAGAGCAAGGTTAGAGAAAAGCATAAATATTCACCTGCCCAAATCGGGACATGCCGTCAATCGCTTATCGCTTCCAACGGGTGGTCCTTCCGCCATATACAAGTGTTTCTTCTACCTCTCCGGGTCTTAATTTGTAACGTATCGACGCCTTTCAACTAAACGACACATAGCTCACATATGTGCTTTGACTTCCACTGGCTGTGTTCAAGCAAAACTCGCAGCTGAGGTTCGTGTTTCAAAGCCTCACCGTGACGGCCCCAGGTTGCCTCAATCGCCTGTCTTTTGCAATCCTGTTCTTCTTTGAGACATCGCCGTGGGTCCTGGCATCACCATTCATCTCAAACAAAGCATGCTAGACTCTTCGAGTTGCCCTACTGCGTCTGATGCGCTGAACATCGTCATTGACAACCGCCCCACTGGTTTCCCGGGTCCAAACGACATCTTGAGCTTCTGCCGTGCGGCTGGCTGGGACAACGTTGACATTCCCTTTCCCTCGTCTGACCAGCCGACTGCTTGGATCAAGTATAAACCCAACGTCACAAGAGGCGAGGCACTCACACAGCACAACGTCGCGCTCGCCATGAACGCCATCCCAAACACCGCCGTCCACGTTCCTACCGTCTATCTTGCCTTCATGGACGACGGGTGGGGCTATATTGTCATGGAATTTGTCCCCGGGCGCACTGTCGGGCAACTTTTTCGTGAACCTGGCGTCAAACGCAAAGACGTACCAGGCGGTAGGCCGTGCCGTGCAGCAGCTCAATGAGTACCGCGCTCCCAGCGGTACCCAGCCTGGCCCAGTAGGCGGCGGGATCATCGGTTTTTCACCTGGCGTGAGTCCGCCGTCGCATACCGCACGTTTGACATGTTGCAGGAACATGTCAATCGCGTAAGAGACTTTATCTCATGCCATCCAAGCTGTGCCAATACGCAATTATGACAGATCCTCAAGATCGACGGGTACCCACAGCGCGTCAACTTCGTCGACGAGGCTACTGAGGACTACCCCTCTGCCTCAGCGACATCCACGAGACGAACTGGATCATCATCGACGATGACGGTCGCGTTCACGCGATCGACTTTGAGCACTTCGGCTTCCTGCCGCAGTCCTTCGTTGCATATGCGCTCGAGCATTGGTATCCTTTCACTCAAAGAGTGGCGAAATACGTCAACTACTGTATCATTACGACCATAGGTTCACAGATCCTGAAAATTTTCAAGGTTAGGGTTGGCCGATGGCCTGCGATCTTTAATCGGAGACGATTGGCGAGGAGAAAAAAAAACGGCTGGGACATGTGACGAACCTATGGTCGTAATTATACAGTATCCCAGGTCAAAGAGTAATCTGTACGCGGTGTCGATAGCCGTGGGGCAGCTGGTGTTGCGGTAGTAGCCGGCATGGTGAACTTCTGTGATTTATATTACCCTGCGCGGTAGTAATAGGCGAGCACGTTAGGGCTGCCTCGGTCTGTTAGGCTTGAGTCTTGAGAGTTAGAGAAGGCCACTCACTATAACTCAGACTCGTCGTTGCATCTGTAGGTCCTGCTACTTGTGCGTCGCCTTTTTCAGATCGAATGCTCCTAGTGCCAGCTCTACAAACGTGTGGTTTCACCCTGCTGCCCTCTCCATTGCACTAATCGCACCTTCCTACACCCCATGTACAACAACCAGTGCATATAATGTAGTACAAAGACATACTGTACGCATACGTGTCGAGTGACAAGAGATGTTGAGGACTCGAGGACCGAAATGGTGGGCGGGAATCCGCGGGATGAAAGGATGTGATGAGGGGTGAAAGGGGATGTACCCTAGTACTTGAAGTGGTTAGTGGTACCTCGGCATGAACGATATCTGTGGAGTATCTGTGGACTGCTTACCTAAGCACAAACCGGTCAGACTAAGACCAGAGTCACCAGACAATGACCGGCTTGCACGTTGCCAGAACCCACACCATCTCGAGGTCATTGAACACAAGACAAATGGACTCAGATTGCTTGGCGCGCGAATGGATACTATACAGCGAATGGAACGTGGATCGGACAAAGCAAGAATGACACGAACAAGGCGGAAATACAAACGCAAGAACTCTTTCTCAGACCGCTTTCAAGAGACACTACATATACCCAGATGATTGCGACCACAGCTGAACATCATAGGACCTGATTCGCTATGGTCCATCATACAATGGGTTCACTCGACGCTCTACCCTGTCCCAGTTGTAGTGGTCCTTGTCCGTCATCCGAGAGGTATTGTAGTTGTAAAATGCATTCTCCTGACGGATGCCGAACATTGTGCCTGTTGGAGCGACTTGGTAAGGAGGCGGGTGCTGGGCATGCTGGCACCGGGCAATGAGCGGGGATGGCGATGGCGACGACGGACCGACCGTGTGCGAACGCCTTGCGCGCTTCTGCTTGCCTTGTTCGTCTACAGTTCGAATCCCCTCCTCGCTCTCGTCCGCGAACACGCTCTCGTCCTCGTCCTCTCTCGCTCTCTTCTTCCCCTTCCCTTGCACACCCTCCTTCTCTTCCTTCTCGCCAGCCAACCACTTTGTCCTCCTCATCTCCTTCTCCTCGCTCAAGTCCTCCGCAAGGCTAAAGCTTCCATCGAACACCGACCCTCCAGATCCAAAGCTCTCCTCTTCGTCCCCGTCGTAGGGGTTCTCAGCCCTACGCTTCTTCAGCACGCGTAGCGCGAGAGGCGTCCACTCCGACGAGATCGATCCCGCGGACGGGGACGCGTAAGAGGGCCCGTAATGTGCGCGCCTCAAAGGCGTTATCGCGGGTGACTGGCGGGGGCGGGGGGACACGGCCGTGGTGCGCAGGTATGTGTCTTCTTGTTCGGTTATCGCGTCCACGTCTTCTGCTTCTGGTGCTACCGGCACTGTAGCGACCTGCGTCTCTGTAGACGGTGGCGGCGGCGGGGAGAAACACACGATGTGTTCGTGCTCGGAGTAAACGGCTGTTCCCGGAGTCGACAATGTCGCTGACGCGCCAGAAACAGTCTTAGCCTCTAGGTTCGCCCGTATGAAATCTCTGAGACCATTTGGAGGCGAGCTGGTTGCAATGGAAGAGGACTGGGTGGAGGTACGACCTTCTAGGCAGTCCCAGTCAGCATGGCGAAGTTAATAGATACTGCTAATAGCTCACCTGCGCTATTGATCAAACGGATAGTGTTGGCTGCACCGTTCGTCGCGGTAGACGAGGTCGGTGCATCGATTTGTGAGTCTTCATATCCTCTAATCGCCGTTTGGGAATCTGAACACAAAAACGATTCAATTTCAGATCATCACAATCCATGGATGAAATAAAAGGAACATACGGCCGGTATCAGAAAGCTCATTCTTTGGGTTCGCGCCACTCGTTCCGCTGGTGGAGATCGAAGCTGGCGCGTCCTTGTTCGTGGTTTTCTTCTTCGTGGCAAATGCTGAGGTTGATCCCGAGAAAACGTCGCCATCCTGCGTATCAGGAACTGGGGATGGCGCGGTGAGGACTGGAATAAAGGTCAGTTTAATCGGAAATGAGAGGGATTAACAAACGACGCGTACCCTCCACCTCGTCAGACTCAGCCGCCGACTCATATCCGTCAAATTCACATGTTTGGATGGTGGCTTGGAGCGCCTCGTCATCGTTTTCTTCTGCATCACTGGTTTCGATTTGCTCGGCACCGACAAAGGCAACGGAGAAGCGCAAATCGTTTGATGCACCCGTGTTGACGCGTCTTCCAAGGGCTTCTGCGGTTGTGCCGACATCTGCGCTGCCAGTGACTGGAGGAAGCTCGTTCGAACGCGTCGCGTCGGCGTCGGCAGTGCTGGCAGTAGTGCCACCCGAACGGCCGAGGGCGAGGAAGCTCTTCGAGCGGTCATATATCTGGTGGCATCGCGTCAGTATGCGTCTCACATACGTTGAAGAAAGACACAAGGAATGCATTGACTGAAAGGGGGAACAAAGGAACGCGATGACTACCACGGTCTCAAGCAAAGCGACGTCTAGACTCATTGCATTGGGGGCGGAGGTTGGCACTGAAACTCACCTTTGAGAATCCTTTAATAACGCCGCTTGTCCTACCGGCTTTCGGTGGCCTCGGGGACGACGCAGACGATCTCGGGCGGAGAGGAGTTTGCACACGGTCAACTGGCATATCTATTTGTCGTTTAGCTGAGTAGTACAGAAATGAGTATTGTTGAGAACAGTTGGCGTTGAGTGCAAAGGATTGCCGAATGCGCTAAGTTGAGTAAGAGGACTACAACGAAGAAAGGCGTTCGGTTTCCCCAGGCGGCATCGATCTGGCTCTCTTTATATACAAATTTCGGGTGGCATGAACACGAGGGGAGTCATGATCAAAGCGTTGGTCAAAGCGCTGGTTTCTTTGCCTTTCCGCCACCTTCGCGTTTATGGACAATGGCTATAAATACATGCAGTGCTTGGACGCTTCGCGAAGCGGCAAACTGGTCCGAAGGTCATGATTGCTAGCCATTCGCGCGAATGTAGCACAAATTTCCTAGGCTTACCGCAAGCTTGAATGTATTGCAGTGGTCTCGTAAACCGACCGTTTTAAGTATGCGTGTTCAATTAACTGCGATCCTTTGTTAGAGTATGAGTGGACGCCGCATCAAAAATTGTTCCAAAAGCAAGTCTATGTAAAAATGTATCCAAAATTATTATCCAGGGATAAATGAACGAGCCTGCACGGTATAGACATTGTTGCCGTTCCAGAAAGCATTCCTACTATTCGCCAACCCTTGGAGGAAAAGAAATTACTCGAATTCAAGGTCTCCCAGCTGGTGCACATTCCGATTCCCAATCCGCAGGCGTCAGCTCCTTGACGCGCTCCTTAAAAGCAGCCAGGCTGCAGAGCTCCGGAGAGCCAGGGAAGTGCTTGCCTTCCTCCGCGCAAAAGGGTAATATCATGTTTTTATTCTGATATCGCATTCGAACATCTGTTATGTATCGAAATCATTAAAAATGGGATGTGGAGTAAGTTACAGGAAAATGACGCACAGCTCTCCGGTGTTCGCGATTTACCGGTAAATGGTGAAACTGCACCATAGACAGATTGCAGATAAGATTGTTGAGGTGGAGTATCCCGTCGACTGAACAGCTCGAACGTTATAGACGCCGTAAACGCTGGCCATCTTAACGGAGACCAGAAATCTCAAAATTGCTGCCACATATAACGGTGAAACGAACTGACTTTTCATCAAAAACATCCAATGTCGAGCAAATTGCCGCGATGGAGGTGTCATGTGTGCTATGCAGTAATATCTTCAGTGGGTTCGCGGGACCCTTCATGAGCTTGCCGGTCATCTTGCGCATCATGTCATCTAGCATACGGCCCATCGCGAGCCGGCGGACTTCTTCCGTTTTATCTATGATATTGCGAGAAAAAGACAGTCTCAGTTAAAACCTTGTTCCTCGAGTGGGTTAATACCAGTGGGGCGTCTCACACCCTGTATTGAAAGAAAGGTTCGTATGAGTCCATTGGTACCTTGGAAATGTAAGGACGTCATGGTGCCTACCTGCGAACCATTCATTAACGACTGCCTTTTCCTGGCGGATGGTACGTCTACGTTAACTTCGAGTTCTGCCTCAAATAATGACAAGGTACCTACAATCGTATCTACTACAGATTTGTCTTCGAATTCAGGCGGAACTTTTACGCCGTGAGCCGTGCAAGCTCGAATCTGATCAAAGTGTTCACCAAAGTCAAGTATGAGTCAGACAGAAATACATACTGTGTCAAGAATACCAGACGCTCGAGGTTTACCATCCTTTACCAAAAATTAGCGTTAGCATAGTAAAATATGATATACGAACTATTCGAATCGGATTGCCGCCAATATATTGCGATAGCTTCTTGTCTAAGGGTTCTAATAGGTGATTATACGCAGACGCGGCAGCTGTAACGCAAGAGATAGATTAGAAATTCGCCTAAATGAGCAAATGAGAAACGATTGCTCACCCTGCGCGAAGCCCACGAGTAATATCTCAAGGCGTTTACAAGCGAAAGTATTTCCCAGCATATTCTCGTCTTTCCCATTCCTTTGAAATCTTTTAGTACACAAATATCACAACGTAAATGCGACCAACCGAATAAACAAGCGAGGTGTAATCCCATTCTCAAATTTCGACGAAGGGTATAGTCCATGAGTGATCTGTTGCAAGCTTTCTATTGTTCGAGGCATATTGGTGGACCTACACGTCGGTCAGGAATAATTGATCGTGTGAAGATTTTTTCAGACTTACCGCAAGTAGATCTCATTCTGCTTTGTGACTGTGTCAGGTAAGAAACCGAGTCTGATACAGACAGATCAGCTACCGAGGGCCAGGGGGAAAGTGAATGGCGTCACCGCTCGACATAGAGCTTTCGAAGTGCCCGTCCATAATTGTATGTCGACTGTCGTACAGAAAAAAATAAGCTGTAGCCACCGTCATTTCCGAGTAAACCAACCTGTCTTCCGACGTCCGTAAGCTCACCCAACATACTGCAGAGGAACCAAAAAAAATGTCAGTATGATCCATTGCCACGTGGCAAACATGAACAGTCAAAATTTACTGACCATTCGCCTTCTACGCTCGTCCCATCGATGCGCTCTACTACCCGCTTCACCGCAAGTGTCTCCGCCGGCAACGCGTCCTTTCGCGCAGCGATTCCGTTTGCCTCCACCTGCGTTAGTGCTCCTGCAACAGCGGCGCGGAACTGCCTCCCAGTTTTACACATCATCCAATGTTCTGGGATGGACGCTGGAGGTTCCGACATCCTTACACCCACTGGGGTTCGTTCACCTGCCAAAAGTTCCAACAAATCAGCAAATGAATGGTGCAAGATTGATCAAATCCCGTGTGTGTTCGTGGTCGATAGCAGCGATCCGCCGACTGCGAAATGCCCACGAAAATGCGAAATATGATATAGAAAAAGACGGATGTGCTTACCATGACGAATGAAAACGTGCACCTGCTCAAGTTGCAGCTCTGGAGGAGCCAGAGGGTACCTCTGAACATCTAACGGGACCTGTGGCGGTCGCATCCCAAAAGTTCCCATCGTGGATCGTGAAGAAGAGCTCATTTCCGTTGTCGTGGTGTCCTCGGAGAATGATGTTAAGTGAAAACTTGGAAGTAAGGCGAGCAAAGGCTGAAGTAGCATAAAATAATGTTATTTCGCCGAAGTTAAATGAAAAAGCGAAAGCTGCAGTTCTTATCCACGCGTTATAAGAAGAGTCTCAGATTATTGACGCCTTCAACACGCTCGTGGGCTGGCGTGGTGTGTTGCGCTTGCAACGTTGCAGACGACAAGAAGATTAGGCCCAATTTGGCTTCGGCCCCTCGCCAATTTGCCCTTTGTTGAGCGGCGACATGAGTTACGACCGCACCGCTCGCCCAAAGTAGTTTGTTGGACTGATTCGACTCCAAACCATCATCTTCTCAATCACCGACTCTGGCGACACGCGCAATACACACCTCTCCGACCAATCGCAGAATGGGATCCTCTCACCGAGACTCTTCGGCAACCTGCTCCGAAGTCCAACTGACAAGCCTTGCTTTGCCAGGCGTGCTTTTCAACGTGTCCTTCTAATCTGAGTCTCATCAACAGTTATCTAGCGAAATCTTTGTGTGCGAAGACGGCAATGGAGTGTCCATGCTCCAGTATCCCCGGGAATCAGCAGGTTGTGGCGGTCTTTGTGGACGGCTATACCAAGTGATATGGTGATGGAACAACCCACTATCTTGTGCCCTTCACTGTCGGACATGGTTTCGGAATTAACAACGCCCCACATCCACCTACGTGCGCCTCAAAATGATTCAGGATTGCTCAACCTACGGAACCGTCCTTCATGCCACGGGCCAACGCGCTGGAGAAGTCATTCGTTCGCCGCAGAGGTCACCATGCTTTGTCCTTACGGTCCTTATGATTTGGAGCAATGAATTCAATTCGGACAATTGTTTTCAAAAGCCTTACCGGCTCCCGACCGAATGCTTTAAATCAAGCTATTACAAAAGGCGTAACATCTAGTGTGGTCGCCACACCGCACGGTGGCCTTAGTAATTCGCAAACTGGAGACTGTTATAAACCGCGCTCAATTGGGGCGTGATTTTCGTCTTCTCACCATGTCCGTGGTCGAAATCAACACTCTCGAAGAATTCCATGACTTGGTGTGTACACTCTTTCAACGCATTCCATTACCCAACCAGTCATCACGTTTTCTGTCCTACGCAGATATCTCAAGGAAAACCAACCATAGTAGACTTCTACGCAACGTGGTGTGGCCCGTGCAAAATGATCGCACCTACTTTCGCGGAGCTTGCAGAGAAACATGCAAGTCACTACGTCTCGTTTTGCAGGGTTGACATCGACAAGGGTGAAGGAGAAGACATCGCCACAGAAATAGGCGTGCGTGGCGTAAGTGAACATTCTTGTTTGAACGGAAGTCGTACTCCCGCCTTTCTGTGGAGTTATTTCCTTACGATGGTGATAGGTGCCGATGTTTGTCGCGTTCCAGAACGAGGAGAGGCTTGGCGATGTAGTAGGTGCAAATCAATCTGCGCTTGAGGTAATGAATGCCTGAAATGCCGAATGCGATTCTGATGAGTGCTCCGACATATTTTAGCATCTCGTCACATCGACAGTCGGCGAAGAGGGTGGCGAGGTGGGTATTGGCGTAGCTATTGAGCCCCTGTGAATCATGACACGGTTATGCAATACCATCTCTCATGCGCATACCCTGTGATGTATCGGAAATCATGAAAAATTCAATGTTCAGTCCGACGGTCTGTCCGCGGATCGCGTACATTCCAAGCGAGGACGACAGTTGAATGAAGTGCTAACACTCTCAACACATGCAGAAGGGAGTTTTTGTAAAGCCCGCCCGCTCCCCAAGTGTGGTATTGTCCATTATGAACACAAGCAAGACGCATAGAAGAAGGAAACCATTCTCAAGTCTGTTGTCTCTATAAACCTCATGGCTGTAGTCCTCTTGTAGTGCATTTCTATCTAAATCACTTGCTACATCCATGACGCCTTTAGCTCGTCTACCAAAGGGTGTGTGGCACTAGGGCTTGGTCTTTTGGCGAAGTAACACAGAGGGTAAACCTAGACCGTACATTCAGAAACGGCGTCAGATGCAGAGTGACTGGATACCAGCATTTAACATATGTCCCATACATGTTCGCCCACATCGGTATACAGATCGTGTCGTCGGCGGGATATCCAGTCTTCCGAGTCCTGAAAATTTATCCTCGGGAATAGATCTGCGTACTGACGAACAAATTGTGCGGCATCTTCCCATACAACTACAGTGAAATCTCCAGGTGGATCTGACGCCTGACCAACAGCATCCGCAGTTTCAACTAGTCGAGAGTGCAGGGCAGAAAGCAGTGGGTTTATAGCGTAGGGGTGGCGTTTGACGATTCCGAGTGTATTTAACTGCGGACAGAGTGCTGATGACCGAGATCGCGAAAAGAGTTCTGGGGCAACTTCATCCTCTATGAGTGCGTATGGAAATGCGAGATATTTGAGTCCGGGTAACAGTTCAAGACAATTCTCAAACTCCAAAAGGGTTGACATACAAGTCCACATCTCTAAGCTTTCCACCGTGTTATTCAGACGGCGTAAGAAACTTTGCAAACCTGTCCAAATCGGCCCATCCCCTGGTTCACGTTCGATGTTGATAAAAAATGTTTTGAGGCATGGAACACGGAGGTTTTCGAGAAGCTGGACCACATTGACGTCTAGTTCCTCATCCGCGTTGGAATCCAATATCATTTTGAAGGTTCGGAGATGTGGTAAATATATGTCCACAACTGGGACCGATTGGTACGACCAATCGTCGAAGCGGATGACAAGTTCCTCAATGCCTGGACATTGTGAAAGACAACCCATTATGTCAACGGTGTCAACAGTGTACATGCAGAGGTTCCGTAGGTTAGGCAACGGTCGACCAGTGGGAAAAGACATGTGCGCGGTGATCGAGAGATGCGTGAGGTGATTAAGAGGCGTCGATGTGTTGAAGAGGTCGAAGTGACACGGGTGGTCCGTATCATAGTTAGAGATGCGGATCCTCCTCAACGCAGGAGTCTTATGTGGGATGACGGACGTGAGGATGGAGAAGGACCAAGGTTCCGTCAATACGTCCATGACTACCCATCTCTCGGAATATTTGGCCAGTACATGCAGAGCGGCTTTGAGGTCCATCGTGCCTTCCCAATTCTGATGATATAGCTTTTGGATGCTAAAGGAGAAACCGTAACTGCCAGATCTCGGAACCCACTGCTCAAGGATGGCAGCAAAGTGTGGGTCACGGTCGAAATGCCCCCTATAGATCGACGACCATAGCTGTGGAGTAGAGATAGCAATTTCGTGCCAGGAACTGCACACACTGCTAACGTTCATCGGAGCATCGAAGGTCCTGGCGCGGCTGAATCCGGTGGTCGAAAGACAGTGAATAAAGAGTTCAGCGAGAAGTTCAGGGGGAAGACGGTTGATGGGATGTACGGAAGTCATTGTAAAACGATGGCTCGTCAAGCTTTCAAGCTGTCAATGGAAAATGTCTGAAAATTTTGATAGTTAGAATTGTCCGATAACAAAAACACAATGACCTGCGGCTCTCAAAACTGTAGACAACTCAAGGGTCTGGGCCAACACCTGCGGCCTTGCACATCGCGAACCGAATCGACAGTTTCCGTACTCACAAATTGTCTTTGACGCATGGGGACGTTCAGGACGTGAACGGCAATAGAGGATGAGCATCGGCAAAACCCGGCATTAGCACTCCAATCTATGTCCGCCATGGGATTAGATGCAGACGACACCTGAGAATAGAGGGTTTCTGTAAGAACTATAATGTATTCATGTTATTGTGGAGCCACATTTTATGCTGCAAGTTACTACGTGATGCAATTCGAACATGTTATGCGCTTGGAGAGCTAGTTGTAATTTGATGGCCACATTAGTATTGCATTGAATGTATGAGAGTATGGGTCTCCTAACATCGGGGTTATTCTAGGAGCGTAAGTGTCGTGAAATGCACGGGTTGAGACTTGGACGCTGCTCCACTGTCCATAGCCACACATGCGTATCCACCCATCCAAACTCCTGCATCATTTTACGAAGGAAATGGTTGTCGCATGACTGACGTATAGTGCCGAGTGCCAGGGGTAGTCAGAATCGGACCTTTGTGACTGACGGAAAGCGGAACAAATTCAATTTATCTCCCATGCAGCCCTGCCCACGTCTGTATACAGGTCGTGTTTTCGGCGGGATATCCAGTCATCCAGGTCTAAGAATTTTATCCCAGGTAATCGGTTTGCATAATGACGGACAAACAGCGCGGCATCTTCCCAAACAACCACCGTGAATCCTCCGTCTAGAACTGGTGTGCGACGTGTGGTTTTGAGAAGGTCCATACGAGACTGCAGGGAAAAAAGAGTCGGTGGTATGATCATATACGAATCCAATGTCCCGCTCCCATGACCTTTGATCAGGCGGATGGTGGTTAAATTCGGACAGGGCATTGGCAATTTGCGACGGAAAATGCATGCCCGCACGTCCTCATTATGCAAGAATATATCGGGACACGCCAGGTATTTCAGTCGGGGTAGAAGTTCGACACACCGGCCGAACTCCAAAGGCGTTGACATACAGGTCCACATCTCAAAGTTCTCCAAAGTATTATCAACTCGGCGTAAGAGGTTTTGAACGGCGACCCAGGTCAGTCCGTTCTCAGGGTCACGGTCAAAATTTATGAACAGGGTTTGGAGGTGGGGGACGCGGATATTTTCAAATAGTTGGGCAATTTTGATATCATAGCCACTGTCACTGTCCTCGTCCAACGTCGCCTTGAAAGTGCGCAGATGAGGCAACTTTATCTCCATCACGGGGACGGGTCCGTGTGACCAGTCTTCAAAACGAATGACAAGTTCTTCGAGGCATGGGCAATGCGAAAGGCAATCTATCACATCAAGAGTGTCGACAGAATTAAAGCAGACATTCCGCAGGTTAGGCAGCGGCCGACCTGTGTGAAATGATACGTGCGAAAAGATCGACAGATCCGCTAGGTGGTTAAGCGGCGCGGATGAGTTGAAGAGGTTTAGATCATGGGGTTTTGCATCTGCATCGACGATGCGAATCTTCTTTAGTGCTGGAGTTCTGTGTGGGATGACGGACGTGAGTTCGCGGAGGGACCATGTGTCCAGAATCACGTCCAACACTTCCCATCTCTCGGCGCACGCAACCAGCAGATCCAGTGCCGTCTTCAGCTCCATATCGGCCTCCCAATTCCTGTAAAAGCTCTTTTCTATGTAAAAAGAAAACCCGCAAGGGTTAGACCTTGAGATCCATGTCTCGAGCACCGCCGTAAAATGTGGGTCACTATGGAAACATCCTCGATAGATTGAGGACCACAGTTTCGGCGTGGAGACAGAAAGTCGACGCCATGATTGGCATACACTGCTGATATTCATAGGAGCACAGTTAGTTCGAGCAGATGCGAAACCGGAGGTCGGAAGACAGTAAATAAATATTTCAATGAGAAGCTCGAGAGGAACGTTGTCGAAGGGGGAAGTAGAAGCCATGGGCGACGTCGCAAGTGTCTCCAAGTCACGAAGCTCGTGATGAGGTCTGGAAGGCGACAGTTAGGTTTGTTTTAGCTTACAACATGGAAATTGGCAACCTATTCAATTTCCCGCGAGCTTGAAGCCATCCAAGGTGCTAGTGCGAATCGAACAAAGAGTGCGGTAACTGTCATTTAAGAACGAAATGTTGTGATTGAAAGCTGTGTACTGTACTCACTGAGAGAATCGGAGAATGTTGGCCGCGAATGCTACGTAACGACCCTGCCACCGTTCTTTCAGTCTGTGTGACAGTCACTATCACCTCACGGGAGTACGTTTCACTCAGATGGGTATCCCTATCTGGTGGATGGGGTTGATAGGGTGTTTATACTGGATAGGGTATTTTGGTAGAAAGCCCTATTCTGCCTATGGGGCGGATAGGGCGTTAACCGAAGTGGATAGGTTGTTTTCGTGAATAGGGTGTTTAGAATAATGTATATCTACATTTATTTCGTAAATTTTGCTATTCCTCGCCTTTGGATATGCAACTGCCGATGGTATTGAAGTGATCAAGTCTTTCGCAACATTTTTGTGTATTTAAGGAAATTAAGAAGATGCAGAATGCCTTGCAATGAATTATTTACAGCATTTCGTTATATTGCATTTCCCGATTGGGTGTACTTGCCAAAAATGCCCCATCACACTATAGGGCCGATGGGGCGTTCTGTCAACTGAGTATAATCGTGCGATAGTCCCGCAGAACACCCTATATTTCGGAAACACCCTTTCCGGTGGATGGGGTGTTCAGTCGCCAAACCTCCCTATCAGCCGGATGGTGTGGTTTATGAAAACACACTATCAGCCCGATAGGGTTACCCATCTGGGTGGAATGTACTGCCTCCCGGCTTCATTATTCATCGGTCGATTTTTGTGGCCAAATGGTACTCCAAACGGTTACAAAAAGGCTTCTTGAAGTACCACGTCGTGTTTCTACAAGCCTCATCCTTCAGCTCACAAGAAACATCCTAACCCAATCCATCGTCCAAGGACCGACCAGTCCTCCGTTGGTCTCGAGCACACTACCGGCTTACTTTGAACAGGATTTATTACCGAAGCACTCCACGCGCCCCGCATTAATTTGCAAGAAGGAAAGACCGAGGGCACACGGTGGCCCGACACCACGAAACTTAGGACGAGCAGATTGCCTAGCCTGGGATTTCGGAGAGTTTCATGACCACATTGAAGCTCTGGCGCGAGGCTTAATAGGGCTTGGTGTAAAGAAAGGCGACAGAGTCGGCGTCGTGATGGGAAACAATAGGTAAGTCGTCTGCACGACGTTGTCATAGAAGTAACCGCATTGAATGGGTTAGTGCGTATGCTTCCCTACAATGGGCTTGTGCTAGTATTGGCGCCATCCTTGTGACTATTAACCCTGCGTACCGTATTAGCGAGCTTGTGAGTCGGAATATTTATTATTCTTAGATATTATCCTATCCTTGCTTTCGCCACGAGATCAGTGAACGCTATTGACCCAGCAGGTTGCGACGCATCACGTAAGCAATTGCCTTTCTAAGAAACTGGTTGAACTTCGCGTCGAACGCGTCTCACCACCCCACCACCGTCACCAACCTTGCTGTGTCCCGTCGGCCCATTCAGCTCCATTCACGACGCCGACGCGGACGACAGCACTTCCGGCCCCGCCTCTGGTGATTCTCCGACGCTCTCGAGCCCCGCCCCAAGTCCGGCAATGTGCGCGCGTTGCCGACATGTCGTCCGCGAACGTGCCAACTGCCGTTTGCTCGCGACAAGAACCTCGGACACGAACGGAACGGGACGCGGGGCGAGGCGCGCGCGCGCTGGCCTGTCGAATAGCAGAGGTGGTGGAGGCTTACGCGGAGGCGCTCGATGCGTTCGGGCGGGGTCAGAATATCTACACATGTGTATATTATCTCACAAATTTTATTTTTTGACATATTTTACAATTTGCACTCCTGTACTGTAACGGAGCCTTAAGGGGGGGTAGACAGAGGCAGAAAGGATGTATGGCACTCATGCAAACTAATATGTATAGTGTGATCAAGAAAATGTAATGATTACCGACATCAAACCGCCCGAACGCATCAAGCGCCTCCGCGTAAGCCTCCACCACCTCTGCTATTCGACAGGCCAGCGCGCGCGCGCCTCGCCCCGCGTCCCGTTCCGTTCGTGTCCGAGGTTCTTGTCGCGAGCAAACGGCAGTTGGCGCGTTCGCGGACGACATGTCGGCAACGCGCGCACATCGCCGGACTCGGGGCGGGGCTCGAGAGCGTCGGAGAATCACCGGAGGCGGGGCCGGAAGTGCCGTCGTCGGCGTCGGCGTCGTGAATGGATCTGAATGGGCCGACGGGACACAGCAAGGTTGGTGATGGTGGTGGTAGGTGTGTGAGAAGCATTCAACGCGAAGTTCAACCAGTTTCTTACAAAGGCAATTGCTTACGTGATGCGTCGCAACCTGCTGGGTCAATTGCGTTCACTCACGAGATCACGACATTGAACACTGTCGGCGTGAGCACGCTATTTCTGGTCCCTCGTATTCGCACCTCGTCATATCTGGAATCGTTGTCTGTAGAAGCACCTTCATTGAAGTCCTCCCACCCTGGAAATATCTCTGCGGAGGAGTTACCTCACCTTCGACATCTCGTCATAGTTGACAATACGTCAGACCACAACGAGTTCCTGAAAACCACTCAAGAGGTCAAATGTGCAGTAGATTTCCGAGAAATCTTAGTATGGCGCGAAGACGGACGAGAGAAACGAACAAGATCTGAGATTCTGCAATCATTGGACAAGGACGATGTCATAAACTTGCAATTCACCAGGTCTGCTTTCGTACCCCATGTCATCTAGAACGAAGATATATTTCCTGGGTTTAGCGGTACAACTGGTCTTCCTAAGGCAGTCTCGGTGAAATTATTACTGTCTTGAGCTGCTACGTCTTCTTATTGGCATCCAGCTCACCCACCACAACTTGCTAAATAATGCGTTGTCAATTGGGCGTTGCATGCGTCTAACCCCGCAGGATATGCTCTGTCCGTAGTTTCTTTCCAGTTTCATCAAAGGACGGTACTCATGTTGTATTGTATTCAGGCAACGTCCCTCCGCTATTCCATTGTTTTGATAAGTCCCCTTAATTTCCATCATTACTATATCTAACGTTAGGCATCCCGTCGATACGCCTCGTCCTCGGAAACCTCGCAGCGTGGTCACATGCATCATGTATTGTCTATGCATCTGAGATATTCGACCCAGCAGCTATCGTTGACGCGGTAACCCAAGAACGGTGTACGGCACTGCACGGCGTTCCTACTCATTTCCTCGGTGTCCTCGCTGAAGTTGACAAAAGGAAGTGTGATGGTCATCAGCTAGACTTTCGAAGACTGAGGTATGTTTGTTCTCTTGCCCGGTAGTTCGGAATTTAATATCGTCAACTTATCGCGAAACGCAGGACTGGGATCGCTGCGGGATCACCGATACCTATTGAACTTATGAGAACACTGATATCAAAGCTCAACTTGGTCGATCTCACTAATGCATATGGCATGAGTAAGGCTTCATTTGATGGTTTCTTTTGAATTTCATTGATCCAATGAATTATGTGCAGCTGAAACTAGGTCGGGTAGCATTTTTTTTAAAGTAATTGGATTCTAATTTTCGCCCAGCCCTGTGTCCTTCCAGACAACTCCAGATGATCCAATCATTAAACGCACCGACACCGTCGGAAAAGTCCAGCCGCATGTTAAAGCACGATTGATTGACGCCGACGGTGATGTCGTACCTATCGGAACCCCTGGCGAGATCTGCGTCTCTGGTTACCTTGTGCAGAAAGGGTAGGATGCTTCTTGGATTCAGTCCCCTTTCCATGACCCCAGTGTATTCCTCACAGGTATTGGGGTGATGATGAACAGACCGCATCTGTCATGAAGCGCCACGCAGACGATCCATCAACGGTCTGGATGCATACGGGCGATGTGGGGATAATGGACGAGGAAGGTTACGTCAAAGGTGAGCGAAATTATCAAACCGCGAGTTTTCATCGTGTAATAATCGTATTACTAGTGGTCAGCAGAATGAAGGTAGAAATAATTCGGTCAATCGGTCATGCATAGGCTAACCGTCTTACCAGGACATCGTCATTCGCGGCGGCGAAGTAATTGAAATTCCGCTTACTTCACGTACTCTAATCCAACTCACCATCTGATCCAGAACCTTTTCCCCGTTCAGATCGAGAACAGGCTTACATTCCACCCTGCGATAAGCGAAGCGGCCGTGATCGCCGTCCCTGATCCCAAGTACGGAGAAGTTGTCGGCGCATGGATCGTCAGGCAGAACAGCGCTGATGCCGCAATTTCCCCTCTCACACGAGAGGATGTCCGGGTATGGGTGGCCGAAGGCATGAACCCACAGGTGCGGCCATGCTCGTTTGTACAATTTTAAGCTCACACGTTTGATTAATCACCAAGAACGCGCCAGCTTGGGTGTGGTTCGTTGGCGAAGATGGGGCCCAACCGGAGTTGCCAAAGACCGCGAGTGGGAAGGTTATGAAACATGTTTTGCGTGCTTGGGCGAAAGAGCTGGCAACTGCCGGCGTGGGGCGAACAGTTAAATTGTAACGACCTTTGCTCATCTTGACGGTATCATCCAACATTTTTGGTTTTGGTTTTCCCATCCCGACTGTGGCTTTAGTGCCCATTGTGGAAACTAACGTAGACCTGTCTAAAACCAACCCGCCGCATCACTCCTGATCCCGTTGCCCTCGTGAGGACGCCCACACCCTTGAGCGAACGCTGACGGCCCAAAGGAACATCGCAATATGCAATTGAAACGATCTAAACGCGAGGTACTATAATGTGGTGCCGAAGATTCCTACGATCTCCTCAGCCCACTAGTACTGGAGGTACCTCAAGCCTGTCGGCACCGCACAGGCGATCGAGCTGGATTGCATACCTCAAAATCCGACATAGTCATGACATCTGATCAGACCACGACAAATCTGACCGTCTTTGCCAGATGACTTCGGGACTGGTTGGGTATAGAACGCCTTCCTAAAATCTTCCTTTGCGATATCGACCGGTGCTGAGGCTAACCATCCGTAATGGACAATTTAGGTCATGGTATTTGCATGTTGTTCTGGCGTTACAGGACTTATCGATGCAAAATGATTCCCTTGGCATCCCCGAAAACAAGGAGAAGGAACACCTATGTTGCACGCCAGATCCAGGGGACGACAACACGGCGCAGCAAACCCGTGGTGATATTCATCAATTGCAAATAGTTTATACTTCAAATCCTGAGAGCAGAAGAACAGCATTTCACCGTCTGAGCCTTTTATGAGTGTCATGGTAGAGTTCCATGAGCTGAGTGGCGAATACACTGATATCCGGATTGCTTCTTGACAGTCCAGGCCGTTATTATTTAAGTTGCTATTGATGATGAGTAAATGCGCAACTTCGGTCAGGACAACCTTCCTTTGATTAATTGAGTATGGTGATGCTATCGTGACTTTCAGCTTTCCGATTGACGCGCAGTAACTTTCGAAACATCACAAATCGGATTTGTTTAGTGACCCCAACATCACTGCCCATGACCGTGTTTGTTGGTGGGTCACCATTCCATTCGAAATTATGAGGAGGTGCTATTAGGTAAATGTCTCCAATGCTTTCAGATCCTCCAAAGCGAAAGATCGACCGCGCAACATGAGGATGCGCATGTGATTAGATTTCACGGGCCCCCGCTGTCAAGAAAGCCCGCCATTGTTAAGCTTTAAGCTTCTCGGCACCCGCGGCCGTCCTGCCATTGGACATAGTCCTGATCGGTGATTTGATGATGGGGTGAGTTCGGCAATGGGCAGAATTGGCGGCAAGCACGAGCTCAAGTGTGTGGGAGGGAAGCCGGCCAGAATGAGCAAAATGAAAAAAACATGACATCCCGAAGCCTTCGCGACGTGTTGCGAAACATCGAGTTGACGTCATGGGCATGGTCGTGACATTCATGAAAAGCCGATGGAAGTGAATATTTTATGGGTTTCTCTACATGTATCCAGCGTAACCGAGCCGCTAGGTCGAAACGGAATATTCAGAGCGACAGAGTAGTTCCTTACAGTAAAAATAGGAATCTGATAATGGCATCTAAAGCCGCCGTCAGTGTACAGATGTCGTTGAGTGTCGCACGAGAAGATCATGTCGGGAACTTCATACAAAGAGACCCACGACACCTCGCAAGAAAGTGCTGAGCCGGTGAGCTGGCAACGATACCATGATGTGGCTGGCGAATATATATTCTAGAATACATTACTATAGCAATCTTAACCACGACCAGCACGGAGGATGACGCGATGACGTGTATCAGTGTCCCGTCCTGGGGCGGCTGTCCCAAATTACTTTCGGTCTACGATAATTCTCTCGCGTCAATGTATCCTCCGTGTAACTTACCTCGACACTCTCCTCCACGTGAACGCGAACATCGAGCTCTACGCTTGCACTGTCGTCCTCGTCTCCGTGGCCACGTCCACTGCCAGGTGAACGCATTGGCAGGGACCGATGCCTTGACATCGTCGCAGAAACCAAGTCTGTGAGTCCGGATTTCGTCGTCTCAAATTGCGTGCGGAGAGCCTTGTTGATTTCACGTGAGGTATCGAGTTCACGGGTAATTTCCATTCCTTGGGAGGCATAGTCTTCTGCCGCCTCTGCGTAATTTGCGCGTGAGCGAATGAAGCGACGGTTCAGGGATAGACTTTACCTCGCTGATGAAGGATAATCCGCTGAGACATGATCCAGACGACCACGTAACCTAGCGAAGCTCTGGTGATGTCCAATTTTGTTCATCAATACCATGTATTTGGAGCATCCATAAAATGCAGAACATACGCTGACGACTGAAAGGTAGTAGTCAGCTAGGCCACGAGAGAAAGGCGAAATTAAATGTCAAATAACCATACCTGAGCTGCATCATTCGGACTACGGAAAAGAAATAAATTGACGAGGTTGATGGCTTCAGAAACTTAGAAATTATATCATTGAAGCGTGCTGAAGTGTCGTACCAGTCAAAACAACGAAGTATCCCAATCCCTCGTAAAGTAAACTGCGGAACCCTATCAGCACTCACTCAGCGCCGTCCCTCGTTCCACTCACGTTCGAACGAAATGGGACACCCTACTTATCGAAATCAATTCGCTGCCATGTAAAGTAATTTGGAGCCTAACCTTGTTGATGTCGCAGAATACATCCAGAGATATGCCGTGGAAATGCCTATGGCGACGAGGTCGAAAGACATGGCTATGATATAATGTATCCATGCAATGTGGTGGCCAACGCCATTCCCAGAGGCACAGCTGGCAAATTGGACAAATAAATCTTAGGAACGCAAGAAAATTCGACGCCGACATTACTGACTTGTTCTAGAATGCATGTGAGGAATATGTGACAAGGAGATCGAAGAAAACTTACCGCTAAATTTTGTACCGCTTTTTGGTCACAGGTATGAGATCGCTGAACTCCAAACCAGAGCGGAGCACTTACGCGTCCTCATATACAGATTTACGAAAAATTCGACCTTTTGTGTACTATAGTTAATGGTGTGCAGGGTCTTACAGTATCTTTACTCACTCCAGTTGTGAGGACATACAGAACTGACATACACCATAGCACCCAGGGCTCCCTCTTCGAAATTGAGTATGTTCTGAATAAGGCGTAAGGAGTAGCTGTGGAGAACAACGGAAGAATCGAACCTTGTCGCCAATATGAGCTGTGATGCCATCGTCTGGAGCACTATTGACATGGGATTAGCTAAAGGAATGATTGGGATTATTATTGAGAAATGACGTGCCCTTGAAGACTGGGGCTATCATGAAGTAGTGGCGACATTCAAAGACGGACCATCCATCGTGAAAAAATCCAACGTTTGCAATTGTCATGAGGACAAGACTGATATATCTGCAGGTGTGCAATGAGATTGAGTCGGCCAGTCTCACCATATGTACACAACACACCGAATGTATATAAACATTAGACATTGCTGGCTGCAAACGGAATGTCAGCCACGAAACTTAACACCATTTAACACTCAGTACTTTAGTCGGAACCAGCCCTTTTGCGCCTTGTAGAAGCGGTATTCCGCCGGGAGAGTCAGGACATAACTATGAGCCATTTTCAACGAGATAAAATAATAAGTAAGGAGGAAAAATCTGTTTGCGTACTCGTAGGCTGCTATTGCGACTGAAGCAGTTCTGAGATACGCTGAAGCGTTCAAGGACGGCGGTGGTGCTGGTGTTGGTCCCATTTTACCTCGGGATGGAGGCCCCGCAAGAGCGACGAGGGTGTGAACACGATCTTATAGAGGTATTGTGGTGTCCGTGGATCTAAAGAAAGATCTGAGTTGGACTGATAGAGGAAATCTAGGGCATCAATCCGCTTGGGTAAGGATAGAGCACACGCATGAGACTTCAAATCCTCGAGATCTGTCCAGGTTCATCAGCGACCCCGCACACCGCTCTCGCAGTCTGCAGTTATTGTATCCGCAAAGCATCCGAATCCTAGTAGAATTCAATTAGTGAGGAGGAAGTAAACCCATTTACGACATTGGATGTTCCGCGAGACTTTTGATGGCGGATTTGACCGCGTCGGTGTTCAGAGTCCCACACGCGAATCCGTACGGGATCGTCTCGTCGACCTCAACGATTTGCACTATTGCTCGCAGCAAGCGTAGGAAAATTTCGTCTAGTTTTGCAAATCATAGCTACTTGTCCAATTTTTTTGTGGCTCTCGATAATTTCACCGAGATTACAATTTCTCCTTCATTCCTCTCACACGCCACTTCGCCCCAGCGCCTTTGCACCACCCTCTCTCTGAATTCTCGGTAACGGTTCCGTTCCTGACGGGTCAGTCGGAGCGGGTAGAAAACCGGCATCTACCAACCAACCCAAATACAAACCTACAAGTTCTGGGGGAACGGTTACGTTCGGTTTGATGTTCTGACCCGACAGGAGAAGTGTGGTACGGGCGTCGTTGAGCTCGGGGGCCTTTGTGCTCGTCGGCAAGTCGTCCAAAACGAAGTGAAGCAACGGGAATAACGCGTTATCTTGCACTTTCATGATGTGTTGTTCGAGCCGTCGACGCCAAACGACATATTCGCACTGCTTCGTTGTAAAACCGTATCTGGGTAGTGCAGAGAATAGTTCGTTATAACTCGGCGCAGGCCGTGCCGTGACATGCAACACAGATAGCATTGCTTCTGTCTCTAGCAGAGGTGCTACCGCAGCAAGGGAGGTAATGCGCGCGACATGGTCGACCGGCACCATATTGATGGTGTTATTGATGTCAGGTACAAGACCCAACTGGATACAGCCTTTCACGAGACGCCATATAAAGTCGTCGGTGTTGGTTACTATCAACAATTTATCAGCATCCCATCATGCAGCATGTCCACGTTAGAGGTAATGCACGCAAGAAGCCTAACTTACCAGCCGACTGCGAGTCACCAACGACATATCCAGGGCGCACGACATGTCCGCGCAAGCCACGCCGTCCGGCCTCCATCAAGAGTTTCTCAGAAACCCACTTGGTCTGGCCATAGCCTGTTTTGAGCGTGGTCCTGGCTCCTTCGAGGTTGTCGTCCTCCGGAACGCCGCGTTGCTGTCCACGCTGAGATAGCGAGTCCGAAAGTTGGACGTAATGGGAGCTCTCCAGCGTCGCAGTGGAAGATACGAACACGAGATGCTTAGATTTCCCCGTCGATGCAAGGCGGATCGCTGTTAGGGTTGCCAGAACGTTGGCCGCGCGCAATTTCTCGTATGGATATACCCAATGGACCTGTGAACATGGCATGTGGGTGACATTAGGCGAATTAAACCATGGCGACGTACCAGAGCCCCGTTGTGCAAAACAACATCTGCCTCCGATACAAGATGTTGCCAACTCTTCTCGTCAAGGCCAAACCTCTCAGCGGCTAGGTCACCTATGACAACTTCTAATCGCTTCTCATCCAGCCACGCATCCTCCCACACACCGCGGTCCTGTGAGCCTTCCTTCAGGCGCTGAAGGCCGTTCGAGGCGTCTGGAGCCCTGACGTGGCAGATAACTTTCGAGACACAATCCCGGCGCGAGAGCAAATCTCCCAAAATGAACGCGCCAAGGAAGCCCGTTGCGCCAGTCAAGAATACAGTCAAGTGTCTCTTCCCAAATTCCGCCGGCGCGTCGTACTTCGCCGCAAGACCAGCCTTTAGCGCCTCGAAGTCTTTCGCATATTCCATTCCTTGGACCTGTACGGCGGTCCCGTCCTGGGTGTCCAGTCGTTGATTTAGTGCCGGACCACCATTAGCGAGCCCAAGGTCTGCATTACGCAACGCATCAATTTGCGCTACTTGCTCCCGGATAGTTGGACAGGCGAACACCAGACCCAGAGGCGCGCTCACGACAAACACCTTACGAATCTCAAAGATGAGGCGTGTCGCAAGAATCGAATGACCGCCAAGATCAAAGAAGCTTTCGTCCACGGGAATCGGTGAAGGTACACCGGGGAGTATCGCCGCCCAAATGGCCTGCATTGACTTTTCTGTCGGGGTGAACCGTTGTGCAGCCGGAGATTGGTCCCTTCGGTGCTCAGTGGCAGCTTCGGCAGTGTCAGGGAAAGGGAGAGCAGGTTTGTCAATCTTGCCATTGGGGTTGAGTGGCATACGATTCAGAGGTACGAAAACTGCATGCCTTCAGTTCGTAAACAACATGGAGGATATGAATTTGTGAACGCACCGGAAGGAACACTGTAACTTGGCAACTTCTTCTTTAGGTGCTCTCGGATATCCTTAATGAGCCTCCGATATCTTCTGAAGCCCTTGAACAAACCTCTCTCGTCAACACTTTCTGGCACATCGCTTGCAAAGCCATCGAGTGCTGGGCCGTCGAGTGGAACAAAGTAGCTTACGAGCACCTTCTCTTCGTACTTGTCGCGCCGCACAAGGGTAACATTCTCGCGAACGAGTGGGTGTTGACTGAGATGCGTGTCGATCTCTCCAAGCTCAATGCGGAAGCCGCGAATCTTGACCTGATCGTCCGCACGGCCTGTGCATTCGACGACGCCATCCGGCATGTAGCGACCAAGATCGCCAGAGCGGTACATCCGGTCCCGAATACCCTTCCAATATTTTGCCTCAGGGCCAGCGAATCCCTTGGTCGGGTGTAAGATGCTGTCTTGCCATACATGTTTCGAGCCAGCAAACCAGTTATTGACGAATTTTTCTGCAGTTGCGTCTGGGTCTGAATAACCTTCGGCGAGGCCACCCGAGCGAACGTAAATTTCGCCAATCTCACCGACAGCACACGGCACTGAGCGATCATTCCGGTTCACCACCAGCAGCTGCACATCTTGCATGCCAACACCCGCAGGCATAATGTCCTTCTGCGTCTGCAAGAACGTCGCATCATCTGCCACACTTGGAATGGCGAAGTATGACACAGCGCGCTGGGTCTCCGTTGTACCGTACATGTTGATAATGCGAACGTTTGCTGCGAGTGACTGCAGACGATGGCAGTCACGTTTAGTCAAGACGTCACCAACGAAAAATGCATTGAGGAGGGTCGGAATCTGCCGTGTGGCTTGCGCGGAAAGCAATTGTCCCATGGCTGGAGTTAGATGTGTGACGGTGACTTCGCTATCCGCCATCCACTCTGCCAGGCGACCGGGGGTACCAATATCATCGCTCGTCGGGACGTGCAGTTGTGCTCCGAAAAAGAGTGGAGTAAACACTACAGGATACGTAAGATTCCGCGGCATGCAGGTAAACGATGGACATACTATCGCGTTGGATAGGGTCGTGTGCGATGCCACTAAGCATGGTAAACTTCGAATGGTTTGACAGACCAAACCGCTCTCCCATCCAGGGGAAGAAATGAGTAAGGCTATAATGTCTCCCTTTCACACCTTTGGGGATGCCCGTGCTACCACTAGTGAACGAGAGTGTACCAACACTATCTGGTCCAAGGGTGACGTTTGGGTCCATATCTGCAAGCTGGAGATGCCCCTTCAACACGTCATCAGTCGATTTGGCAGTTACTCCGCCTTGAATAGAGCCATCCTGGAGTAACTCGAGTGCAGGAACCTCGATGCGAATTTTGAGTTCGGTAGATATGAACTCGCGGACGGACGGACTGATAACTCCTGCACCTTTCAAAACCACGAGCCCTCGCGGTTCCGCCACACGAAGATAGACAGTCTGCCGAGAAGGTGGGTACGCAGGATCTTTCATGAACATAAGCTGACGATGCCAATTATGCTGCAAAACACGGACCAATTACGGAGAACGTGGCGCCTGCTTTGAGCACAGCCATAACAGCTACGACAAGCTCTACGCTTCGGTGGGCATACACCATCACAACTTCTTCTCGTTGTATGCCACCCCGGAGAAGGTGATGCGCCAGAATGTTCGAAGCATGGCGAATCATCCCGTAAGTGAAAGTCCTCTTCTCTTGCGGAATATTGAGGTCAAGTGCAGGAAGGGATTGAATAACACATGGTCTGTCGGGCCATTGTTGTGCATTTTTGGAAAACACATCTGTGATAGCGCCCTTCCAGTCACACCATTTGAGGTCAGCAGTAGGGTTGGGCAAGTGTTCCCTTTGCGAAGGTGTGAGCAGGGGTACGGAACCGATAGATGATAAAGGATTGGAGGCAACCTTACGAAGAAGTGCCGAAAGTTGATCAACAATGCAAGTTATGCGAAATTGTGTGAATAACAAAGAGTTGTGCAGAATACGGAGAGACAGCTGAGGTGCCAGTGACGCGCGAGACGACGATGCTGTTGGTCGCGTGACGAAGATGGTGAGATCTGAAGTGAGGCTGGTCGACCGAATGAAATTTTCCTGTGGCTCATCTGTTTCGTCGAAGAAACGTACTCGGAAAAGAGGTCGTGAGCTCTCATGCGAGTCATCCTTCTCTTTCCCTAAAGCATTCACTATTGCCTCAAACGGAACGGCGTCCTCGTCCGCTTCCTTCTCAACATGTTGAACATGGCGAACTATGGCCCAGAAGGGATCCTTTGGGTCTATTGAAAGGCGTAGCAACAGCGGGTCCCTGGCAGACGCGGATGAAGAAGCGATGATCAGGTCATTGTCACCTGTGTACCGATGAAGCAATACTGCGAAGGCCGAAAGCAAGAGATGGAAGGCAGAAGGCCGATTGTTCGAATCTAAGGATTCTTCTTCGTCTTCATTTTCATTGTACAGAGCTAGCTTGAGCAAGCTCAGAGATGTTTGCTCCGAGAGCTCGACTGTGTGGGCCGCCTCGACAAGTTTGTTGTAACCAGATGGCCGGGGATAATCAGTTGGTAATGCAATGGATGGTAAGCTTTGTAAACGAGCAACTACTCGGGCCAGACGGTCGCTACCCATTGATCTTGTCGTGCTCGAGCCTCGATGTCGAGTCAGTCGGAAAGACGGATTTTTCCCTTACCAGTCACGTGCGTAAATTTTCGCGTTATTTGTCCCTGTTGAGGATGCGGAAAGAAAGATGATTGGCGGAAACCACAATACATCTACAACTCCATCTTGTCCTCTTTCTCCCACCCAGGATTCTTCTGCAATATTACGAACCCTTCTAATACGTGGGCATACGGAATATACTCCTCAGTAGCAAGCTCTGCGCGCTCCGTCGTGCCCAACCGAACTGGTGTCTGATGAGTTTGGAACCCAGATATCGTCCGAGGCTTGCCGGCTTGGCCAACGACGTCAACAGCCTATTTTTTGGATCATTTGAGCTACATTTTCTTGCCGATGAGAATGAATTTACGAACCTGTCCGACCCGTACGGTGACAGGGATGCTTTTCAACTCCTCGTCCAGCGTGATCATGAATCGTGGATACATTGCCGTTACAAGGAAATATAACATCCAGTGATACTTGTCGAATATAACTTCAATGCGTAAGAGGTCAGTGACTGGTAAAAAAAAGAGATGTTCTACAGCACTCACATGCTTTTGCGTCAGTGAAGGCGACTATAGTGGCCAAGAGTCCAGCAACCGCAGTCCGGCTCATGACATTCCGGTCCGAGAAGAATGGGTTAATGCCGATAGTGCCTTTGCCCATGTGCACCAAGCCTTGTGCAATACGCACCATGAAAAGGCAATCGACCTCTTTATGGTAGTAGCTAGCGAGCTGTCGAAGCATCTGTGCAAGACGCGCATTATTCGTACCAGCACCAACGAGCCCCATGGCGAATATGGCGTTTTGCGCAACTTGGAGGTCGCTGTCGTGGCTGTACTTCGATAGCGTGTCAAGGATGGTGAGCTGAGGGTTCGATGCGCTGATGAGTCCGAGGGCGAGAGGCACTGCTTTTCGGATAATGGGTTCGCCGTACGCCATTAGATGGTTGAATTGTCGCAAAGCCATCTGGGCGCCAACTTCCTCTCCCATAGCCACGAGAGCAATGCCTATGACTGCATATGCCTGGAATGTATCGTCTTCTTTGCTGCCCTCCTTAGACTTGTCGATGTGGTCATTACAGTGGTGCAACATCGATTGGACTTTGAGTACGTTGGCAGTCCCAGCGTAAGCGCAAGTTTCTACCAAGATTTGAGCGTCTTTTGAGATCTTGTGTTCGACCGTTTTTAATGCCTCGATTGTGGCGTCCATTGCGTCCTGACGGCCTGGCCACGAGGCACGACATCAGCTCAGCGGTACGGTATAAGATACCGCTCAAGATAATTACCAAGGTGCAGTAACGCCAGGCCAAGTGCTAAGAAACGCGACCACTTCTCATCAAGTTCCGCCTCACTTCGTTCCATAAGCGTTGACAAGATAATGCAGGTAATCTCGTAATGGCAGCTCCCCACGAAAATGAACCCAAGAGCCAACGACGTGATACTGACGACCTCCATCGAGAGGCTGTCATCCCCGGCGATCGGAAGTAAGAGCGAACTGATGTCCTCGCGGTGCGACCCAACATAAGCCATACCAATTCCCATAATTGCCGATGTCCTTAGAGGAACAGACTTGTTCGAAACATAGTCGCCTAGAAGCGCGAGCGCAGCGTCTGCTTCTGTTCGAACACCGCAACTAAGGATGCCCGTCGCCAAAAGTGCTCCAGCCTGTGCGAACATAAGCAAATGTTGTCGGCGAGTGCGACATGACTTACCTTGATGTTCTCTTCTGCTGAGTAGGTGTATTTATCGATATGGCTTAATCCAACATCGGTGTCCCAGAGAAGACTAAGACCAAGAGACGCAGTGGCGCTCAACATGCCTGGTTGGTCATCAGCGAACGTACGACATCCAGTGGGGCGATGAACTGACCGTGATCTTTGTTCTTGTAAATCCAACTGTTGCCTTCTTCCGCCTCAACCATGAGCTTATCATTTCCGAAGCCAGCATTTACAAATCCGTTCACAAAGGTTCCGGCCAGATTCGCTCTTGCGGAGTCAACATTGGCATTTGCGGTTCCTGCGATAGCGAGGTCAACACAAATTATCGACGATGATTTCTAAACACTTACGGGTGTTCTCCAGGTGCGATTTATAGATGTCTTCAAGACTCTTCGCCTCATCCACACCAAGCTCCTTTCCGAAGTCTTTAAGGTGTTGAGATAACCGAGAATTGCTCAAACAATCAAATAAGTCCTCGGGAATATCTTCCCACTCATCATTTTTATTTGATTGTGTCCACTCTATCGGAACGCCAGATCGCGCGATTATGAATGCAAGCTGTCGCTTCATTAATCTAGAAAATATTTTCTGAGAAGGTGCCATTACGCATTATATGGTGCAACTCACGGGTTGGAGGGGGTTCGGATATCGGACGCAACAAGTTCCTCGTCACCTAGGCGAAGGGCCAAGGCAAGCGCTTCAGGAAATTTCTTGTGCTGCACGTACAAATCGTGCGCAGTGCGGAGGAATGCAACATCATCTGGTGGCGGTAACAGGCTGACACAGCTGACCATGTACGCGCACACTCGCCCATACGTGTTCTCATCAACCAACTCTGTCAATCGCTCAATGATTTCCAGTTCTTCCAGTAAATCGATCGCGTCCGGTTCAGCATGATGTCCCAGCAAGAACTTCGCGCACACGATTCCGAGATCTCGGAGGTCCTGAGTATCGCGATTCTCTTCTTGTCGGATGGTGTACTCTGAGCCAAGTTCGGCTGCGAGATGTCGAATGTATTCGTGACCCCATGATCCTGGTTCGGTAGGTGTTGGCGACATGGAGGAAGCAAGCAGACGGTATCGTAGTGTTCCTCGAGGCTCTGTGTCGGAATATGTCATTGCCAGGACGCTGAGTATGTCGGCAAACAGGCTCTGATTAAAAGTACGCCGTTAGATATGTGTGATTATATCAACAATGTGCCTCGCTACCTTGTCGTCGGAACTGGACCAGGCATCGTAAAGCGCCTGCATGTCACGGTAATGAGGTCGGAGGAATTTCAACGGTTTTGGTACGGATGTCATAGAAGATGTTGACGTTCGAATTAGTGTTCGTAGTGTTTCTAAAGCTGGTCTATACAATGTCGTGTCGGGTTCCTGCAAATTCAAAAGTGAGTAATGAGCACATTCAAGGATTTGCCTCTGCACTTTTAGTCGCTCGATCAACATTTCGAGCTCATTTCGCAATTGAAGATCTTCCTCAGACTACACGCAAAAAATCAAATCTTCATAAGCAGATGCACCATAACGAATAATCACCGACTTACCAACTCCTCACCCTCACCATCACCGTCTTTCTTCTCGCCATTTGGCTTCGCCGCGTCATCTGTCTCTTTCCCCTTTCCCTCGTCGCTTTTCTCCTCTTTTTTCTTCTCCTTCGGATCGTCCGATCGAACGGGCGCGACAGGGAATTCAACAGGAGCCATGGGTACAATGCAGAACACGGCAAAGGTGTAGTGGTAAAGCGACGCGCGTCGAAGTGCTTTGGTGAAAGCTGAGGTAATCGGATCACGTGCATCCACGAAATCCTTTGTCACATATTGTCACGTCACAATTCGCGCTGTCTGGTTGCAATGATGCCTTTTGCCTTTGAAGTCTGCACGCAAACGTTGACTTCATGGCGCTGCGGTTTCGAAGTATTGCTGTTTATTTTTGCTCCCAATTTATCAGTAAATATTCCACTGTCAACTCTTCGCTGGTGTGAATGCATCCCCCAACTGTGAGACTCAACGACGATGGATTGCCCGAACGTCAATATTCTAACATCATGTATCTCCCGCCAGAACTCTTATCTCAGATATTCATCCACTGTGAATCCCAGTCATGGACAGGCCACCTCCCAGTGATCTCCACTGAAGAGGCTCCTCTAAAGCTCGGTCGTGTTTGTCGACGATGGCGAGAGATTTCCTTAACCTCTCCACGATTGTGGACAGCCTTTTCTGTTCCCGAGTCGCTTCTCTTGGACGAAGACGTGGTATGGAACGCAACTCTGCATGGAATTAGAACGTGGCTCGAAAGGTCAGGTTCCTGTCCGTTATCTTTTCAGCTGAACTACGCATCGCGAGAATACAGTCGTTTCCAGCAATTGTTCGATCTCTTCGTTCCTCACTTCAAAAGATGGGATTCCGTCATGGGTGATTTTCCGCTCACCTGTGTGCGAACGATATTCGCATGTATCGCTCAAGGAACACCAGTGTTGAAAACTCTTCAAATATTCGTTCGTTGGACGACGTCCCCTTCTCAAGCCTTGAATTTGGATGTATCTGACTCTCCTCTTCTGGAGTGCATCGACCTCGACGGTGTGAATTGTCAGTTTAGCTTTGGGGACACCATTTTTCACAACTTGAAGGAACTCCGAGTAACGGAAGGCTTCTCGGCCGAGACTTTCATGCTCAGCCTTCGACATTGCCCTTTATTATCTGAATCGAACGTTTACCTCAGGGATGGCAATGAGCTACTCTTGCGATCTAGCAATGAGGTCGTGGACCATAACAGTCTCAGAGACCTTCACATTTTCACCGCTGATCGAGACATCGATGTCGGCCCGCTACTAGATCACTTGCACTTACCGGGACTGGTTAACTTACTTATATCGACCAGGTCGCATCCTAATACACGCTACTGGCCACATCTTCACTCCCTGTTAACTAGATCCCGCCCGCCTTTGACTAGACTGGTCCTTGCTTCAGTGCAAATGAAAGAGATTGACTTGCTGAAATGCCTCGAAGAGACTCCACAACTAACGCTGCTAATCATTGATGAACTTGAAGTCACAGATTCACTAGTATCGGCGCTGACGCCAAAGTTTCAATCCACCGGTGAATTGGACTACCTATGCCCCAAACTTGAGAAGCTCATTCTATGGCTACCTAATTGTCACGATATCACTTACGATGCCATACGCATGTTGGTTCTGACGCGCTGGCTGACACCGGAGAACTTTACCCCTGCAGCTCGGAGTGTTCTTGCACAAAGAGGCGTTGGTTTCGAACCCCAGAAGTTGCGTAGAATGGTACTGCGACTGCATGGATTCAACACGATCCGCTTTCGGGAAGACTGCGATATTTCAGAATGCATTAAGGAGGGGCTTGAATTGGTGATGTGACCCGAACCTCCTGAGGACGCGTCCCGAGATCATGGTGGACTCAGGAGGAAGATCCGAGAAAAAATATTGTGGGGTGACTTTTCTGACACAACTCACGGTGCACTGGTACCGCTCGCTATTGACAACCCCCACACCCTTTCCCAGCCTTCAGTTTCTTCGATACACACGGCATGAACATGAACGCTCTTTACCTGCGAATTCTCCCTCACGTCATTGTAATGATCGACACCATGTTTTCATTTCGAGGGTGGACATCCATGTAGTTGGAACGTGTATTGTATAGGCTTAGCATCCCCAACCAATTGTCCATGCCACCATACCGGTGTATTTGTGCCTTCTTGCTGTTCATCACATGTACCGGATGCCGCCACGTGTGCAAGAAGCGGCAAAAAGCGATGCTGACCAAGCTCTGGTTTGTAGTTGAATCTGACATAAGCCGCATCCCATGTCGAAGATCAAAACCCTCGCGTGATACACGGCACTGAGGGTGTCGCACTGTACCACCACCACCGACAAATCACTACCAGCAACCAGCATTACAAAAGACCTGCAAATTGTAATCTTATATCCTTTACTATATCACTGTATGTGTTTTTAACTGTCCACTTTCGTCAACGTTGCTGATCCTCAACTTCCACCACGCAAAGTAGAAACATCACTCTAATTTTTTCGATGGAAACATCATACGATCGACCATCCCGACCGAGCACACCTCTCCGTGGAAGAGGTCGATATCCGCCACATCTTACCAAGGGTGAGGACGGTACGCCTCGAGTTCCCTTGCACAGACGTGGCACGTCGAGGACGTACGAGCGGTTGGAGGACCTTCTGCGTGAAGCAGGGTATAAGGAAACTCGTATATTCACGCCAGAGGGGGAGAGGTTCGAGGCGGAAGCTGAAAGGAAGAAGATATGTGGAGAGAGGGGACACGGGCAGTCGGGGTCATCATCTGGAGTTGGAGCTGTGGTCAACTTCCTGAGCGGGATCATCTCAGGCAGCACAAATGACACAGGGAAGGCGCAGGTTTCACAAGGGGCTTCCGAACACGATGGAAGGACCGTGGTACACTTGGACGACGATTCATGGAGACCACCCTCACCGTCTCCTTCGCCACACTACGAGACATTCAGTCCAAAATCCCTGACAGACTCCATGTCATCTGGCCAGATGAGTACGTCGGCGCCATCGCTGAAGCCTCCTGTCTTGCGTGTTGAACACGTGTCTGCCGCTCGTGCATCGCTTCGACACATGGTGTCTGCTCCGAACATGCCTAGACCTGCAATTACCCCAAAGAAACGGAGCGTGACAACTCACCAGCAGGTGAACGGGGACGAACCACCGCCCTTGCCGTCAAATTGGCTGCAGTCTGTTGCGAAGGCGCTCCTTCTTGGTGTACCCCCTCACGCGAACGACGAGCCTCAAAGTAATGATGCGTATCGTGCCTACGATTCTAATCACCTGCCTCAGAAGCGTACACTTGCTCTTCTCGACACCACGAATAATCACGGTCCGTCGCCCCCGCCATGTTTGTCGACATTCACGACCCCGCGTACGGTCGCGAAAGTTACGACAACATCGGTCGTGTGCCGCTCTGCGCCAGGTTCACGAGCGACATCTCGCGTGCGTGGATCAGACAGCGAGAGGAACAAGTCTCGTCGCGCGAAGAAAGATAAAGAGAAAGATCGTTTACCCAGTCTTGGTGCAACCGCGATTGAAGGCGAGCGTGGTCGCTGGGCAACTCGCGTCGATCCCAATGGCAACAATCGAAGTAGACCAACGCACGCCAAGGGTTCCAGGGATGTCGAAATCATTACCGACAACTACGTCTCCGACGGGGACTCAGACTCAGACTCGGACGCCGACGAGATCGATCTCGCGCGCTTGCTTGTCCCAGCCAAACGCCAAAAATCCATCCGTAGCTTGCGTCGACACCTGCACGCAGTCGAAACGCGCTCACAGTCCATGATCGGCATACGCAGACCCGCATCCGTCGCCGAGTTCAGCGCGAACGCGAGTGGCAGTGCTACGCCACGATTGGCGCCGCTGGAGTCGAATAGATATGTGAATACCATGTCGGCAGACGACTCGTTTGAAATTGGGCTAGAAGCGGATATGAGGAGGAGGAGACGGGGAAGTTGTGATGAGGGTGATGGATGGGAAGGTTCGGAATGCTTTCAGGATTTCATTGCTACCAAGGCTGCCCAGGACGCAAAGCGGAGAGGTGCGCTCCCTTGGGCTGGATGGACCAATGGCCGTCCCTAACACGAATACCTTTGGCACGTCTGGAACAAATACCCCTTTTCAGGAAACACCGCGGATAATTTCTTCGATTTCGGTGGGAACAGTTGGGGGGGGAAACGTTCGTTCAAACTATCATTTCATAAATTAAACCTGGGAACCATTAGGTTCATCATATGCATATTACACACGTCTTATTCGTCACATCAAAAATTCAAACTGTTCAAACGTATTTGTACAATATAGAATGAACAAAATCTTACAGTACCTGTCCAAGGAGTGATCATGAGTTGCATACACGCGAAGTCAGGTAAGTTTTCTGCTTACTCAATCGGTGCTTGGTCATCCACTTCGTCAAACCAACCGACGATAAATTTCTGAATTTTTTGCAAACACGTTTCTTTACGGCTAATTTGGTTAGTGGATCAACAGTGCATGTGTGCGCCGTCAGCTCACGCAAAACGTGTCCGTAGGCCACGAGCTACTTGACGAGCTATCTCCGTGGGCTTTCCATTTTGTCGGCCATAGCCTGAGGCCGAAACTGCGGTGTTGACCTCCATGAGCGTACCCGAGGACGAGGAGAAATGGAAAGACAAGGAATTTTTGTAGTAGGTTCCCCTTTCACTAAGGGAGAGTGACACTCAAATTCTGTGTCTGTTTCATGTGTAGTACGGTTCTGAACCTCCCTGTGACTGCATCTGCTCAAGAAATTAGAGAACGATATAGAGCATTGTCTGTTGTCTTCCACCCGGACAAGCAACATGATGAACGTACGAAAGATACTGCCGCCACGAAATTTTATGAGACACAGAGGGCTTATGAAGGTACGATCCGAGCGTGAATACCACCCGTATTTATAGTTAACGAACCTCTTATTTGCCCAGTACTCTCGGATCCCTTTCTGCGGTATGACGCTTTTCCACTGAACACATCTTGTATTACTGAACAAGTTTCATCAGCGAGGTTTACGACACACTTGGTGAGACCGCAGTCACCCAGCACGTCTTGAACAGCGGCTGAACGAACCCATCAGGTAATGAAGGACTGAAGCTCAAGCTGCCATCGAGTTATCGAGAGTTAACAACGGAGGAGGTACGTTTGCTCTAAGTTAAAGAAACAGCAGAAAGCTCACTTAGGAAACTAACCAAGCTTCGTAAAGCACTAAAAAACGCATTCAATGACGCTCAGGTTGCCGAGCTCGAGTCTCGCGTGCACTCCCAGGGCCGTGTTGTGTGTGGCCTGGACATGTCCCCGCTATTTCGCCCTGCTTCAGTGGCCAAGCCGTGGCACATCGACTTCGCCGAAAGATGGCGTCAGACGAGAGTGATTGCTTTCGGCGTGCGACATAGCTTCGAGGTGCGCCAGCTTTCTTGAGGTCTTCAACGAGTGTCTCTCAAATATCGCATTTATGTAGAAAGAAATCAGTCCACAAATGAAGGTCACACTGATTGGGCGGATGAGCCAAGGATCGAACGACGAAAGCACAACCAGTGGCATTCCGAAAGGTGACATATCATCCGCCAGATTACAAGGGAATTTCACTGCAAATATCCGCCATCAATATTCTCCTCAACTGCGATTCGAGGTTCGCCTGAGCCATCCTTTTCATGCCGGATCACAGTCTGAATCTCAGATCCCCTTCCATCGATATCTGACCCCGTATATGACTAGGGTTCTGCCAATCTCTTGCGACGTCACTCGCTGAACATGTCCGCGGTCTACTCTGATGGCGAGAATAGTATTACCGCAAGTACACAATTGGATCCCCGGTCGTCCACAGAACTGTCTGTTCCTCCGATCACCCTGGCTTTAGGGCGAAGACTTTTCCGAGATTCTTTTACTCACGGAACTGTTGCCGTTGGTGTGCAGTCTGGTAGACCAGTTGTTCAAGTCGGCCTCATGCGGCCCGTCGTGTTGCTAAAAGACGGCAATATTGTCTTTGGTTGGACATGCGGTGTTAATCTAAAACCCCTAGAAACGGGACCGAGTTTTAACGCAGAATGGGTAGTTTACGTCAAAGACTTAGCTTTGCAAGTCAAGGTTGGCTCCGAAGTTGCTTTGATAGGTGGCGCTGGCTCATACATGACGGGAGAGTGGTCCAACGAAACCAAAGACACCAGCGTTGGCGCCACTGTCTCGTTGAGCATAGTTGGCGTCTCTCTCAGACTAAGGCAAGTGCTTTCGTTCTCTGGGGGACAGTCTCGCTAATTTCCATGGGGTTGTCAATGCTACTTCGCGAATAGATTGTCACATCTCGGCCAAAGTATTCTACTCCCCATCGGAATATCCAATCAATACAACCCACAGATGGCGTTGCTCGGAACTGTGATTCCAACGGTCGCATTCCTTCTTGCCGATCACTTCATACTGAAACCGAAAAGGATCGAGTCCCGATTGGCGTTCGTTGATTGTCCTTTCATCTGCGTTTCCATTACTAATTAGTCTATTTTGCTCCCTAAAGGAGACGTCGTGCTGTGCGGCAGGAGTTTAAGGACCAGATCTCTGAAAAGAAGCGACAAGCCGAAGAATCGAATCTGCTGTTGCGTGATGTGGCAAAACGACATACGCAGGCCGAGAGGGATGGTGATGGTAGCCACATTCAATTTTGCGAAATATCAAACGCTGATGGTTTATACTTCTTGAAGGGTTGGTTATTCTTCACGCGGTGTACGTCCCTGTGGAGGCCCGCGATCAACCCGTGCTCGGGCTGTCAGTCGATGTCACTATTCCTCTTCAAGCACTTGTACACAACGCCCAACTTTACATACCTGGGAATCGGCCAAAGGTGTGTGATTTCCGAAGTTTTTCCTCTTTCTACGTTCGCGGTTCTGACATCTATCCATTCCTCCGCCAGTACGGACTCCCAGGATTTTACGATCCATTACCGGAATTTCACAAGAAATTGCAAATTCGATACGAATTTCGCGGTCGGTCACACTATGCCGAAGTGGCCGATCTAGCACCTGTCGTTCTGCCTCTACAAGGTATGCCAACCCACAGAAAATTACGTTGAGAAATCGTTGTACTGATGTTCATTGTCATTGTTCAATAGATCACCTTGTTGAGAAACACATTGCATGAAGGACATCAGTTCCAATCGGTGACAATCAAATTTTAATGCGGATTTTACAAACACATAAAAACACAATTCATGTGAAAACAAGTGCAACAGACTCTAAGCTGTCTGCTGTTTGCATGTCTATCCAGGCTATACATGTAAGTTATTTATATATATATCACCGCTCCAGTCGTTCTATCCCTCGCAATGCAAATGGAACCCTTGCCATCTATGAGACAAAACCTGTTAAAGGAATATGATGCAGGATAGCTGCTACCAACACTACATGACCGTGCAACCGCGAGACGGAAAATTCTGGACCTTCTTTGCAATAGCGATTAGTGCGCCACTAACCTTGCCGAGCTGACCGTCAAGATGTGATTAGCGCATTGGAATACCGTCTATTCAGTAAATCAAGCCTGTGATAATCTGCCATACATGTTGCTACAAGCGCGCGCGATTTCCATTCTTCTTCCATGCGCTGACTTCACACTTCACACCATGTGTAACACCTGGAAACACGCGCTGTACTCACTCGGACCTCCGAGGGGAACTATGTCATAGCATCGTCATGAGACTTGCACAAGGGCGAGTGACGAGGTTTAAAAAAATATTCCTAAATCACAGTCGAATTCCTCTCCAAGGCCGTTTGAGGTACGCCGGAGGACTGTGATATCGATATCAAGCGACCTCAGGTACCGAGGACTAGAAGACTCGGGTCTCTCAGCAATAATGAGGGCAGCAATTTAATTCGATTACCTGTTTAATTTTTATCCTTTAGTCCAACTGGCCAGTAAGCCTGCGGCGCTTGCTGCGTCCTGAAATTTGGGGTTCCCCGCTGGCATCCGCATGTAAGGTGAATTGGTGGAAAGCCGGGCCGCGCCACATCACAGAACCTAATCTTAAGCTTCGTTCGACGCTAATCGCTCAATCATCTAAGCGTTTAAGAGTAAAGCCGAATTGGGGGTTGTCAGAACTAATATTTTCCGCCTATCTCCAGACAGTACATTTGTGAAGAAATAAATTTAAATACCGCGAAAGTAATGGATTGTCGCAAGCAGACTTAATTTTCCTGAAGAGCGCGAGTCTGCGCGATGCAATACCCAAGGGAAGTCAACATTGAGCGTGGGCAGAAATTGTCCTCATCCGGTAACGTCTGGTCGAGATTGAACAATCGCCTTCTCCTCAAAATGTTACCTATTGAGGAACCATGTCTCGCAAGTTACCCGCAATCCTCGTCCATAGCCTAATCTTTTAGGTACCCTTGACCGAAACCAAGACGTATGACCCGTGCAAGTGGCTGATCGGAGGAATGAGTAATTGTAAGTCAAAACAATCTTAGCTTGAGCGCTTCCAAAGGATCTTTGCCATTTCAAATCTGATCGGCAATGATTTGAATAAGGTTTATCTTTGGAGAAGATTTGTTGCAGCTATACGTAAAGGTACACTGAATTAACTTGTCTGTTCAAGTTGAGACAAGATTTATGCTAAAGCGGGCGGTCATCAACACTGGTCAATCCCATCTCCGTAGCTTCACTCTCTGCTGTGTGCCCGAGCACCGATTTCTACTCAGCAATCAACGGGCTCTTATAGCCTGCACTGCACAAGCACAGCTCATCTTCTTCGTATGCAACTACTCCAATGCAGCCTCCGACCCTGCAAAACGTACGGATACGTTCGATACGCGATGCCCACCATATTTTCCACGCTGTTGCAACGAATGTTCTCCCAATGACTATGCGACGACTAGATGCCGAAGAAAGGAAAGCGATCGCCTCGGGCAACGTATACGTTTGGGAGGAAAGAGTTGCCAATTCTGAAGCTACGGGAGCGGGCATTGAACGCTGGTGAGAGTCAAGCTTTCATGATACATATTTCGCCAAGTGACGCAACTATAGGACCGATGGTATGCGGTGGAGCCCCAGCAGAGTCCGAGATGTAAGCCTCGCATTGATGACCCATCGAAAATTTCTCACCTTTGTAAATAGGACTTTCTATTTTACCATCAAAAAGAAACTGGATTCGACGATGACAGCCCACCCACGAAATGGGCACGGATGGTAAAGTGAGTCAACTTTGCGAAATACTCCGCGTATCACTCGATTTGCGATCGAAACATATAATATTCATTACATTTATATATTTATCCGCCTGCATTATGGCTTACATATTGTTGCAGGCCTCGCGCCGATTCAGTCGAAGCTCCCAACGAATCCAAAACCCACCAGAAATTGCCCCACACGCGACCTTCTAATGATCCCGAAAAACTCATCAAGCAGACATACAGCGTCACTGTCAACCTCCCTGAAGATCGCCCAAGAGGCATCAAGAGAAAATGGCACCTAAGTGAGTAGCGACGTTCGTTTAACGCCTTACCGACTTCGCATTAAGTATTATTATTCCAGCCGCATACTTTACTCAAGCAACGATCGATGGTCTCCAAACCGTAAATGAGCAACCCGGTGTGGGACGAGTTCACGTTCCTGAGGGACTTTTTAAATGTGCCCGGTCAGGCAAGACGAGGAGGGATAGTGTCAAACAGCGACAACAACAAGCCAACGATGGCGACAGAAACTCTGTGTCAATTTTATCCTCCCATGATCAGCCTCGTGCACTGCCAATATACAACGCGTATCCCAGCGCCACATTATCGCACCTCCCACCGATGTCGCGAAACACCACTAGCCTTTCAAATAATTGGCAGGCGGAGAATTCATACAGCACCGGATCTTCTCAACCAAAACGTGATATAGCACAACGACCCACTCCCGCACCCCCATTACCACCAATGGTCCACTCAAGTTACAGTCCCCCTGCATTGTATACCCCCACTCCTGCTTCAGTCTCTTCAGTAGTTTCTTCCGGACTACCACCATACAACCTCTCACTGCCGTACCATTATGAATCGTCATCCGGCGATGGAGATTCCTTTTCGGGGTTGCGCAGTTCGTCGCAATATTTAACACTTTCCGATCCTAAAACTTTCATTTCCCCTCACCTCCCCACATCGCCGGAAGCTCATACTCCGATGAAGAGGAATTTAGTCCCTTTGGATCATTTGCAGAATTCGATGGGCCCACGGAGGGATCCCGGTGACGATTTGCTGTTACGACAACTTGATGCATTAAGCACTGTCAACAAATCCATTCGGAGGAACCCCGCCGCCGGATACGCATAGACAAAACCGTTCATGCCTGGACCAAAATGACTCGAAAGCACAGCAAACTACTATGTGTTTTTAGTCTCATATTCACCCGCATACCCGTTCACGTAAATTTCGACAACATGTGGACCGCTCAAACCGTCATCTTCTTCGCCTCTTCCATCCATTCATGTAAATACACGCAAGGAACCAAACGCTTCCAACATATTAACTATTAACGACACGTCCTCATTACGCCCATCGATGCCATCGCATTTACATCCTGTTGTTCCCTAAAACCTTCAGCTGTTTTTTTTTTCCATTCAGGATCGCAAAACTCCAAAACTGCAAGCTAGATTGTAGAATGGCCCGTGTCCGCCATTTTGACCATTGGTTGTATCGTCATATAACGTTCATCATCCCTTTCGCTCCACGGACCCACGACCGTTGTCGTTGCTCACCTTATTTTATTGTGTCTGTACCAATATGACTTATGAGATCTTGCCTCCCCCCTTTGATTTAGTCTGTGCCTCCACTGAATAGTTCCGTATGGGAAAGTGGAGTTGCGTAGTGCATATTCACCCCAAATCTTCGAGAGCGCCTGCACCAGACGTCGCAGAGTTCGTAGGCCCAGAGTCTGTAATTTTTGAGGATATTAACTCAGCTGACCAGAACGAGCTGTGTAGGCGATAAGTGATCGTGGTGAAGCACCATATTCGTTGCCTGAGCAAAAGTTCAGAGATGCGACGTAACCAGTTCTCATGCCATCGGAGACTTGGAAGCTTTCCGCCGCTTGGAACCAACCCAATGTCGCACAGCGAACAACGTTGTCTAAACGTCATGGTTAGAGGGTAAAACTTGTACCATCCTATCATACACGCTCTTAATGCCCATTTGGCATATAACCTTGCGTTTTGACTCTAACGACCAAACAAGGAGCTTGCGACCGATTTTATCGGGTTACACACCAAAGCCCTGAGGTGTTGCGTTCCAGGCGCCGTGTTCATCTCCGTCCCGCGTCTATTCTGCGGTACTCAGGGTCGACGACGTTAAATCTTCCGGCAAGGATTCTTGCGGGATGTTGTCAGTCCTGTGCCTTTCAATGTCAAAGTCTGCAACACAGATCTTAGATAGCGCAAGACGAATTTGGCATGATCGTGGTGCAACATGGAAGCGCGGATCCGAGAACCTTTGTAAATTCAGGTTCATGTTTGCCTCCGTTGGACTGCGACGTGCAACTGCAAACGGATTGAATACGTGTCACTGTAGAGAACTGCACAATTACCTACCAAATATGGTAGAATCCGCTTATCTTTAATGATCTAAAACAATCCGCTCAGCTGGGAAAGCTGAAGGGCAGCATGTGTACAACTATGGCAGGCGGTGGTTGCTGAGAAAATGGGCAGTAAGAATTTCTTCGTCGGTATCTGCCGCTCGATGGAGTAATCGCAGTCGGATATAAGAGCTCTTGCCGTTCTCGAGACTAATGAGTAAAATTTCGTTGCTTACCGGCTGTATGCGCTTCCAGTACTAATGGTTTGGACTTGTTCTGCCAACTCCATCCCTGAGGTCTTCATTGCGATAACATATTGTCAACAGTGGGCATATTTTTGCAGAATGTGTGGCACTCAGCTATTAGCACATGCTATTTGACGGTTGCCCTTGTCTCAAGTGAGAATGTGTCATTATAGAGATATCCAGTTACAGTATCTCTTACCGTACTGGGATTACCAGCAACTTTGCAGTTCATATTTATCTTCCTGACCTCGAAACTCCTGCTGAAAGTATCCCGGTTAAGTTATTTTGTGAGTTCTTTCTATGAGATTTTGCGTTGTCCCTGAAAAAAAGCGAAATATGTGACGGAGGTATAATGTACGCAGGCAGTGACCAATCACTGCGTTTAAGGCCCGGACAGCTCAAGTGAAGCTAGACGCGGGCATAGGAGCCCTAGCTAGACGTCCAAATAGCCATGCATAGGTGCAGCTTCAGCTTATAAATTCGGTAAAACTAGGTACCTAAACGTACCTACGTGTACATATTCACGTCTGTAGCTAGATGGCGAGTGCGGCTAGGTCGTCTCGTCGAAGCTAGCGCAGACCTATTTCACTGTTTTCTACCCAGTATAGTCGTACGTCATTCAACTAGGTTTAGCTAGGTGCAGCTTCAGCTTATAATCATGACCTAGCTGCACCGTAAATAGGCGGAGCTTAAACGCAGTGAATTTGGGATGTGGCGGAGTCTGAGTGACATCATCATCATCAGCACTGGCCACAGTATGCACTGAGTTTTACAATCTCCTTACAGAACCAACATGTCTGATTACATTCGGCGCCTGGTTTCTGGGAATAAGGCTCGTTTCAAAGATCCTCAACTCAACGTAGAGCTTGGTGCGTGTATCTATATCAAAATCAGGGCCATCGCGGAAATATCTCAAGAGATGTGTAGACCTCGTGTATGTTACAGATCACATAATTATTATGGGATTCCCAGCCGCTGGAGTGGAGGGCTTCTACCGTAACCGTCGAGAAGACGCGAAGAGGTTCCTTGAACACAGACACGGAAGTAACTTTTGGATATTCAACTTCTGCCCACTTCGCGAGAATTCATACCCAGCAAGCTTTTTTAATAACCGAGTCAGTAGATACCCGTTTCCTGATCACCAGTATGACATTTATCAAATTCGAGGGATGTTTTGAATTGACTGTTTATGCGCAAGTGCCCCTCCTTTGGCAATACTACCTCTCGTGGCACGGGAAATCCGTGAATGGTTGTCTGGATCCTCTGAGCATGTAGCCGTTTTACACTGCAAAGGTCAGGTGAAACCATTTCTAACCACAAAAAATGGACTAAATGCGAGTCGAAATAGCTGGCAAGGGTAGATCTGGAACACTGGCATGTGCATATCTGCTTTCCCTTGACGACTCTCCATCCCCGCCGAAATTGCAGCGCAATCTGTCGACTAAAGAATGGGCGAAATTAAGAGCCGATCAACTCATGGAAGTAGTTGAAACGGAAGACATGTCTGAGAACGTTCACGCCGACGAGGATGCGAGACTTGCGGGTGGAAAATTCAAAGATATCGACGCCGTCGAGGATTTTGATATTCAGAGTGACACTCCCGCACCACAAGAAGGCGAAGGAAAATCTACTCCTAAGATTGTCTTGGAAAAGGAACCTGCAGACACACCGCGTAGCGTATCACCATCAGCAAATTCACAGAAAAGCCAGGATAGCCGTGTATCAAATGCAACTGCAAAGGCGAACAAATTAGAGGATGTTCTTGCGTTGCACACGTCAAGGCGAATGAAAGCACCTTCGCCAGCGAAGAACGCGCAGCACGGCGTATCGATACCGTCGCAACGTCGCTGGTTGTACTACTGGTCGCTCATCCTCGCGCACGAGGCACCGTATGGCTTCTGGGCATCTCCTCGCCCTACCGATGCACCCAAACGCACCGTCCGCCTTCGAGAAATCAACGTCCGCATGCGAGATCTTGGAGGAATGAAGACAGGTCTTCTCCGCCTTGCCAACAGCGTAATAGAACGCACGAGTGCCGCAAAGAGCGGAGGAGGAAAGTCTCAAGTGTGGGTTTCCCTCGCGAGATATGATGACGATTTTGTCGACATACTCGAGAAGTGGGAAAAACATTCGAGGGCGGAAGATGGGAGCATGTGCAAGAGAAGGAAGGGGTCGACCCATTTGGACGAACAGGCTCTATCTGATTTATTTTCTGACGGTCGATGGGACAAACAGAAAATGATTCGAAGTTTCATGCGAATGGGTGACACCGAAGGCTCCGTTTCCAAAAAAAATTCGGACAAGGCGAGTCCTCCCTCCTGAATGGGTCCGCGGGAAAAGAAAATTGACATTAATATAATGACTTAGGACGGGGTTGTACTCACGTATAATCTTCGACCACTATCCGACCAGAAATGGGAGACTATTCACGATCAGATACAGAAAGACGCTGCCAGTCAAAAGAATCATGATACCCTTTCTCCCCCAAGGTCGACCGCGCCATCGGCGTCAAGTTCCGTCACAGATCTCGCCCAAGAGATCTTGGATGAGGACGATGACGGGGTGATCCTCGATGCCGAGCGAGAAGTACGCGCAAAGCTGTATATGGGCCAGGCGAGTCCCTGACTTACTCCTGTCATGAGACTCCTCTCAATCTTGCACGACAGGTATTCATGGGCTGGTTCTGGTTCATACCGATATTCCACATGCCCTTACCAGACGCGACACAGAAGAATGCCCAAGCACAGACAACCATCTTCACTCTGCCTCGTGGCGAAATCGACTTTGCACTCGGAGCAGGAGCGTCCATCATCGATGTTGCCGTCACGCTGGAATGGCAACCATTACAAGCTCACGGTCATCCTGCTCCAGCCGTTGGTAACGAGCCAGACGGTGTTGTTACCGGATTGACCGACGCCGCGACTGGCGCAACTGTTGGAGAGGCGGTGGAAGCGGTGGAAGCTGCTGAGGATTAGATATGTATTTGGCACAAACGAATTTGTATCCATCTTGCGATATGGTTTTGGTTTTCAGTTCATTTTGTTGTATTCGTATCGAGACATGTAAAAGAACAATAGTAGGGAGAGGGAGGAAAATATGGGTAGACAATGGCAAAGCTGATTTGCAAAGCCGCAAGAGCACATGTACAGCGGGACAAATCGAGATACGAGCAAGAAAATTCCACAAGACCATTGCAAGACCAGTATATGTTGTCAAATGCTCCGATTTGAGGGCAAGGGATCAGGGATGGGGGCCTAATGTGTACGGTGAACGGAAAAAGAAAGATGCACAAGTACCCGCGAGATGGATACGAAAAAAAGGCAGAACGGGCAGAAAGGAAGATATCAATATATAGAGAGATGGTGGGATGCAAGAGGAACAATACACTTGGCAATGCACGATGCCTTTTCAATGCGGATTGATTTATGGATGGATGGGTGGTGTGGGGGTAGGTGAGGTATGATAGCACACGGCGGATGCGGATGTAAGGCGATGGGATATGTTCGTATGGACTGCGCACGGTGTGCTGAGGTACGCAGCTGCCCCGGTGTCGCGTTGTCGTTTCGGTCGTTAATAAGTGGGGGCAGGTATTTTCTATGCGCATCCCTCAGTACTCTTGTGCGGCGATGGGTTGCCTGGCGAGGGCGGCTGCTTTTAACCGTGGAACTTCTTCCATGAGGTCGACCTGTGCTCGCTCTTCCCATCGATCGAGCACCCATTCGCGCACGAATAAACTCGCCTTGAACGCATCATTAAGTTATGCAACAGGGAGTAGTGAGATAAAGTGGCAGCTCACCTTCATGAACCGCTTGGAAGCGTACTTCTTGAAGAACGACTCATGAGATACCGGTTTCAGTAAATAATTGATCATGATATTCGCAGTCGGAATCAGAGCGTGCTCAGGGTACGACGAATAGTGTCGTAGGTTTGGTGTCTATCATATAGCGAGTAAATATGTATACCATGACGCTGCGGACGGCGCGGACGACTCACCCATTCCGGTTGATCAAGGATCAACTTCGCCAGCCACATCGATGCAGCAGCCATCAATGACGGCGGGGCTGGTAGAAGGCGCCACTCGAGACATGATATCTCGAGGAGGTACTTTCCAATCGTGCGCACTTGAGGATTGAACTCATCCGCTTTGCTAATACGGCGAAGGAAATTAAGCGGGCTGGGGAATGACAGGTTCCAGTCGATAGTCTTCAAAACGTATTTCTCGGCCTGCAGGATCTCGGCCTCGGTGTATGACGAGTCGGCGCAGTAGATGAAGTTGGAGACTGTAGGCGAGACGGTCTCCTCGACTTTTGCGGCAATGAACATGCACGTCACGCCGACGAGTTGGAGCTTCGCGAGCGATACCACTCGTGCGGAGAGGAACCGATCGATGATATTTACGCAGAGGAACAGGGTCTCGGGTAGCAGGCGGAAGCGCGTGTGCACTTGAATAAGCCAGTCCATTAGAATGCCACGCATTTTCCATGCAAGCTCCTTCTGGTTTTCAATGTAGTTGGGATTCGGCATGGTCTTGAGCTGCAAAAAATGTAGAGTGAGCGCTCTGCGGTGTATGGCATGGCATGACGTACCTCGACTTCTTTAAGGTAATTAAAGATTTCTACAACATATTCGCTGACCATCAACGGATCATCATCGTCTTCGCGGTCCAGGTCATCCCAACCCTCGTCATTGTCTGCGGCCAAACCGGCATCTACAGCTGCGATGTCATTCGACTCCCTGTCGAGCGTCTCAAGAGGTTCGTCAGGTGCTTCTGATGAAGTCCTCCGGCGTTTGAGTTCGGGTTCTTCTTCCGCGGGCTCCTCCTTCGCGCGGAGCGACGGCTTCTTCTGGATTGACGGTCGCCGGAAAACAGCGGTGGTGGTGGTGGTGGTGGTGGTGGAAGACCGAGCAGCAGCTTTCCGTGTGGCAGGTGGGGCAGGAACAAGTACGATTGGGACTGGGGGATGGGGGAGGTCGACGGCCATGGCATCCTCCTCTTTCTTTACCTCACTGACGGTGGCACTTCTTGTCCGTGTTCCAACAGGACGTAGCGGTGCACGAGCAGCAGGTTTCGCAGGAGCTTCCTCCTTGCCTTTACCTTTGGCGTCGGCCGGTTTCGCCTTGTTGTTGGTCACTTTGCCCGTCACTTCACCAAGTGCCTCCCGTTTGCGTTTTCCAGCTGCGGCGTCCCCAGCTGTAGGACGTGTTGACCCGCCAGCGGTAGTGGCGGCCGCAGGTGGTGGTTTGGAGCGGGTGGCCAGCCTTGACGGCCGAGCGTTGACGTTCTCATCCTCCTTCTGGGTCGGCCGAGTGGCCCTGGTAACTCTTCGTGTCTATGCTGCCGTCAACGACAATGCTAGAGCCGCTTTCACAGAAATTACAACTTACTGGAATGTTGGAGGCCATGTTGGATGCAGATAAGTTTCGTCTCGAGTTCTCAAGTGCGACGAGACGACGGGTGTGTGAGAGAAGGAGGTGTTCTGCAAAAGGAAACCGCTTTTTGAACCACGAACACACGAACAAACAATCGCGTCTCGTATTTTGGTCACGTGCAGCACGAGGAAATTTCAGAGCCGTATGATATCCCGCTCAGCGCGGCGATGTCTTGCAACTGCTGCTCAGTCAGACAGCAAATCGTTTTCAAAAACTCTTCTACTCCCAAAGACACCGTTCCCGTTATGGACTGATCCTCAGAAATCTGAAGTGCCATTTCGATTGAAGACTTCAGAGAGACTTTACAACTGGCAGGTCAGTTTTTGACCCGACGTTCCTCAAATCACGACATTCATCCCATAATCCAGTATCAGAATGCCAAGGGACATATTTTCGTGCTGCAGGATGGACCTCCATACGCGAATGGAAATTTGCATATGGGTGCGTTCGGATTATCTCGACAGGTTGAGCGAAGCCAACAGAAGTCCACAGGTCACGCCTTGAATAAGATACTGAAGGATATCATCAACCGATACTACGTTCTACAGGGCAGGAAGGTGCAGTGAGTAATTGTGCGTTTTGATTTTGTCATATTTTTCGAGCGTACGCGCGAAAGTTTCTCGCCAAATTTGCATAAACTAATCCCCGCCCACCATTCGGTTTTCGTTTTACTGAAACGTTTGGACTTATAGCTATGTCCCAGGATGGGATTGTCACGGTCTTCCAATTGAGAACAAGGCATTGCAGGATCTTGGAGTGAGTTTCTGGTATTTGTTCTCTCAGCTCTATTTCTCTCTCTTGAATTCGGAAATGAGAAGTCGATGTTAAAGTTCTATTAGGCAGTCCATCAAGACTTGCAACCCAACTACATCAGAGAAGCTGCAAAATCTGTAGCCGAGAACGAAATGGAGAAGCAGCGGCAGGAGTTCCAAGAATTGGGAATTATGGCAAATTGGGAGAGATCCGGGACATATCGCACATTGGGTAAGCTATAGTCACGAAAGTTCGGTTTTAGATGATAACTTCAATGATTATAGACCATGAATACGAAATCAGGCAACTTCGAGTTTTCCAAGAGATGGTGGACAAAGGTCAGCAGCACGATTTGTCGTCCTTCCCAAAGCTCATTCTATATAACGTTACTCCAGGTTTAATTTACAGACACTACCGACCAGTCCACTACTCTCCATCTTCTCGATCTGCGCTCGCTGAGGCTGAGCTCACCCACCGCGATCACAACTCGAACGCTGTCTATGTCCTCTTTCGTCTTACTGTGGACAGTGTTCCTGATATCCTCCGCCGGACTATTGGGGATAGAAATGCGGATGTCATGGTATGGACAACGACGCCGTGGACATTGACTGCAAACATGGTGTGTCCTCGCGTGACCTTGTTAGTGAACGGATCACCACTGACTCAGTCCGCTTAGGGCATAGCCGTACACCCAGATTTAGAATACTCAATCCTCCAAAGAACAAATGGTGACGGAATGGTAATCGTCTGTCAGGATCGCAAGGACGCATTACACGACATATTAGGCGAAACTGAGGAACTCTGTACAATACAAGGTTTATCTTCTCATTTTCTCATTCTTCACCTTCTCAGACCCATTCTATCTAGGTTCACATTTACTAGGCGCAGAATACCACTCGCTCTTCCTAACCTCTTCCCGACACAAAATCATCCCCTCAGATCACGTCACCCCAACCTCCGGAACCGGCCTTGTCCACTGCGCACCCGCGCACGGTGCAGAAGACTATCTCGCATTCCGCACCCTTGGTCTACTCGACTCAGCAGATTCCATCATATGCCACGTCGACCGCGATGGTGCTTATTCGGAGAAGATCGTGAATACTGTGGGTGCTGAACTCGGAAGGGAATTGGTGGGATTGGACGTGTTGGAGGAAGGTTCGAAGAGTGTAGTGAGGTATCTGCAGAAGACTGGTACATTGGCGAAGCAGGAGAAGTTTCAGCATCAATATCCTTATGATTGGAAGACTGGGAAACCTGTTATCGTGACGTGAGACTCTGCGTTGTTTTTTTCTTATTTCTTCTGACGTATCCTACCCCGCGACACAGTGCTACCTCGCAATGGTTTGCCAATCTTGACAAAATCAAAGACGACGCTCTTTCCGCCCTGCAGAACGTCGCGTTCTTCCCACCCGTCTGTGCGATTTTCCCGTCTGCTCGACTTTTTTTCCCTGAATTGAATCATTGTAATCACAGCGCGTACCCGCCTAGAATCGTTTGTGCGCTCCCGTTCAGAATGGTGCATATCCCGACAGCGTGTGTGGGGTGTACCCATCCCATGGCTTCACCACCTCCCATCGGACCGCGCTTTCCTCGACACGCGCACGCTCGAGCACATCCTCCCCATCCTAGAGAAGAAGGGTGTAGCGTACTGGTGGGACGGTCCCGTCGACGAGTTCGTGCCCGACCACCTAAGGAGAGAAGTCGCTTCAGAGTCTTCTGGGTCGCGGAATTCAACAGAGGCGGAAGCGGGTCGGGATGTTGCCGAGGAGTGGCGAAAAGGCACTGATACGATGGACGTGTGGTTTGACAGCGGGACTGCGTGGACGCTGCTCCGTGATGCAGGTGTTCGCTCGGCGAGCGGTGCATTCGCCGACGTGTGCCTTGAGGGATCGGATCAGCATCGTGGATGGTTCCAGAGTCTTCTCCTGACCGCGACAGCTGCTTCGGGCGATGGATTGCAACAATCTGCACCTGGGCAAGAGTCTGCGGCACGCCCGTACGCGACCCTCATCACCCACGGGATGGTGTTGGACGAGGATGGGAGGAAGATGAGCAAGAGCGAGGGGAACGTCATCAGCCCTATGGTTATCGTCAAGGGCGGACAGGTTCGTTTACGCTGCATTTCCCACAATTTTTACGTCTCATATGCCTCTCGGCTACTTTCGAAAGAACAAAGATAAAGAGCCGGCATACGGCGCGGATGTTCTACGCTTCTGGGTGGCATCCTGCGACTATTGGCGAGACATGTCCTTGGGACCAACAGTACTTGCGCAGGCTGCCGAGGCTGTGAGGAAGTTGCGCAATTCTGCCAGATTTATCCTGGGAAATATCGGTGATGTCGACGCCCGGACGGATTTTCGAAGGGTCGAGGATTTGAGTGAGATGTCTATTGTGAGTCCGTATGACCAGAGTTTGAAATCGTTGGCTCATTGCGGGGCAGGCTGATCGCTATGTCATGCATGAATTGTATGAGCTCGAGTCCACGGCGACGGTTGCCTACGCCAATTACGAATTTCCTCGAGGTAAATTGCCCATCTTATCCCCAAATTATTTACTGACTTGCCTGATTGTTCCAGTTGTAACGGCCCTCACCAAATTCGCCAACATCACACTCTCATCGTTCTACTTTGATATCACCAAAGACACCCTATACGCCGACAGCATAAATTCACCACAACGACGCGCAGTTGTAACCGTCCTTGAACAGGTCAGTTTTCAATTCGTGCCCCACTCACAACCAAATTTTGACTGGTTTTTTAGGTATTGAAAACAATGACTCCTGTGATGGCGCCTATTACGCCTCATCTTGCCGAGGAGATTGCTTACACACTTCAAGGCTCTGTTGGCGAGAAAGGCGAGGGGTTGTCTTATTTTACGAATCCATGGCACCCTCTGGTGAGACCCAATTGCGAGTGAAGTTTTCTATGCTGACGTCGCTAACCTAGGACTTGAAGTGGCGGAACGAGGATGTGAAGAAAGAGATGGACGCTCTGCTAGTCGTGAGAAATGGTGTCCTCGGGCTCCTCGAGAACGCCAGACGTGACAAGTTAGTCGCAATATTGCTCATCATGTGTCTGTTATTTAAGAGATGCCAGGAATCTGCGCAATTCTCTGGAAGCCGACATTGAGATTCACTTGCCACCGTCAGGCCATACAACACACGACCTTCTGGTTAAGAATGGTTAGTTCCCAATGCCCACTGTTTTACCCTAAATTAACGACCGACATTTTAGCTGAATTTCTCAAGACGCTGTTCATCGTCTCCAACGTGAAGTTGGTCACCGAAAATTCCGTCGAACCAACAAAAGTTATCTGGTTATATGAGGGCTCTGTTGGACAGGATCTGAGATGTGTAGTCAAACCTGCTAGTTTGGGTAAATGTCCTCGCTGCTGGACGTTTTCCAGACGTCCAGAGGACCGTCTGTGTCCTCGGTGCGACGCAGTAATCCAAGTAATTAGCAAAAGTAACAGTAGTTAAGTACCAGTAGTTTAGCAGCTTACCTCATCCTGCATAATTTATTGCACTTCAGCTCACCCCTTGCTCTAAAACCTCGATCTCGAAGCCTGATATTGACATCCAACGCGTTTTATGCGTGTTGGGCAGCGATTTTTCTTACTCTGCCATCGCCGCATCTACATCGATAAGATATCATCATCAGTTGGAGGAGGCCTGATACGCGTCGAGTCACGACTCAATCCTGCAAGCTCTCAACCACCACCTGCTCTATTTTGCACGACATCCACAGCGCTATCCACGATGTCCACCCTCGACGCCGCCATCGCGCAGCTCGCCTCCCTATCCATAAAACCGCAAGCAAGCGTCTCGCACGCGGCGACGACCTCCCCCGCATCCTGGCGTGAAGCCCTCTCAACCGCCACCGCCACTCCCACCTCAAAAATGCCAGACTCATATGAGCTCACAAAAACACTCGTCTTCAAACCCAAGACCGCCAAATCGGCGACGCCGATCCCGGTGGTCGTGGTAGCAAGGGAGGAGACGGAGACCAGCTCGAGCGCGCTGGGCAAGAAGCTGAACTTGAAGGAGCTGAGGCTGGCCTCGCCCGAATTGTTGACCGAATTTTTCGGGGTGGACAAGGATTCTCGTACGTCCCCCCTCCTCTCTCTTCCCCCCTAAATCCATACGTTGTACTTTTCTTACTGATAACACGTAACACGTACAGTATCCCCACTCGCACTCACCACCACAACATTCCCAAAAGTCCTCACAGTCCTCGACAAATCGCTCACATCCTCCTCATCGACGTTCGCACTGCACGCCAACCGCTCAGACGCAACCCTCTTCCTCACAGGACCTGAGATCACGTCTTATCTGCAGAGCTTGCAAACGTCCGATGTCAAGATCCACGAGATCGACTTTGAGGCGCTCAAAGCCGAGGGCGGCGCCGCTGGTGCCACTGGTGCCACTGGTGGTGGTGCTACGGCAGGCAGTGCGAAAGCTGCTGCTGCTGCCGCGCAGGACAAGAAGGAGAAAGAGGAGGCTAAGATCGAGGGTGCGGTGCAGATCGCCATTGGCGTGAAGAAGGAGGTTGATTTTCCGAACTGGTATACCAGTGTATGTTTTCCTTTCCTTTCTATCTGCTTGCTGGAATGCTTTACGGTGGTATCTAATACTGATGTGTTGCTTCCAAAGGTCCTCATCAAAGCGGATATGCTGGACTACTACAGCGTCAGCGGGTGCTACATCCTAAAACCATGGTCGTATAGTATCTGGGAGACCATCCAAGGTGACTACCTTTCTTTCCTTACATCTACCAACCAATAAACCAATAAAATCCCTTCACCACCTAACTAATAATGTATTTGGGGGAATAGAATGGTTCAACGCGCAGATCAAGGAACTCGGCGTGGAGAACTCGTACTTCCCGATGTTCGTGTCGTCGAAGGTGCTCGAGCGGGAGAAGAACCATATCGAGGGGTTCTCTCCAGAGGTTGCGTGGGTCACGCGAGCGTGCGTTTTCCTTCCCTTCCCCCCCACCCCACCGCCAGTTGTCGCTCAAATATGTTTATTTGATCGAATGAAGTGGGAACTCCGATCTGGAAGAGCCAATTGCCATTCGGCCGACCTCGGAGACTGCTATGTATCCTTGTGAGTGGTGGTATATATTATTTTATGTGAGCTGCCGTTGAGGATTATTGCGCGTAGACTACGCAAAGTGGATCAAGAGCTATCGTGATCTCCCGCTGAAGCTTAACCAGTGGAACAGCGTCGTCCGATGGGAATTCAAGTCTCCTCGTGCGTATCCCCCTTTCACCCCACCCTTCATCGAACTGACTACGAATGGCAGAACCCTTCCTACGCACGCGCGAATTCCTCTGGCAAGAAGGACACACCGCACACCTCACCAAGCCCGAAGCCGACACCGAAGTGCGACAGATCCTCGAGCTCTACAGACGCGTCTACGAAGAGCTCCTCGCCGTCCCTGTCATCCCCGGCATCAAATCCGAGAAAGAAAAATTCGCGGGCGGGCTGTACACCACCACCGTTGAGGGCTTCATCCCAACCTCGGGCCGCGGCATCCAAGGCGCGACATCGCACTGCCTGGGCCAGAACTTCTCCCGGCCGGAGATGTTCAACATCGTCGTCGAGGACCCGAACGACCCGTATGGCAACGGGCCCGACGGGGGGAAGGTGTACGTGTGGCAGAACTCGTGGGGGCTGTCGACGCGCACGATCGGCGTGATGGTGATGGTGCATGGCGATAACCAGGGCTTGGTGCTCCCGCCGCGCGTGGCGAGCGTGCAGGTTGTTGTTGTGCCGTGTGGGATTACGGTGAAGGCGAATAAGAAGGAGATTTATGAGAGGTGTGAGGCGCTTGCGGCGGCGTTGAAGAAGGAGGGTGTTAGGGTTAGGGCGGATATGAGGGAGGGGTATACGCCCGGGTATAAGTTTAATGATTGGGAGCAGAAGGTATTCAATCAATCACTCGACTCGTCTCCATATTTGTATGCTGACACTTGGTGACAGGGCGTCCCACTCCGCCTTGAAGTCGGACCAGGCGACATCGCCAAGAACCAGACGCTCTCCGTGCGGCGCGACACTGGCGCCAAGGTCCCGCTCTCGCTCGATGGGATCGCAAGCACGGTCTCGAAGCTGCTTGACACGATCCAGAACGACATGTTCACGAAGGCAAGGGACGTGTACATGTCGCGCCTGAAGGAGGTGACGCGCTGGGCGGACGTGGTGCCGACGCTGGACGATAAGTGTGTGGTGGTTATGCCATGGTGCGAGGAGGAGGCGTGTGAGGACGATATCAAGGAGCGGAGTGGGAAGTCGTGAGTGGTTTTCCTACATGTTTTATGCGCCGGTGGACTGTGAGTTGTGTTTTTCTTACTTGCCTTGCTTTCAGTGCGGAACCTCAAGACGAACGAGCGCCGTCTGCTGGTGCCAAGTCGCTGGCTATCCCGTTCGACCAGTCGCGGTGGTCCAAGATCGAGCCGGGCAAGACGAAGTGCCCGGCGTGCGGGAAGGACGCGAAGCGGTGGACGATGTTCGGGAGGTCGTATTAGAATATTGAAGATGCAGATGCAGATGAATCCTTGGGGTATTGCTAGTGTAGAGTAGACGAATCAAGTTGCCAGCTTACTTTGCACTTCACCGGCCCGTCGACCCCATTTGCACTTTGTAGCCCAATTTGGGGATGTCGATATTCACGTGTTTCGGCGCTTTCATCACTCCTCCCTTACCGCCAGTCTCCCAAATGACGACGACGACGTCCCATGCCGCCATCCTACGCGACATCGCGCGCAACAGAAAGACCCCGCTCGTCGTCGCTCTCGCCGCCCTCCTCATCCTCCGATACAGGTCCAGGTCCGCACGAGTTAACTCGGTCCTCAAATCCAAGAAGAGACTCTCACCCCAGGAACTTGCGGAGGCGTCTCAGCAGCTGTACGAAGAGGAGCCGGATGGGACGAAGGTGCTGTTGGTGCCGTTTAGAGGGCAGGTGAAGAAGGTCCGTCTCTCTCTCATGCCAAATCAAATGTGAACTCGGTCTGACGTGAATGGATGCACCGTAGGTCGAGATCAAGGAGACGCCAGCAGACTTCTTCGCACTCGACGCCGCGCGCTTCCCGCTCGTGCCTCCATCCCACAAGCCAAACGTCGACCGCACGTTCCTCCGCCAACTCTTGGCGATCATGCGCATAACATTCCCGTCATGGACGTCCAAGGAGGTCCTCCTCGTCCTGTTACACTCTGCGTTCCTCGTCCTAAGAACCGTCCTGAGCGTTGGTGTCGCGAAGCTGGATGGGAGGATCGTGAGGGATTTGGTGAGTTGTATTTTTTTTTCGTGATGGAATGCGTATTGGACGTGTGGAGATGCGTAAGACGCCCGTTTAAGTGGCGGAAATGCACATTGTTTCTGATTTGCGCGGAATATCCTCTGGGGTTTCTGGGATTCCTTAATGTGTCTTTATATGCCAAAATGCACGGAAAAGAGGGCGTAGAATCTCGATTCCATACGCACTGAGAACGTGTCCTTCGCGTCGTCCCATCCCAACACCTCAATATCTACCACAGACTAACTCCCTTTGGGGACACTCACTTTCCTCACGCACATCCCGTCCCACCCGAGGTCTTCCAGGCGTCCATTCGCCTCCCTCGTGTCACAGAACCACGTTTCCCATAATGATTTATGCAACCCATAACCCCATTCCGTGTCTAACGCCCTCCCCCCATACAGGTAACAGCAAACGGACCAGGCTTCATCCGCGGCCTCGGCCTATGGTTCCTCTTCGCCATCCCAAGCACATACACCAACTCCATGGTACGCCTCATCCTCCCCATTCTCCCACCTCTCTTATGCTGCGACCAACTAACCTCGCAATTGATGAATTGACATTGAAAACAGATCCGGCACCTGCAATCAAAACTCTCCCTACGTCTGCGCACGCGTCTGACGCGGTACACGCATGACCTGTACCTCTCGTCCGCGCCTGCGCTGCGGTATTATAGGATTTCGCAGCCGGGGGGGTTGGAGGGTGTTGATCAGTGCGTTCTTTTCCCTTTCCTCATCCCCTTGGTCATTTTTTCGTCCCTTGGTTATGCTTTCGTACTAAGCCTGTTTTTGAATTATATGCCCTGCTTGTGCTGACGGTTTTCTATTTTGCGTGTGTGAAGGTACATCACGTCGGATATAGCAGCATTCTGCGAATCCCTCTCCGCTCTCTAGTATGTCTCCCTTCCCCTCCCCTCCCCCCTCTCCCTCACTAACCCCACCCCTCACAACGCAGCGGCAACGTAATGAAACCCACGCTCGACATGTTCATCTTCACCGCGCAACTCTCGCGCTCCCTCGGCGCGCGCGGGACCGTCCTCCTCTTCCTCAACTACTACCTCACCGCACGCATCCTGCGCGCTGTCACCCCCGCTTTCGGGCGGCTGGCGAGCGTGGAGGCGATGCTTGAGGGCGAGTATCGGACGGGCATGAATAGGATTGGGAGGGAGAGTGAGGAGGTTGCGTAAGTTATTTTTGCTTTTTTAGGTTGATTTTGGTGATTTTGATTGATGATGACTTGATGCAGGTTTTATGGAGGTGGGGCGAGGGAGAGGAGTATACTATGGAACGCGTACCTCCGACTCATCAAACACGTCAACTCCATATTCAAGGTACGTCCTTCTCCTCTCCCATCCCCATCCCCATCCCCATCCCCTTCCACCCATACCCACTCAAACACACACCCCGAAAAATAGCTCCGCATAGCGTACGAATGGACGGAAGACTTCGTCATCAAGTACCTCTGGTCCGCGGGCGGGTACGGGCTCATCTCCATCCCCGTCCTCTTCTCCGGCGACCGCTCGCGCTCGCGCTCGGTGGGGATCCAGCACCCGTCCCCTCCTGGGTCCGGGGTGGATGATGCTGTTGCTGATCGGACCGAGAGTGCGTCTCCTTCTCTATCCCACTCATCCCACCTTTACCTACCCTTCACATAAAACAGACTACATCTCCTCGCGCCGCCTCCTCCTCTCCCTAGCAGACGCCGGCGGGCGGCTCATGTACGCATACAAAGACGTCCTCGAGCTCGCAGGCCTCACGACGCGGCTGTACGCGCTCCTCTCAACGCTCCACTCGCTGCAGGCAGTACCGCCGTTCGTCCCCTCCGAGGCGACGCTCGCGCTGCATGGCGTTGACGTCTGCGTCCCCGGCTCCGGCTCTGGCTCACGGGGAGTGAAGTCGGGTTCGGGGGCAACTACACCCGAATTGGGCGATGGGAGAGGGAGCGACATCGAACTACTCGACTCCATCCAGCCCTCGTCATCGTCGTCGTCGTCGGGGACGACCCTCGTCCGCGCGCTCAGCATCGAACTGCATGCAGGCACCGGCGAGCACCTGTTGATCACGGGTACGAACGGCGTGGGCAAGACGGCTGTTGCGCGTGTTATTGCTGGGTTGTGGGCTGCTGCTGCCTCAGGTGCAGGTACAGGTGCGGGGTTGACGCGGCCGGAGAGAGGCGTCGGGGGTGTGTTCGTCGTTCCGCAGAGGTCGTATATGGTCGTTGGGTCGTTACTCGATCAGTGCGTATTTTTTATCCCTTCCTTTCCTCTCATATGTTCTCTCTGCTATATGCGGAACTCTGCTGCACAGTTGGCTGGGACGCAAGGTGCTGACTATAGCTTTTCGTAGGGTCATCTACCCACATTCATACGCACAATTCAAAGCGTCTGGCAAGACGGAGGACGACCTGATGGATATCCTGCGCGCCGTGCACCTCGCGTATATCCCTGAACGTGAAAGCGGGTGGCAGACGCGGAAGGAGTGGAGGGATGTGCTTAGTGGTGGTGAGAAGCAGCGCGTACGTCTCCTCCATTTCTCCCCCCCCCCGCATGATCAGTTGGATTTAGTAACTAACTGGGTTTTGACGTTGGCAGATGGGCATGGCGAGAGTGTTCTATCACCGACCGAAGTTCGCTGTCCTTGATGGTGCGTTCGCATATTTGTTGTGGCCATGAAAGGAAACAAATTCTGAATTATGTGATGGTTGCTAGAGTGTACAAGTGCTGTGTCAAGCGATGTGGAAGGATCGATGTACGAGCACGCCAAATCACTCGGTATCACTTTAATCACCATATCCCTCCGGTACGCTCCTCCTCCTTATGTTAACTCCTTATCGCACACCTGACCATACCCTCACACAGCCCATCCCTAGCGAAATACCACACGCACCTGCTCACGCTCAACGGCGACGCGCAAGGCAGCTGGTCATGCACGCGCGTCGGCACCGCCGAGGAACGCATGGGCATCGATCGCGAGATCGTCAGTCTGGAGGCGAAGCTTGCGGAGGTGGAGAACTGGGAGAGGAGGGTGAAGGAGTTGAATGGGATGTTGGGCGCTGCTGTTGTTGCTTGAATTTTTCAAGTTGCGGTGGCAGTGGGGAGGGAGGAGAGGTGGGTCGGAGTGGATGGATGGATGCGGCGATTTGGTGTGGAATACAAGCAGACCATAATGTGGCGCGTTTGCCATACGAACCGTACCGTATTATAGAAGAAGCGTAGGGGACGATAATGTTGAGTATCTTGGAGCAACGGAACGGAACGAATATCATTTCGACATCTGCACAAACCTCCTCTTACGATAATGGAATAAAAACGAGCAGAAACCTATCAGCTTTCCGTTCTTGGCCGCCCATCCAAACGGTTTCTCGCACTTAGTGTACGAGCGTACCAGGATGGCTGGGACAAACCGGGGGCATCATTGAGATGGATTTATAGCCCACCTCTCCGCAGTAAGGAGTTGTCATCATGTAGGCTTCGAGCTTTGTTTGGTGTACTGTAAAATAACATTGAAGCAGTTTACTGCGGATAAATATGACTTCTCGAATGACATTCCAGCGGTTCAAGCGTCGCCCATTGTGCTTACTGTAAAGTATAATGTAAATGTCAGATGAGATATTGGGCATGTTTGGGAAAGGAAGACGTGCCAGTATGGTCTGCTAATTTATGTCTTCCAGATAGTTTTGAGGAGTTCGGCCTGTGTATCGATGCAAGGGCTTGATTGGATTCCCGCGGAGGGCGGGCGTGGTAACTTGTTGGATTGGAATGAATTGCGTTTGTGGTATGTGTAGTTTTGGAGTGGGGTTATGCAACATAGGCAGGTTCGGTGATCACGTCTCTGCGTCTGCAGGCGGTGGAGGCGGAGGTTTCGTCAACGGATTCTCCTTCCTCGCTTCTCCAAGCAAGTCCTCCAATCCCTTCGCTTTCACCGCCCTCTGCTCAAATCAAAAATTCATATCCCAAAAAATCAGTTCATCTCAAACATCTCTGGCAGAAAAAAGGAAAAACAAACCTGCACGCAATCCCTATAGCTCTCCCATATCTTGCCGCACTTCTGGTTATACTCCTCTGTCTTAGCGGCAGTCTGCTCTGCTCGCAGCTCGGGAGTGGCTGCGACGACGGGCTGGAGGTAGCCTTCGAACCATGCGTTGAAACATGTGTCGTATTCTTGCTTTAGAGGCGTGCATTCTGGTGATAGACTGTGTGCCATCTCCGTGTGCGCAGATACTTTGCGTTCTAACGGCACAGTGAGGTTATAAAGCAAAGAACGGGATGACGAGGCTAAGTTAGCCAAAGCCAGACGCGTAAAGCCGGCGCCGCTGCTTTTGGAAACGTCAGCACAGCCATCACTATTCTAACTTTCATTCTCTGAGGCAGCGCCATGGTCCTCGTCCTGATCATAGGCGACCTACACATTCCCCACCGCGTACATGACCTTCCAGCAAAGTTCAAAAAGCTCCTAGTCCCCGGTAAAATCCAACAAATCATCTGCACGGGAAACGTGTGCGACAAGGAGACCTACGAGTACCTGCGGACTGTTTGTCCTGACGTGAATGTCGTACGGGGGGATTACGATGAGGTGCGTGTGCTCCAATTTTTTGTACTGAAATGTAATTGTGCTTATGCGCGATGTCGAATGTCTGGCTTGACGTTGTTTAGAATCCAGCGTTCCCTATGTCTTTAACGGTTACACACTCGCCGATCCGGATTGGCGTCATTCATGGGCACCAATGTATCCCAACAGGCGACCTCGACTCGTTAAACGCGATCGCTCGCCAGATGGACGTGGACGTATTCGTTTCCGGGCATACACACAAGTAAGTACTTTGCTCCAATAATTTAATAGTCTTGTGCAATTTCCCTATGCATGAATATCCATTCCAAAGCCTAGCTTTCTCGCTTGACTTGTTAAATCCTTTCGTTCGTTTTACTGGTGGCGGTGGTGTTACGATAAATAACTGAGATTCAAATGACAGATTCCAAGCAATAGAGCACGAAAACCGGTTCTTCGTGAACCCAGGCTCAGCAACCGGCGCATGGACAGGTCTATCGAACGGGTCCGTCTCTCCTTCCCCTCCCCTCTCCCCTCTCCCACACTCACTCACTCACATACTCCCCCCAATCGCAAATTGATGACACAGAGACCCAACCCCCTCCTTCGCCCTAATGGACATCCAAGGGCCTATCGTCGTGACGTACGTCTACCAACAAATCGACGGCGAGGTGCGCGTCGAGAAGGTGGAGTACCGCAAGGACGCGGAGGTGTTTGCGCGGGCGGTGGCGGAAGGCGCGCCGCGGAGCACGGTTATGCCGCAGAGTATACCGGCGCCGGCGAGTCCTGGTGTTGGTGCGGGGAGTGCTGCGGCTGTGGCTGTGGGGACACAGGGCGTTTGGTAGTGCGCGGATTTTAATGTTTGGGGAGGGAGGGTGATTTGTATGAATAATATTGGTTGCGTGCCGACGGGAGAGCTGCCAGCCCTGCTAACCTTGATTTGATATGTTGCAACGACTTCTCAACGGCACATTAATATTTGCAATTTGGCAAAATATTTCGATTCATAAGACTTCTGTACACACATCTATCTCATCTATCTACCTCTCAACCCACCCACTTCCCCCGTCTGCTCATTGATATATTCACCATGACACAACACAATCGACAACCCATCAACCACGCATCACTCCAGTTAACAATACAAAATGTACGAAGCCTCTGTGTCGACGACATTGGTCGCTTGCGAAAATCGTATCCGAGCCGTTTTCGTTTTCGTAGTATTGAGTGTTGATTGGTTCGATTAAACTGCGTAGCCTTCGCATTTTCCACCCCATCGCGCTGCGTGTGGAGTACGACAACCGCGTTCACCCGAGCATACCCTCCCCATCCGAATGCGCCGTGGACGAGCCAATCTCATTATACCTCAACACGCGCAACTTCTGCGACGGCGGTATCGCGCGCTCCTCGTTCGCGTGCGGGACGCCGCCGCGCAGAACACCGACGCGCATCATCGCTAATAACTGTTTCGCGAGTAAATAAAAACATGTCAGCCCGTTGTTTTGAATATATCAGAAGAGGGGAATGACGTACGTTGTGTGCAGCGTTCGAGTGGTCGTATACGCCGCCGAAGAACGCGGTGGTCGCGTCACGCCCGATGTTCTTCATGAGTAGATGACGGCCGCCTGGATGTTCGTCCAAGAATGACGAGACGTCATGGATGAAGCCAGCAATCGACACCAACGGGCGTTTCTCCGCCTGCTGTAAGTCTGTGCACAACCATCAATTTGCGATACTGGAGGGATAAAAACCAGACGGATACTAACAGCTCTCCCAGCTAATAACTGGCAAATCATTACTCTCCTGCGGCCAGGACAAATCCTCCTGCGTCTGCCTCAACTTCTTCAGCTGCATCGTCAGCTGTCCCTTGCGGACCTCGTTATCTGGGAACACCTTCAGATGCGATGCCAACCCGACCTGCTGGCACCCCCAGATGAACCACTTCGTTGGGTCGTATTGGTACCACTTGATCGCGTTGCGGTAGTCCATGGGGAATTGGTGGTGGAAGTTGTGGTACCCTTCGCCGATGGTGACGAGTGCGGTGATGAGGTGGTCCCGTGGAGTGTGTTTGTCGTCGAAGGGCGTGTCGCCGAGCCAGTGCGCGAGGGAGTTTACGCAGAATGTCGACTTTCGTTATAGACATTAGAATTCGAAAATAACCTTTGCAGGGAAAGGGAACTCACGTGGTGGACGAACAAAAGACGGAGGGCGCCAGCATAGAAGTATCCGCCCTTGTAGTCACCCCACAGCAAGCCAGGGACGACCGTTGGGACAATGAATCCCATGATGAGGATAAGGTACACATACCACCGGTGCTGCCATCGGACAATCTCATTCTTGCTGAGATCCGACACGTCAGCGACACCGGGTTTGCGACGGGGCTTGACGATCATCCAGCCTATGTGAGACCACAGGAGACCGCGATGCGCGCCGTACGGGTCGAGGTCTGTGTCGGTGTATCGGTGATGTGCACGGTGTCCGCGTGCCCACCACTTTATTGACCCTTCGACTGCGCCGGCGCCCATGAGCGCGAGAGTGTATTCCATTGGCTTTGAGGCGTTGTACGAGCGGTGAGCCCATAGCCGGTGGTACCCTTTTTTTTGCTTCGTCAAAATGCGAAGTTAAAAAAAAAGTCAAAAGAAACTCACCAGCCGTAATACCAAGGCCCGTGAAGAAATAGTAAAATACGCCAAATAGCGCGGTTTCCCATTGTAACTTGGTCGTAAACATGCCATAAAGCGCGATACACGGCGTGATTCCCAGAATAGCGACATTCAGCCAATTGAGCTCTTTGTACCAGTTCTCCCAAGTGATGGGCGGGAGCGGTTTGACAGTCTTGATAGTGTGGTCGACGTAGTTGTCGGGGATGTTCATGTCAGCCGGCTCGTCCTTCTTCGGCAACGACGCCTTTGCGGATGGCGGGGTCATTGGGGGGGAAAGAGCCGCGATTTCTGGCGGAGGCGTCTTGCGCGATGGTTGTGGTTGGGAGGAAGACATGGATGGGGGGGATATGGAGAGGGGGAGTGGAGAGGGATGGTTTAAGTAGGTGTGGCCGGGATGCGGGTGCGCCGTCTCGTTCGTTGACCGTCGCTCGTGAAATACGCCACACTTTGGGGTCAACAAATCTTTCGTTGGGGAAATGTGGCGTGGGGGCAAATCTTTGCTTAGTCATTGACCTCTTTTGATTCCGCTCAGGGTGTCGACTCTTCTGGATCTCTCTCAACGTCCTGGTTGGCAGCACAAGGCCGCCTGCCTAGCCTGCTTCTAGATTGCACGGCCATTCGCAAGTACAACATCACTCTCTATGTCTCTGGCAGAATGCCGTCCACGTGTTCACAGTCGACTCCAGCAACCTTTCTCGGCATGCGTAGTTCAATCCTTGGCATGTGATGCCAGTCCGGTTTCGAAATGCGAAGGCCGACCACCCCAACGACTGTGAACATACGTGGCTACTGTGCACCACTATCAGCGGGAAGATCTGTCGATTCAAGAAAACCAAGCATGATTTACTGTGCCCCAGTTCTAGACATGTACTGCGTTTGGAAGCTCAGCTCCAGCTTTCAGGCCAGCCGTAAACACCCCTAGTCACTCGGTGTTGTTAACTTAGGAAACTGGTTTCGCAAGCTTAGTTATTTCCGCGATACGATCTGACCGCGCCGCACTCCAATCTTGCAACTGTCGCTTTTAAGCCACGTGGTCACCTCCCGCACGTTTCCCTGTGACTGCAGACAATGAACCTCTTGCATGTGAAGCTTAGTGGGTTCGACTCTCGGAGGCGGATGGACTAGGGTTAACCACTATTCCGCGAGACTACCGTTCGTCCGTGCGACGTCAACGTAGTACCGGGTTTTAGCGGGACAAGTGTCCCATTTAACATGCGCAGTACATCCGCCCAAGGCGCGAGAGAATCATTCGTCAATGCGTCGTTAAAATGGTCTACACAACTTGGGTTCCAGACACTCAAGCATCCCCTTCAAACATGCGCAGTTCATCCGCCCCAAGCCGCGGAAGACCACCATGATCAACGAAACGCGACGTTAAAGCGTATATACCTCTTGGCAACCCAGCCGCTCAAGCGTCCCTTTCAAACATCCCACCTCAAACCCGCCGATGCTACGGTCCCCAAAACATGTCAGGGTGAATTCACCTTAAAATCCGTTATCATGTTTATGCGACGATCCAATATGGGGTCCCAAGGTGACCGTTCTATAGCCGACCATGCTATGAAGACCTCCGGCCATCGCAATATTCTACGTAAAGCTAGTCTAATGCAATCGCGTACGACTTGAAATCTGGGAAAGTGTTTAAGAAAGGTGCGAAACACTGTTTGTATGCAACAATCCTTGTTCGACCGTGACACTATCTATTGGCTAACTCCTCGTGCGATCAACGAATGGTTCAAATTGCCTTAGAAGTGCCTAAGCAAAACTTAACTGCATGTGCTAGCAAAATGCAAAGTAGCCAAGTGCTAACCACTGCTTCCTTCACTAGCTAGTAATATCCTCGCATTGTATCTGTGGAATTCAAATAAACTGTTCCCCTAGTGCGTCCCAGTCGTCAGAAATTGCACCAACGACGAATTTGAAGAACCTGGACCCGACCTTCCTGTAGTCCGTATTATGTTTTAAATCACCCTTGAGGCAACGAAATGTGTTCCGTGCCAGTGGCGGTAAGTGGAGTCGTGCTGTGGCGAAACATCGTAAACGACAAATCACCAACGATCACGAGTGGATCTTGCTAGACCTGCGGTAGTCCGTAGTCGTTGGTATATAATAATCAAGTATTTTCTTGAACAGAGTCTCGTTTCCAGCTCCAAATCGCAGGTAATGCTGACGACACCTAAATTTATTTTACGAGCGGCAAGATGACGTCCCGGGATAGGCGCTTGCCAATTTTGGTAGGTGGCGGGACTGCGGAACCGGTGCACCGCCACTGACTCGACTTTGCCACTCTCTGTTACCATATTTATATCTCGGATGTTGGCAGTCATCCGCAACTACCCCTCGGAATATTGCTACAATGCCCCGAGAGAATCCAAAACGCAAAGTTCGAAAGACAGCCTACACAGAATATGACGAAGACGCAGATGCCAAGACCAACGGGGAATCTGTTGCGTCTGCTAGTTCTGGTGCCACCGCGAAGCCACCTACGAGGAGGAGGAAGGGAAGACTGTCTCTGCTGCCTACCCTGGCTATGGATATTCTTTTCGAGGTAGCCTCCCTCCCGAGTTAGCATTAGTTCGCGTGGTTTGACTGGATATTGGTTACAGGTCTTCATACGTTTGCAGCCGTCGGACGTTCTCAATATTATGTACACATCGAAAGGATTTCGAGACCTTCTCGCTGCACCAAGCTCCACGTTCATCTGGAAGGCGGTCCGAGAGAACCTTGAGGGCTTTCCTAACTGCCCCCCTTTCTTGTCCGAGGTTGAATACGCAAAACTTGCGTTCAACCCTCATTGTTACGTGGGTGGCATTATCCGCTACACACCAATCAGCTGAATGAATATCTCACTGCATTCTCAGAGATGTGGTAAGAGAACCCCTAACAGCCCACAGTGGGAAGTACTTGCACGGTTTTGCAACGCATGTTTGGACAACATGTAAGAACATTAACCATTCCTGCACTTATCCTTCCTTGAAAATAACGATCGCTGACTGTCCCGTCAGGTTGATTCCCACGTACAGATTAATCGAACCCACGGATCCGAACACTTCCTACGAGGACGTTCTTGGGCTTATTATCAAGAAGAGGCAGGGCAGGAGACGCCGTAAGCCAGTGGCTCTGACTGTGGCGGCCATATTCTGAGCTGGACCATTCAGATTACTTGGACCATTTCTACTGTGAACCTCAAGTCAATAGAGTGCGCAGACATATTCAAAATTTACCCGAAAAGTCATCTCAAACCTGGCTTGCCGATGCAAAACGCGACGCACCGGGTATAAGAGAAGTAATTCATACGCCATTGATTACTCCGGGAACCTTACCACTGACATAATTGTAAGCACGCCAAGGTGTGTCGCGACTGGGAAAGTAAAGTCCGAGAACGCCGCCAAGAGCATCTCGCAGAAACCAAGCTTAAAAGACGAGACGAGTAAGAACCTTCCTTTGCACAGTGTTCTTGTTCTTAATCGGTCATCACCAGCATTCAACAAAGGCTATCACAACTGGGCTTTGGGCCAGCTCTAAATCGTGTCATGGGAGAGTTCGCAAACCACCGTCTCGTGAAACCTGGTGTTGGTTTAACTGAACGCAGTGAGATTGCACCTTTCCTAGTTATGAGCATTTGAATGTTTATATTTGCCAGTATGGAATAACATCAAACCAGTCCTCATTCCCTGGATCCAAGAGCGCGAAGCAAAGCGGCTTGCGCGATCCGCGCTTACAGCGTATAAGATATTGCATCCGGACACCTTTCTTCCCGGTATCGCAGACTTCCTGGCATCCAGTGACGGACTGCGCATCCTTCAGGATCTCGGAGACGTTCCTGTTTCTGAAGAGATATTTGGAGATATTGGGGTCTTCATGGACAATTGGCGGAGAACTGTCACTCTGCAACTTGCCGGTCTGGTGGTGATTGCAACTGAGGAGCATGATAAATCCCTTGACCAAGTCGCCCACGCGGCGAAGCTTGCGAAACTAGACCTGGCCACCACCGTGTTCATTTGCGAATGCAAACAGTACGTAATCCAATACGGACACCAGAAGCGTATGGACGAAGTCCAACGAGCTTATATGCATTACCCTTGGGTAATGGCTCACCCTTGCGTATCAAATGAGGTCAGAAATTTCACCTTAGTTGGTTTCGTTCTGACGGCGCAACAGCACTTGGATTCCGACAGTAAACTGTTCAGTATCAAGGATCTTCGGTACGAACCAGAAGTTGGCGCAAGACTTATAAAACCGATCATTGAGGCTTGTGCCCTACCTGCGGAGACGACGAGAACCTCTGATATGGATGCCCTGGACCCACGATTGATTTGTTTGAAGTGCAAGCATGGTGATGCCAAACCAACGGATAACACAGCTGTATACACGTGGAGGAGCGCCGTATGTGTCAACAGATGTTATCATTTCTTGCTATTTTCTCATAGATGATTTACAGATTGGTCACGCTATCATCTGTCCCCACAAAGAGACTGGATACCTGTGGCATCGACTATCTGATACAGCCGCCAAAATGGCCAAGGCGGCTGAGTCTTCAATCTATGAAACAAAAGTGGTAGGCGATGCAGCTAGGGAAGCTGCAATAATACAATGGGGCTGCACGCAATGCCGTGACAGCAAGTATAGATATGCTAATAACCTCGAAGGAGTTAAATCGCACATTAAAGAGATGTATGTCTTGCCTTTCTCGCCCATAAAGTACTCAGGGTTTACTGAGCTATTTGACAATAGGCATAAGGGTTCCGAACCCGCATACTACCGCTACGCCCGCTGTCCGCCTGGCCTGTTTGAGGTGACTCTTCCGGCGGATCAATGCGATGAATGACGATGCGGGTCAAATTATGGTGCAAATGTACCTCTTCGGTGCTCTGGCCCTTCAATGACATACAAACGACTGCGTGTAAGGCCTAGGGGTGTTCAACTGTTTATCATACAAAACGACACCAGTCCCTGTGAAATGTACCAAAAATAGAATATGTATGTGAGTAGAATATTCGTGCATTTCCTGCGTCCTTGGAGTATTGAATTGGAACATTTGTGAGCCATTTTCGTGTAAGCATAATCTTACGTATTGGGGTCGGCGCTTGTCGTTTCTAGATGGGTGGCGGGACTGCGGCCCGCTTCACCGTCATTGACTCGACTGTCACCCTTTTCCTCATTTTATACCACGCATCCGCAACCAATCCTCGGAATAACGCTGCAATGCACCGAGAGAATCCAAAGCACAAAGTACGAAAGATAACCTACAAAGATGACGACGACGACGTAAAGGCCAATGATGAATCTGTCGCGTCGGCAAGTCCTGCTGTAATCGTGAAACCGCCTGCGAAGAGGAGAGCAGGTCGATTGTCTTTGCTGCCTACCCTGTCAACGGATATTCTGTTTGAGGTGACCTCCCCTCGAGTCAAGAACGCGTTCCGGAAAATTGACTACTGGTATTTAATCTCTGCAGGTTTTCATAAGGTTGCAGCCATTGGACGTTCTGAATATTATGTACACATCGAGAGGATTTCGAGACCTTCTGATTTCACCAGGCTCCACGTTCATATGGAAAGCGGTTCGACTGAACGTCGAGGGTTTACCTGACTGCCCCCCACACTTGTCCGAATATGAGTACGCAAAACTTGCCTTTCACCCGTTTTGTGACGTGGGTGGTATTATTCCCCGAAAACCCAATGGATATCTTACGCCTTCCCAGAGATGTGGTAAGAGGACTCCTAATGGACCGCAGTGGGAAGTACTTGCACGGTTTTGTGGCACTTGTCTGAACGACGTGTAAGGATGGCAACATTTTCTACAATTACCTTTCGTTGAATATCATGACTGCTGATTGTCCGTTAGATTGAAGCCCAAGTCCAGATGGTCCTACTATGTGGGTAATTCTTACAACGATATCCTTGGAGTTATTAAGAAGAAAGATGGCCGTAAGCGTGTGGCTCCCTCTCTGGTGGACTAATTTTAAGCAGAACAATTTAGGATACTCGTCGTATTTCTACTGTGAACTTCAAGTGAAGAGATTGCTCAAACACATAAAAAATTTACCCGAAAAGTCATCCGAAACCTGGCTTACCGATGCAAAACGCAACGCACCTGGTATACGAGAAGTAAGTCGTTCGCCATGGATACCTCTGGACCCTCTCAACGGACATAATAATGGCAAGCACGCCGAGCTATGTCGCGACTGGGAAAATGCAGTTCGAGGACGTCGTCAAGAGCACCTCGCGGAAACCAAACTTAAGAGACGAGACGAGTGAGAACCTTCCTTTGCACGCCCATGTTTTTGTTAATCAGTCAATACCAGCATTCACCAGAGGCTATCTCAGCTGGGCTTTGGGCCAGCTCTGAGTCGTGTCGCGGTAGAGTTCGCAAACCACCGTCTTGTGAAACCTGGTGTTGGCTTAACCGAACGCAGTGAGATTGCAGTTTTCACAGATTTAAGTCTCATTTGAACGTTTATTGCCAGTATGGAATAACATCAAAGCAGAGCTTGTTAGTTGGATCCAAGAGTGTGAGACGAAGCATCTAGCGCGATCCGCTCTCAAAGCATACACGATATCGCATCCGCACATCATTCTTCCTAGAATTGCAGACCTTTTGGCAGCCAGCGACCTAAGTCGCATCCTTGACAATCTCGGAGAGGTCCCCGTTTCTGATGAGACATTTGAGGACATGGCGGTGTTCGTGGGTAGTTGGCGAAGGAATGCAACTGACCAGCTTGCCGATCTAGTTGTGATCCCAACTGAGAGGCTCCACGGTCGCACGGCAATATTTGCGAAACTTGAACTGGCTACTACTGTGTTCAGCTGCAAATGCAGGAGATTTCTACATCAGTACACAACCCTAGACTACGCCAAAGAAGTGAATATGCATTATCCTTGGGTAATGGCTCATCCTTGTGTAACAAACGAGGTCAGAAATTTTCACCTTAGTTAATTGTTACCTGACCGTCTAACAGCGCTCGGATTCTGAGGATAAACTGTGGAATATCAAGAGCCTTTGCCACGAAGGCGACGCAGGCAACAGACTTGTGAAACCAATCATTGAAGCTTGTAGCCTACCCGTTGAGACGACGAAAACGTCCGAAATGGATGCATTGGACCCGAGGCTAATTTGCCTGAACTGCAAGAAGGGCGATGCAAAATTAGGGGAAAATACAGTGGTATATACATGGAGGAGTGCCGTACGCACCAAAAATTCTTTAAAGTTGGTTATTCACCTATGGATGACATTCCAGATGGGTCATGCTATCATCTGTTCCCACAACGGGACAGGATGTTCTTGGCGCCGACTCTCCGATAGAGCCACCTTAATGGCCAAAGAGGTTGAGTCGTCAATCCGTGGAACCAAGGTTGTTGGCGATGTAGCTAGAGAAGCTGAGATACCACAATGGGGTTGCACTCAATGCTGGGAAAGTAGGTACCGCAGCGCTCACACTGTCGAAGGGGTTAAATCCCACTTCGCTCACACGTAGGTTTTACTTTACGCGTCATAAAAGTACTGTAGGGGTTACTAAGCCGCTTGAAAATAGGCACAAGGGTTCTGAACCTACATACTACCGTCTTGCCCGCTGTCCACCGGGCATGTTTGAGGTAACTCTCCCGGCAAATCAATGCGACGCATGAAGTTGTCAGTGAAGCTATTGTGAAAGCTTCCTTGTGATGTTGGGATTTCCTTTCTTCAACAGTTATACGAAAGATGGCGTGGAAAGCTTCGGGCCTGTTCAACTGTTCTACGATAAGATGTAATGCGAAGACTCGTGCCGTTCCTGCGTCCGCAGGGTACTTGTATGGATTGATCACACTTGGATGGAAAGTGAATGTAGTACGGACTTGGTATCAAAGCACTCGGAAGTCATGCGGCGAGACTCTGGACTGCTTTCCAGAAACTTGCCGTATTCGAATTTCCACAAGAATTTCCCCAAGATGTTCCCGCAAGATGAGGACGAGCAGTCCAGTCCATGGCAGTGACAGTATTTTAAGGATATTTCATTTGTACCAGTAGACATATACAGATCAATCAGCTTTAAAATCAAAAGCAAGAGTGGATAGCAGGACCCGCAGTTCAAACTTTGAAGGAACTCAACGCACGTGTTTTCATTGTCGATTACATGATCAACGACGGTGCCGATGCACCGCCACTGACTCTGCCAAATTTAACTTCCACGAATGCCTCTCAGAGTTTAAAAATGCGCCGACAGAATCCAAAGCGCAATGTACGGAAGAGAAACTACAAGGAAGATGACGAGGACGAGGACGGGGACGACTTCAAGACCCGCAAGGAATCTGTTGTCTCCGCAAGTCCTGGTGCCACCGAGAAACGCCCTGTGAAGAGGAGGGGGAGGTTGTCTCTGCTGCCTACACTGGCAATGGATGTCCTGTTCGAGGTGGCGTCCCGCGAGGTCAGGATCAGTTTGCGTGAATTGACTGATTATTTCCCTCAGGTCTTCGTGTGTTTGCAGCCATTGGACGTTCTCAATATAATGTACACATCGAAGGGATTTCGAGACCTTCTGATTGCGCCAAGTTCCACATTCATTTGGAAGGCAGTTCTGATGAATGTTGATGGTCTCCCCGACTGTCCCCCCTTCTTGTCCGAGGTCGAATACGCAAAGCTTGCATTTAATCCTTATTGCTACGTGGGTGGCATTATTCCCGCGTTGACTGAACGACTCACATATTCTCAGAGATGCGGTAAGAGAACACCTAATGGCCCACAGTGGGAAGTTCTTGCGCGTTTTTGCGGTACATGTCTGGACAACGTGTACGAGTGGCAACAATTGCCTCGTTGTTTTGCCTAACTCTCGACTGTCACATTAGATTGACTCCTGCATTTGACTTGCCCTCTCGTGTAAACGATTCCTACAAATCCGTCCTTGGTCTTATCAAAAACGAACAACGACGCAGTCGTAAAAGCGGTAAGTCAGGGGTTTCTGGCTCGTGAACATAATTTAGGCGGCAATTCAGGTTACGGGCCGTATTTCTACTGCGAACCTCAAGTGAGGAGGCTGCTCATGCATGTTGAAAGTTTACCAGAAAAGTCGTCTGAGTCCTGGATTGCCGATGCACAACGCAACGCATCTGGTATAAGAAAAGTACGTGATGCGCCATTCGGTATCCCCGGAGCCTAACAACTCATAATTGCTAGCACGCCAAGCTCTGCCGTGACTGGGAAGACAGAGTTCGAACTTGTCGCCAAGAGCAGCTTGAGGAAACCAAGCTTAAGAGACGAGAAGAGTAGGAAAATACCATTATATACCGTTCTCTATACTGATGAGCCAATAACACAGCATCAACCGAAAGCTAACTCAGCTTGGTTTTGGGACAGCTCTGAGTTATGTCGAGTTAGAGTTCGAAAACCACCATCTGGTGAAACCTGGTGTTGCTTTAACTGAACGCAGTGAGTTCGCAGCCCCGTAGATACGAGTCTCAATTAAGCGTTTATGTTTGCCAGTATGGAATAACATCAAACCAGAGCTCGTTGGTTGGATGCAGGAGCACGAGACTAAGCGCCTTGCGCGATCCGCTCTGAACGCGTATACGATAGCTCATCCAGACCTCATCCTTCCTAGAACCACAGACTTCTTGGCATCTGCTGGCATCAAACGCGTTGTTCGCAGTCTCGGAGACGTTCCTGTCTCTGAAGAAACATTTGGGGACTCTGAAATGACGGCATTCATGGACAATTGGCGAAGGACTTCAGCTCTCCGACTTGCCGATCTATTGGCCACTCCGACAGACGAGCCAGCGCTCGCGAAACTAGAACTGGCTACCACTGTGTTCAGTTGTAAATGCAGGAGATCCTTCTTGAAAGACCCGTTTCCAACTGCCAGCATCGCCCATGAAATATACATGCATTATCCTTGGGTAATGGCTCACCCTTGTGTAACAGGCGAGGTCAGAAGATTTCATCTTCGTTAATTTCATTCTAACTGTCCAACAGTGCTCGCAGTCCAAGTATAGAGTGTGGAATATCAAGGATCTTCAGCACGACGGAGAAGCAGGCGACACACTCATAAAACCGATCATTGAAGCTTGCAGCTTACCCCCAGAGACGACGAGAACTTCCGATATGGATACATTGGACCCAAGATTAATCTGCTTGCACTGCAAGCAAGCTAAACGATCATGGTACGTAACTGTATACACGTGGAGGAGTGCAGTACGTATCAACAGATGTTCTCATATTTTGTAGTTTTCTTATGTTTAATATTGCAGATTGTACATGCTCTTACCTGTCCTCACAAAGAGACCGGATATTTGTGGCATCAACTCTCTGATGAAGTCGCTGAAAGGGCCAAGAAGACTGAGTCGAATACCTATGGGAGGAAGTTGGTCGACGATGCCGCTAGGGAAGCTGATACACAAGATTGGGGTTGCACTCCATGCCGGGGTGGCAAGTATCCCACTGAGGGTAGAATTGAATGGGTAACATCGCACTTTTCATACGCGTACGTTTTGCTTAACTTGTCAGAAAAACGCCGTACGGGTTGCTCACTCAGTTAAATGAAAACAGGCATAAGGGTTCCGAACCCGCATATTACCGTTGTGCACGCTCCCCACCTGGGATGTTTGAGGTGAATCTCCCGGCAAATGAATGTGACAAATGAAGTGGAAACCTTCCCTTGTGGCTGTCTGCCTTCCACGGTTACAGGAAAGTGCCCAGTACTGTACAGCTTCGGGTGTTTTCATCTGTAAGAAAATATGTAACTGTCTTGGTATTCCAAGGAAGTTAACAAAATTATCCTCGTATATATATGTGAAACGCAAAATAGGCCGGAATTTCGAAGAAGTTCACTTAGACTTGTTGATGAGTCTGCGGAAGTGTGCATATTTATGCCGAGGTTGTTAAACCGCAGAACAGAATGCCTCCATGCATATCTCTTCCATATATATTTGCAATAGACGCGGTATACTATTTGAGATCGCCCCGCTGATTACATGATCAACGGCGGGAGCGCCGCCATTGACTCGGCTGAGTCGGCTGTGACCAGATTTGAGCTCGAACGGCGACTGCCCCTCAGAATATTGTAGAATGCCTCGAGAGAATCCAAAGCGCAAAGTACGCAAAATTACGTACAAAGAAGACGATGAAGTCGAAGTCAAGGCCAATGGTGAATCTGATATGTCTCCAAGTTCTAATACGACGGTGAAACGGGCCACGCCACTGAAGAGGAGGAAGGGGAGATTGTCCCTACTGCCTACCCTTGCCATGGATATTCTGTTCGAGGTGAACCCCCCCTCGACTCGCAATTTCCTTACGTGATTTGCCTGATTATTCTTTACAGGTCTTCGTGCGCTTGCAGCCCCTCGACATTTTGAATATAATGTACACATCGAAGGGATTTCGAGACCTTTTGATTGCACCAAGCTCCATATTTATATGGAAGACGGTTCGAATGAACGTCGAAGGATTTCCAGACTGTCCCCCGTTCTTGTCCGAGTTTGAGTATGCAAAACTTGCTTTTAGCCATTTTTGTTATGTGAGTGGTATTATTTCCCGCACACCGATCGGATGTCTCACCCTTCTCAGAGATGTGGCAAGAGAACTCCGAATAGTCCACAGTGGGAAGTGCTTGCACGATTGTGCACCACATGTCTAAACGCCGTGTAAGAATATACTTCTTTTTATTGATAGCCTGACCGTTGAGTATTTATGTCGTAGAGCAACTTCCCCATATCACTCATACTGTCCGGCTTCCTACGTCGACATTCTTGGAGTCGTTCAATTAAAAGAGCAAAACAGATTCCGTAAGTCGATGACTTCCGACTCTTATGATGGACTTATTTAAGCGAGAGTTCAGGCAAGTCGAGTTATTACTGTGAACCTCAAGTGAGAAGATTGCTCAAACATATTCGAAATTTACCCGAAAAGTCGTCCGAGACCTGGATTGCCGATGCGCGACGCAACGCACCGGGTGTAATAAAAGTAAGTTATATGCTGTTGACCACTCCTCCTAGAGTGTAACATCTGGAATGTTTGCAAGCACGCCAAGCTGTGCCGTGACTGGGAAGATAGATTTCGAGAACGTCGCCAAGGGGAGCGTGCGGAAATCAAGGTGAAGAGACGAGAGGAGTAAGAACCCGCCTTCACCCACCGTTATTTTTGTTGATCAATCAACTCCAGCATTCATCAGAGACTAACTCAACTGGGATTTGGGCCAGCTCTGAGTCATCACGACGCAAAATTTGCAAATCACCGTCTGGTGAAGCCAGCAGTCGGTTTGACTGAACGCAGTGAGATTGCGAATTTATTTAAATGGGTGTCGTTTGAACTTTTACTTTGCCAGTATGGAATAACATCAAAGCAGAGCTTATTGGTTGGATACAAGAGACCGAGACGAAGTACCTTGCGCAATCCACTCTCAAAGCATTCACGATATCACATCCAGACATCATCCTTCCGAAAATTGCAGACTTCTTGGCATCTAGAGACCTACAACGCATCCTTGGCAATCTCGGAGACGTTCCCGTGTCTGAAGGGACCTTTGCGGATATGGAAGTATTCATGGAAAATTGGCGAAAGAGTGCAGCTCTCCAGCTCGCCGATCTCGTACTTCTACCCGAGGAACCTTATACACCCCGTAGTCGACTTCGTGGTCGCACAGCCAACACGGCAACGCTAGCGAAAATTGAGCTGGCTACTACTGTGTTCAGTTGTAAATGCAAGAGAAGGGTACGGAAGGACGCACCGCTGGATGAAGCACGACAAGTATACATGCATTATCCCTGGGTAATGGCTCACCCTTGTACTTATGAGGTCAGATATTTCAAATGTGTTAATTCGTTCTGACGGTATGATAGGACGATCCTGAGTCCGTGTGGAGTGTTAAGGACCTTCGCTACGAAGAAAAGGCGAGCAATACATTTGTAAAACCGATCATAGAAGCTTGCGGCCTACCACCCGAGACGACTAGGACCTCCGATATGGATACGTTGGACCCAAGGTTAATTTGTCTGAAATGCAAGCATGGTAATGCAAACCCGATAGAGAATATAGTTGTATATACGTGGAGGAGTGCTGTGCGTAACGGATGTCTCATTTTTTGTCATTTTCTTATGGATGGGATTGTAGATCGGTCATTCTCTTATCTGTCCCAACAAAAAGGGGGGATATTCATGGCATCGACTCTCCGATGAAGCCACAAAAAAGGTCAAGGAGACGGAGTCGACAATCCTTGGAAAGAGGGTGGTTGACGACGAAGCTAGGGAAGCTGGGATACCACAATGGGGTTGCACTCAATGCCGGGATAGAAGGTGGCGCAATATTGACACCATCGAGGGGATTAAATCCCACATTAAGCAGACGTACGTCTTTGCTCACTCGTCACAAAATGCTGTAGGGGTTACTCACTTACGTGACTCCAGGCATCAGGGTTCCGAGCCCGCATACTACCGTTTGGCCCGTTGTCCGCCGGGTATGTTCGAGGTGACTCTTCCGGCAGATCAATGCGACGAATGAAGGCGCCTGTTGAAAACCGACCCTGGTGGTTTGGAGTTATCTGCCTTCCATTTGTACGAAAGTTGTTTCGCAAAAGATACCAGTGTAGTGCTCCACAAAATGTAAAAGGAATGTCTTATGTATGGGAGAAATGTATGGGAGAGACCCGGGTTGGAAAACTTCGACCATGAAAAATCCCGCATGTATGCGTACGCCACAGACGCGTTGGTGGCAAACATAACCAAACTTGGACATGACAATGTCCTTACGTTTCTTCAATGCTGCACTCATCCTCTCCGTTTGTATCAACAAAGATTGAAAAGAACTGCGGGTATATACGGTATACAAGGTATATTTACTACGTCGTCTTCGCTCGCGAACGTTGACCAGAAAATCGGCCTGAAGTGCTCGTGCTACCTGCGTCTCTAACACAACCCCCTGTCTCCATCGATACTGGCTCTGCGAATACAACTCTGCGCTCTCCACATTGTTTATCTTGTACAGCTCGAACCTCCTGTTCAAATTCGTCGCAGCCAGCCACAGCGATGGACGCCTCGAGTCCGAGTTCCTTGCACAAGGCACGAAGACGTACGGCAGCAACACGTTGCGCCTCTCGTTCTGCACGCAAGCGAGCAGCAGCGCGAGCCGATAAGCGGGGAGAGGGTGATATCGGCTTCTCTTCCGAAGCAATGGCGACGCGGATGGTACGAAGGGCAGAGAAGTGACTATGGGTGTATGTATGCGCGCCACCTCGCATTTGTTCGGCGCATTTATTGTGGTCAGCAGTTGTGGACGACGACCGAGGAGTGCGATTAACATCGAGGAACTCTGCGAGCGCGGCACATCCGTCAGCTGCGTCGTCTGGGTGGAATGTGCACGCCAGTGTATGCACAGGAGACAATGCGAACTGTGGCTGCGCGAGGGTAGGTGCAAGCGCGGAGGGAGAGAGGAGCGGCGTCAAGTGCAGGGTTTTGAGTAGGGGAAGGCTGGGGCGGTTCGTTGGACGTGCCGTGGTGGCAAGGTGTGTCCCTGCCGTTCGCAACGTAGGAACTACTACAGCGGAGAGTGGATTCACTTGAAGGACGTCGGAGGAAGGTATTCCCGTTGCCATTCCGCCGCTAACAGCAAAGGATGTAATCGTGGAACGCACATTCGACAGGATCCGCATAGTGCAGCGTTCGTTAAATGCTGGACTCTCAAGAGCGCATGCGCCTAGGTCTAGGACCTCCAACGGCGCGATCGTACTTGCGTCACTCATCCCCACCTCCCATGCTGCATCGTCCCATAGCGGATCACCGAGATGAGTATCCCGGATCCTCAATTTTCGAAGAGTTTTGATCCGCAGTAAAGCGGGGAGACGGAGCATATCACAAATGGGGTATGGGGCAGGAGGGACTGTGGCATCCCCATGTACTATGGGAACATATGGGTATATGCCGTGAAGCTCGGGGGCGTGGATGGCTGAGCGCGCAATGCGGGTGAGGGAGAGCGATGATAATGATGGGAAGCAGAACGCGAGTCGGACTGCAAGACGTTCGGACCTGAGGTAAGCCGTGTCAGTTGCTGATTTGAAAAGAAAGAAACAGAGAATATTTACAGTGGGGTCACCTCTTCTCGCGCATAATTGCGAAGATCGAAGTACTTGACGCGTGCCAGGCTCTCTAGAACTGGTATGATGCTGTATTCCAATGCGCCAGCGACGGAGAGACCAAGTTTCTCGAGGGCGGGGGTCGTTGTGAGAAGCTCTATTATGGTCTTGGTAACAGACGATTTATCCTTGTTCTCCGATGTGCCATCCGTCATAGCTAACTCATCTTCGTAGACGTTCTGGTCGCTGTCGTAGTCGGCCGTCGGTTTCGTGCAGATGTCAAGCTCGCGAATGAGGTGACGACGCGACGTGGGTACGGCATAAATGAACGCAGATAAAGCGGGGAGCGTTGGGAGAGAGACGGTCCGGAAGAGTGCGGGGACACAAAGATTTTGGGTGCGTGAATTGATTTTGGAAAGGGCTTGAACATCGCGTGGCGCGAGCAAGTCGAGGATGGTGAGCACCATCTCATCTGGCAACATTTCCCATGGCGTAGAGAGGTCTGTCGAGGCCATGTTCTGTTCGGCGTTGGATGTTATGGGGGGTGCGTTAAAATTTTTGTCGTCATGCTGGTGGCTTTAAGGAGAAGGAAAGAAAATGGTCTATTGGAACCCTGGGGTCGTCAGACTCCATGATTGTCGGTGTCCACTCCAATCGGAGATGGCGCAACTGAATTGCAATTTGGGTCGATGTGACATGCGACAGGCTCGTGAGTGACTCGTGGTTTCCGGATCAATTGCCTCGCTTCGCTCCTTCCCCTTCTGGTGACCTCGTTCAGCGCCTCCTTCAAGAATGTTTCTTTAAACGCTGTATATGGGTGCAGGGCTTCCGATAATGACGAGGAACCCCAAACATGGTCCGACGGGGAACTAAGGGTTTCATTTTTTTCTGTCAATTTAGACGAGTCGAGAATTTCACGCTCCTGCTCCATTTTTCCCGAGATCTCCATTCTCGACATCCCAATGGACATGCATCAAGCAGTACACCGCAAGCGGCGATCTTTGACGCCATCGATCACTCGGGATGTCTCCGTGTCGCTTTCCCCCGCCCGCAAAGGTCGCATCAGGATATCTTGACGAAAGCTGAAACAGCCTTCGCGTGACGAAATGGTGCCGTGAAGTCGTAATCCCCATCCTCCGTGGTTCTTGTCCCTTTTCACTGAACTCTGCTTGCGAAGTGCTTTCATCCTGGCTTACATAACAAGCTGCGTATTCCTGTGATCCCCGAAAAGCTGCACGCGGGCTGCAAGCTTCCTTTTCACACAAGACATGTACAGTCGAGGACCATAACGGTGACATTGATCTACACATCCATCAAGCTCTGGCAACATTTCCCGAGGACTTCTTGGTCCGACATCATCGTCGCGACGCTGTACTACCACCATCGCCATATATCCGAGAATGGCTGTACTGGACAGCTGGACAAAAATAGCTGCTCCGGATCCCTCTTTCGCCGAAGAACGCCTTCTCTTCTGTGACAATGAAGAAGTACTGCTATATCCACACGGCATCAGCGTAACCATAAGCCTTGCGAGCTGCGAGCCTCGCAGAGAAGTCGCATATGTGATCCGCGCGCAACGAGGATGTGGATAGTCATGATGGAAGATCCACGCCGTCAATGTCAATGGCAACAACTCTTTTCATAGTTATACTCATTAAGTCCTCGTATCATGAGCGGGTTTTCCAAAGCACTAGACATGGCAGAAGGTTGGTATATGCGTGCCAAGACCCGCTGCCCCTGTTGATCGGACGACAATCCCGCGAGGCGGGAAGGCGCAGCCAGCGGATTCGGATGCAGGTCCCTATTGCAGCACACAAGCACAGCACGACTCTCAATCGAACCGGCCGACATACACGCCGTATGTTCCACACCGTTCGGATTCCGTTCTCATCTCCCCCTCACACGCCTATTCTTCGGTAGTCTTCTTGGGCGGCGTAGCCACATCTACTCGTTTACGCGTAATGATCCGCGGCGATCTTTCTCGGGAGACGTCGTATGTTTTGGTTACGTTAAACAAAGTGACCCATACCCCGCAATGACCTGGACTGACACTACGAGAGCTATGTCATCCAAGCCTTCGGCGCTTGGTCCCCGCCGTCGTATCGTTTAGGTTGGGACTCGCCTACTTATCAAGTTGCAGTTTATACTGCATCACATCGTGCCCAGTCTTCGGTTCCAAAACTTGATTTGCGAAAACGACAAGAGCTCTTATCCCCGCCGAACTCTCCCTGCACCGTTGTGCGTGTGCTATCCATGCCTCAATTTTGTCTCGGGTGCAAGTTACAAATCGCTTCGTAGCATCTGGCCTCCGGAGCTTGATGGTAACATGTTGCTTGTCGCGTACTGGATGTCCCTTTCTTGGTTATTCATGACTAGCCTCCACCCATCGCCTGTGAAAGCACCAAGTTATAAGAAATTGAGCACAACCGTGGTTCTTCGGAGCTACAGTGAATTCTCAAGACACCGCAGACCAGTATCTAGATCCTTTCTGAGGTGGATAGCGCCGAAAGGAGGGATACTGCGATCGCACTTGTAGCTTTCAGGACGCCTTCCCTCTTTCGTTACATTGCGGTTGATTTCCCCCTTCTATCCGTGCTCTGGATTTGCTGTTTTGGAAGAAACGTCTGAAGCCAGCAGTATCCATATTCCACGCTCCGCGCTAAAGCTATATCCTAGGTAATCGGGATACCGGATGGAGCGCTTTTCAGCAGCGCATTATAATCCAGGGAAGCTAATATGGTATATCCAACATGAAGTGTAAATTTTAC